>CM053596.1:113685497-113708155 GCA_028646575.1 Pseudocheirus occidentalis
ACTTGAAAATCTGTTTAGAGTCCCATTTTATGAGTTTTTAGCATGTTTGTGTGGGAGCTCCCAGACTGCCACAAAAGAGCCCCACCTGCTGAGCTGCCTGTAGCAACAGATGTGCTTTCTGTCTTTTGGTCAATGGTGCCTTTTAACAAGCTGTAATTTTCCTGATTATCTCATTTGATTAGGTCTGTTTCTTCTTTACTTTATCTGAGGTCATGGTTGCTACCCTTGCCTTTTTGATTTCAGCTAAATTATAATAGATTCTGCTCTAGTTACTTATTGTATCTCTACTGCTGTGTCTTTGTTTCACATGTGTTTCTTGAAATCAGTATTGCTGGATTCTGGTTTCTAATCCATTATGCTCATGGCTTCTATTTTACAGGTTTATTAATCACTTTCTTATCTTTACTTATGACTATTATTTATATATCCTATTTTTTTATCCTTCTCTTTCTCTTTTTACTCTGGCCCTCCTTTGAAATTTGTTTCTTTCTGACTACTATCTCCATGAATTCATCTTCCCTTTTATCACCCCTCCCTTTTCTCTTACCCTCTTCACCTCCTACTTTTCTATTAGGTACAATAGATCTCTATGCTCAATTGTGCATTTTTCCTTTCTTTGAAACTATTTGGATCAGTGTTAGTTAAAATATTTTCTGCCTTCCCTATTTCCCCCTTTCTCTGTTAAAGCCTTTACTTGCATCTCATTTTTACTTGAGATAATTTTTCATATTTTCCCCTTCTCCTCATCCTTCTTTCAATGTATTTCTCATTCTTTCCCACTGAGATCATCTGAGCATAATTGACTCACACCTATGTCTTCTTTATAGAGTCTTTCTAACTATCGTAATAGCCACAAAATTCTGAGGAACTGCATACATCATTTTCCCATAGAGGAATATAAATGGTCTAAATTTAATGAGCCCCCTTTTCATGTTTACCTTTTCATACATCTATTGAATCTTTTATTTAACAGTCAAATTTTCTATTGTTCTCTCATATTTTCATCCAAAATCCTAGAAAGTTCTGTTTCATCAAATATCTATTTCCCCCCCAAGATTATGCTCACTTTGGGTAGGTCATTCTTAACAGTAATCCTAACTCCTTTGCCACTGGGATATATCTAAGACCTTTTCTTTTTTAACATGTAAGCTGCTAAATCATATGTGATCTTGGCTGTGGCTTCCTTTCTGGCTGCTTGAAATATTTTCTCTTTGAAC
Source organism: Pseudocheirus occidentalis (assembly GCA_028646575.1). Taxonomy (NCBI): domain Eukaryota; kingdom Metazoa; phylum Chordata; class Mammalia; order Diprotodontia; family Pseudocheiridae; genus Pseudocheirus; species Pseudocheirus occidentalis. The sequence continues at coordinate 113,686,715 of CM053596.1, forward strand.
TGAAAGCTTTAGAATTTAGATATAACATACTTTTGTATTTTCATTTTGAGATCTCTTTTTATTGGTGATTAGTAGATTTTTAAATTTCTATTTTACCCTCCTATTCTCAAATAATAGGGTAATTTCCTTTATAACTTCTTGAAACATGATGATGTTTCATGATGGCTCTTTTTATGATTATGACTTTTAGGTAGTCTAATAATTCTCTAATTATATCTCCTCAATCTGTTTTCTAGGTCAATTGTTCACATTTTGTTCTATTTCTTCATTCTTTTTACATTATTTAATTGTTTCTTGATGTTTCATGGATTCATCAGGTTCACTTCTCCAGTTCCAATTTTAAAGGAATTAATTTTTTCTGTCACTTTTTATGCCTTTTCTCTCCAATATGGCCAATGCTAATTTAATGAGTTATTATAATCAGTGAAATTTTGTTCTTCTTTTGCCATTTGGCCAACTTTTTAAAGGTGTTATTTTCTTCAGTATTTATTTTTGCTTCTTTTGATAAGCTGTTGTCTTTTGATAAATTTCTTGCATTGTTCTCATGAATTTTCTGATTTCTTTCCTCTCCCAGTCTTACTTGATTTAAAGTAAGATATTAGTTCTTCTATGAATTCTTGTTGGTCTTTTGGTCCAATTCACATTTTTCCCCCTATGATGCTTTACTTGTAGCTGTTTTGACATCATTGTCTTTGTGTCTTGATCTTCCCTGTCACCATGGTAGCTTTATATAGTAAGGGTTTTTTGCCCATTTTCATCCTTTTTCCTTGATTTTGAGCTTTATGTTAAAGTTAGGGTTCTGTTCTGCAGTAGGGATCAGTAATGGGATACTGTCAAAAGCTTCTGTTTTTTTCACTACTATCTTCAAAACTCATGCTGTGAGTGTGGAAGTTTTTGATACTTCCAAAGTACTTTGATCTGGTCACTACTCTCTTGAAATCAGAAGTCATAATCCTCAGGTCTCCTGAATCTTTGTAACTGAAATCCCTCTTCCTTGCCCCAAAGCTATCTCCTGGAAGTGGATATAGGTAAGAGAGTACCTTGTGTCAAAAAGCATGTTGTCCTTGACCCAGTGAGACTAAAGGGGTCCCCTATAACCTTTCTTTTCTGATCAGTGGCCTGATCCCCTTAGCATCTCTTATTTGAGACCTGAATCCGTTCCTATTTCTGCTGCTCCTTCCAGGGTCCATAATTATTGTTGCCACATTATACACTCCAAGCCAGTCTCCACTTCAGTGTAACAGACATTGAATTTCTTGGACTTGAAAAATATTTCACCCTGACATTCTGGTGTCTCTGATACTCCAAGATTCTTTTCAGTTATATTAAAATCATTCAGAGGGAGATATTGGGAGAACTCAGCTGTAGTACTCCTTCTACTCCACCCTCTTCTAGTTGTTCTCTTTAGCATTTCATTTAATTTTACAAAGTACTTCAACTGCATTTGGAAATATTCTGAGCATAAACTACATAAACACATATTTTGAAGAGACCTTTGATTTTATCAGTGGAAATAATCCCCAGGTTAGAATCTCCATATGCTAAGGCAGAGCTGCATCTTTTCTGTATGTGTAGTCTGGGACACAAAGATGCTCAGGGAATTGTCCATAGTCACAAAGCCAATGCACATGAAGACCTTAACCCAATATATTTCAGATTCCAAGGCCAGTGCTCTGTGAGCTTTGCTACAATTGCGTATGTATTTAAAATTTATAGATATGAATATAATACATACATTATATCTACAGCTTGTTTGTGAGCATTTAGGAGGAGGGAGGGATCATTAAGAAAGAGCATTATTTTAAGAAAAGGTCATGCTAAGTCAGCCTCACTTTAATTGAAAATAGGCTAATGAACTGCTCTGACAATCTCCTGGAAGGTTGATTGATCTGTAGCTGAAAGAATAAATGTTAAATTAATCATATTGTGACTAATACAATATCATTGACCTAAACTGTCACTTAGTCACTTGTGTTTCTTAAGTGGACTTAATATTTAGCCAGAGTTTGAAAATTGGTCTGAATAACAAAGACCTCTTTGAAATAATCTTTTCTAAAGAAAATCATCTCTAAATAGGTGCATAAATCAGAAATACATACTGCAATAGACAGACAGAAAGATGGATAGATAGACAGACAGACAGATTTATAGATAGATAGATAGATAGATAGATCATCTAACTAGGTGGCACCATGAATAGAGTGCCAGGTCTGGAGTCAAGAAGGCTTATCTTTATAAGTTGAAGTCTGGCCTCAGAACTGATTAGCTATGTGACTCATATGCAAGTCACTTAGTTCTGTTTGCCTCAGTTTCCTCATCTGTAAAATGAATTGGAGAAAGAAATGGCAAATCATTTCTGTACTGTTGCCAAGAAAACCCCAAAAGATGTCATGTCACAAAGAATTGGACCTGACTGAAAAAAATGACCAAACAGCAAAAATAATTACTAGGGAAACTATTTCCCTTTTATGTCCAGGAAATCGAAAGAATTTGATATTTTTTATTTTTTTATATTTTTACTATTTTTTAAATATTTTAAATATTTTATATTTATTTATATATATATTTTATATTATTCCTTAGATGATGGATCATCTCACTGAACTAAAAGACCACTTTAAAATAATTTTATTGATTTTTATTCCATTACCATCACTTTCTAACAATTCTACCTTTTCTCCTTTCTCTTCTGCCTATGTAAGAAGTAAACATAAAGAAAAAAATAAAATAAAATCAACTTAAAGATTTTTCCAAGGGCCAGATCCAAGATGGTGGCATAGAAACAGGAAAACACCACACCTCTCACATAGCCACCTCAAATAACCATAAAATTTGACTCTAAACAAATTTATGGACTTCAAAACTCACAAAAATACACCTACCTCTGAAGGCAGCTTGGCAGGTGGAGCTCATTGCAGCATGCTGGGATGTGAAATCAGACCAGCCCCAAACAAAGGCTTGGCCCTGGGGTAAGTAGGATGAGCAGGACATGGTGCAGCTGGAGCCTTCAGGAGAGTGGGTCAGCAGCAGCTGTGGAAGTTTCCAGATTTATCAAGCAATAAGAACTAAGGACTAAGTGAAAGGACAGTGGAACTCTGCTAAATTTGTCAGAGAAAAGCACTCCAGCCAAACTGCCTCCAGGACAAGGCAGCTGTAGAAGTGGTGGCCCTACAGCAGCTTCCACCTGCCTGCTTCAGAGCTCCTCTCCCACAGACTGTAGGAGGGGCTAAGCAATCATTCAGAGGCCAATTGCTCTTTTGTTGAGTGGCCTGGATCCAGATCATGGTCTTGGGTGCTGGTCCTGGAGTGCATTTTCAGTGAGACAAAGCTGATGGGGGCTTCACCAGCATTCTAATAGGTCTGGCAGGTGTGAAAATTTGGGAAAAAGCTTTGCCCCCTGGAAGAAGAGTTCCTCAGAGCCAAAAAGACAAGTAATTCACTGGCAACAGGAGCAGGAATTGGAAGAAAAGTAAAAAGAGCAATTGAACTCTAGAATCCTTTTTTAGGGACAAAAAAGGATCAAAGCATGGAAAAGGAGGAAGACAACACAGTCCGAACTCCCACACTAAAAGTTTCCAAGAAACATGAAGACTGTTTAGAAGCCATAGATCAGCTTAAGAAAGATTTTGAAAACCAAATAAGATAAGCAGAGGGAAAACTGGGAAGAGAAATGAGAATGATGCAAGAAAATCATGAAAAGAGAGTCAACAACCTGACTGAAGAAAATAACATGTTAAAAAAAAAAGATGAGCTCAAATGGCGAAAGAGGCCCCAAAAGTCAATGAGGAGAAGAATGCCTTAAAATGTCAAATTTGTCAGATGGAAAAAGAATCTCAAGAGCTTTCTGAAGAGAATAATTCCTTCAGACTTTGAGTGGAGCAAATGGAAGCAAATGACTTTATGAGAAACAAAGATACTATTAAACAGATCCAAACAAATGAAAAAAATAGAAGGCAATGTGAAATATCTTATTGAAAAAAACTCATTGACCTGGAAAATAGATCCAGGAGAGACAATTTAAAAATTATTGGACTACCTTGAAAGCCACGATCCAAAAAGAACTTAGAAAGCATCCTTCAATGGATGGAGCCAAGATGGTGGTGTAGAAGCAGCAAAGCTCTGCAGCTCCCATCCAGCCACCCTAAATACCCATAAATATGATTCTAAACAAATTTTAGAGCTCACAAACTCACAAAAATACAGAAAACACATCTCTTGCTGAAGGCAGCTTGGCAGGAAGGGCTCATGAAGGTAGGCTGCGAGCCGAGGCCAGCCCTGCCTGAAACCGAAACCACTGCCAGGTCCCAGGGTAGTCGGGGGAGCCAAGCTGCAGCTTAAGTTTACCCTGGAGAACAGATGTACAGGACCTCGAGCAATCTTCACATCTCTCAAGCCAGGAAGGATTTAGAGGATTAGAGAAAGGTCAATGAAAGTGAAACTTTCAAGCTAAATTTGGGGGAGGAAAAGCAGTCCTGCCAGTCTGCCCTCAGGGCAAGGAAGCAGTGGGGGAAGGGCAGGATCTGTCCTCTAATGGGCTGCCTCAGAGCACCTGGCCTGTGGACCCTGCAGGGGGCCTGAAACAATGGATCAGGGCCAAGGGCTCTTGTGTTGAGCAGCCTGGATGAGGATCATTTTTTTGGGTGGTGGTCCTGGTATGTGCTTTCAGCAAGCCAAAGCTGGTGGGGGCTTCAGCACCCCACTAATAGCTCCATCAGCTGGGAAAACCCCAGCAATTTCTGATAGAGCTTTCCCCCCTGGAAGCAGAGTTTCACAGACATAAAACAAATCAACCAATTAATTGACTGGCCAAAATGAGGAAAAGGAAGCAAAATAAGAACTGCGATAAGACTCTAGAATCCTTTCTTGTGGACAAAAAGGATCAAAGCATGGAACAGGAGGAAGACAACATAGAACTCCTACACCAAATGCTTCCAAGACACTTGAAGTTTGCCTACAAGCTATAGATTGACTGAAAAAGGACTTTGAAAAACAAATAAGAGAAGTGGAGGAAAAATTGAGAAGAGAAATGAGAATAATGTGAGAAAATCACGACAAGAGAGCCAACAATCTGACTGAAGAAAACAACACTTTAAAAATAGATTAACTCAAATGGCAAAAGAGGCCCAGAAAGCCAATGAGAAGAATGCCTTAGAAAGTCGAATTTGCTGGATGGAAAAAGAATCTCAAAAGCATTCTGAAGAATATAATTCCTTCAGAATTAGAGTGGAGCAAGTGGAAGCTAATGACTTTATGAGAAACCAAGATACTATTAAACTGTTACAAAGAAATGAAAAAAATAGAAATCAATGTGAAGAATCTCTTTGGAAAAACCACTGACCTGGAAAATATATCCAGGAGAGAAAATCTGAAAATCATTGCTCTACCTGAAACCCATGATCAAAAAAACAAATTGGAAAGCATCCTTTGAGAAATTCTTAAGGAAAATTGCCCTCATGTTTTAGATTCAGAGGGCAAAATAGAACTTGAAAGAATTCACCAATCACCTTTTCAAAAAGATCCCCAAAAGAAAACTCCTAGAAATGTTATTGCCAGGTTCCAGAAACCCCAGTTAAAGGAGAAAATATTACAGGCTGCCAAGAAAAAAAATTTGAATACTGTGGAAACAGCATTAGGATAACCCAGGATTTGGCAGCTTATACACTGAGGGATTAAAGGGCTTGGAATATGATATTCCAGAGATCAAGGGAGCTGGGATTAAAAGCAAGAATCACCTCCACTGCAAAACTTAGTATAATATTCCAGGGGAAAATATGGTCATTCAATGAGGTGGAGGACTTTAAAGCATTCTTGTTGAAAAAACCAGAACTGAACAGAAAATTTGACAATCAAACACAAGAAGCATGAGAAGGTAAACATTGAAAAGAAATCATAAGGAACTTATCAAAGTTGAACTATTTAAACACCAATATGGAAAAAATGATAATAGTAACTTATGAAACTTTTCTTAGTATTAGGATAGGGGAAGGGAATATAAATGTATACATATATGTATACTTACACACATGTCTATATAGGACGCTGTATATACGTATGAATATATATTTAAGCATGTGTGTATATGTGGATATAGAGGTTATACAATCAATTGAATATGAAGGGATGATACTTTAAAACGTGAAATTTTGAGGTGGGAGAGGACTAGAATGACAGTATACAGGGAGACACAAAATGGGGTTAACCATCCCATACAGAAGAGGCAAGGGATAACTGTTACAACTTTACTCTTATTTACTCTCATTGAATCTGGCTTGGGGAAGGAATGACATAAACTCTAAAGTGAGTATCATGCCACACAGGAGAGTGGGGGGGATGGAGATGAGAGGCAGGATGATGGAGGGGAAGGCACGGGCTGGGGGAGGGATGCTGGAAGCACACACTTCAGTAAAGGGACAGGGACAGGGTAAAAAGTGGAACAAGGAGCCCGGGATAAAAAGGAGGGACATATGATCAGATTGTCACAATATGTCCACTGTGAAGATGTCCTCTGTAATTACACATGCACAGCCTGTATTGAATAGCTTGTCCTTACAGTGGGGGTGGGTGACAGGTGAGGAACCGAGAGAATCTAGAATCTAAAGCTCCGCAATACATGCAACTGGGAATTAAGATGTGCAGGGTAGGAAGACCCTCCCTGCCCTACCAGAAAGTTAGAGAGTAGAGTGGGGGAGGGGCTTTACAGTGGGATTGCTGTTTTGGGGTTGGAGTAGGGGAAAGAGGGGGAGAAAATTTGTAACTCAAAAATCTCATGGAAATGAATGATGTAAACAAGAAAACAAATAAAAATTTATATTAAAATTAAAAAAATAAAAGATTGCATGAGCAAGGCAGATGGAAAAAAAGAAAGCATCCTTCAAGAAATTCTCAAGGAAAATTGCTGTTATATTTTAGAACCAGAGAGCAAATCAGAACTTGAAAGAATTCACTGATCACCTCTTAAAAAATATCCTCAAATAAAAAATATCCTCAAAAGGAAATACTGTGGAAACACAATAAAATAACCCAGGATCTGGCAGCTTCTACATTGAGATATCAAAGGGCCTGGAATATGATGTTCCAGAGATCATGGGAGCTAGGATTAAAACCAAGCATCACCTACACAGCAAAATTGAGTATAATGTTCCAGGGAAAAATATAGTCATTCAGTGAGGTGGAGGACTTTCAAACATTCTTTCTGAAAAAAGAAACAGAATTGAAAACAAAATTTGACACTCAAAAGAAGCATGAGAAGGCAAACATGGAAAAGAAATCATAAGGAACTTATTCAAGTTGTACTATTTACATGGAAAAATGATAATGGTAACTTATGAAACTTTTCTCAGGAAGAGGATAGATGAAGAGAATACAAATGTATATATATATATACATATGCATACATATATATCTATATAGGAGGGGTATATATATATATACACACACACAAAAATATCTACATATATATGCATATGAATATATATCTGAGTATGTGTGTATATGTGTACATAGATGGCACAGGGTCAACTTAATAAGAAGGGATGATACATTAAAAGGCGAAATTCTGAGGTGGGAGAGGATTAGAATGGGAGGAGACAGGGGAGACAGAATGGGGTTAATCATCTCATATAGAAGAGGCAAAGGATAATTGTTACAATGGAGGGGAAGAACAGGAAGGCAAAAGGGAAAGGGTCAACCTTACTCTCATTGAATTTGGCTTAACGAGGGAATGACATAAACTCTAAATTGGGTATCTTGCCACACAGTAAAGCAGGGGGACGGGTATGAGAGGTGGGATGACAAAGGGGAAGGTAGTGTGGGTGGGAGGGTTGCTGGAAGTACACACTTGTGTAAAGGGACAGGGACAGGGTACAGAATAGAAAAAGGGTTGGGGAGGAATGGGAAGGAGGGACATATAGTTAGTCTCTCACAATATGTCCACTGTGGAGATGTTCTGAGTAATTACACATGCACAGCCTGTATTGAATTGTTTGTCCTTCCAGTGGGGGTGGGTGATGAAGGAGGAAGGGAAAGAATCTAGAATTTAAAGTTCTATAATCAAATGTTAAAAATATATATGTGTAAAGATTATTATTAGTATTAACTACATACAACTTGGAATTAAGATGTATAGGCACTGGGTTAGGGAGACCCATCCTGCCCTACAGGAAAGTTAGAGGGCATATGGGGGAGGACATAAGAGGAAGTAGATTAGGGTAGGGGCTTTACAGTGGGATAGCTATTTTGGCATGGGGAGTAGGGGAAAGATGGACAGAAACATTGTAACTCAAAATCTTGTGGAAATGAGTGATGTAAAGAACAATAATAAATAAATTCAGAGTGAAAAAAAGGGGGAAAAAGTATTTTCCAGTTCTAGATATCCATTTTTATTTATCATGATGGAACATGCAGGCCAGAGACTAATAAAATTTGTTAAGATATCTCACTAGTAAAAAAAAGCACTCCTTTCCAATAACATAAAATGTGCCTCTATACATGGACATCATCAGATGGCCAATATTGAAAGAAGATTGAGTATATACTTTGCAACCAAAGGTAGAGATACTCTAAAACAGTCAGTGAAAACAAGATCTAGAGCAGACAATGTTTCACACAATGAGATTATTGCAACATTTAGAATTAAATTGGAGTAAGTAGGAAAAACCATCAGCACACATAGATATGAATGAAATATCATCTCTTATGAATATAAAGTGGAGGTGAAGAATAGATTTAAGAGATTAGATCTGTTAGAGTGCCTGAAGAACTATGGACAGAGGTTCTTTATATTGTATAGGAGGCAGCAGCAGCATCAACAACTACAACAAAATGTTCCAAAGTAAAAGAACAAGAAAGAAAAATTGCTGTCTGATGAGGCTTTACAAATAGCCAAGAAAAGAAGGAAAGCAAAAGGTAAAGAGGAATGGGAAAGAGATATATAACTGAGTGTAGAATTCCAGAGAATAGCAAGGATAGAGGAGGCTTTCTTAAATTAGCCATGCAAAGAAATAAAAGAAAACAACAGAATGTGAAAGACAAGAGATTTCTTCAAGAAAACTGGAGATATCAAGGGAAAGTTTCATGCAAAAAATGGACATGATAAAAGATAAAAAAGTGGGAGGGATTTAAGAGAAGCAGAAGAGATTAAAAAGAGGCGGCAAGAATACACAAAAAACTATATGGGGCAGAGCCATGATTGTGTAAGGGGAGCAGTAATTTTTCTAAGCTCTTCCATGAATCCAGTCACTAAACTTTAAGAAGTGAATCTGAATGGATTTTAGAGTAACAGAATCAATTGGGACATTGAGTCTAGCAGACTCCCAGTCCAGGAAAGTGCCCATGTAGGTCTGGGCAGGGGAAGTACTTGAAATGTCAAGCCTTAACAGAGTGACCACAGAGTCAGAATAAAAAGTTTTCAGGGGCTTTATTTTGCCAGCTGGGGCTGTTCCTGTGCCAATCTGAAAGGAGCAACAGCCAGCTCAGGGGTGTGGAATCTTTTATACAGAACAGCTTCATTGTTTGGAGGTGCAAGCAAATTGCTGAGGCAAGGGGAGTTTGTAATTACAGGGCATGATGATCAAGCAAGAAGTAGAAGAATGAAGAATAGGATTACATCTGTAGGTAGGGGGTTGTAGGGTAAGCAGAGGGGCACAGAGCATGATGACTGAGCAAGAAGAAGAAAAAAATGGAGGAAAAGACAAATTAGTCCAGTTTCCCAACTCCTATCTCAAGTTCACAAAGTTTTACTTGGCTGGTTTCTAATTTCATAAAATATCACTTAACTGTTTCCTGGCCATTGAAACAATAATGAGGCAACATACCAAAATTTGTGGGATGCAGCAAAGGCAATTCTTAGGGGAGTTGTATATCCCTGAGTTCATACAGGAATAAATTATAGAAAATGGAGGTCAATGAATTAGCATTCAATTGAAAAAGCTAGAAAAAGGATAAATTTAAAATCCCTAATTAAATGCTAAATTATAAATAATGAAAACCAAAGGATAGATAAATACATTTGAATTTAAGAAAACTGTTCAATTAATAAATAAAACTAAAAGCTGGTTTTATGAAAAAAACCAATAAAATTGATAGACCCTTAGTCAATAGGATAAAAAAAAGAACAAAGAAAACCAAATTATGAGTACCAAAAATGAAAAGGGTGAATGTAGTTCCAAATAAGAGGAAATTAAAACATCGATTAGGAATTTTTTTGCCCAGTTGTATGCATATAAATTTGACAATCTTAGTGAAATGGATGAATAGTTGCAAAAATATAAATTGCCCAGATTAGCTGAAGAGGAAATTAATTACTTAACCCCATCTCAGAAAAAGATAGTGAACAAGCCATCAGTGAACTCCTTAGGAAAAAGTCTCCAAGGTTAGATGGATTTACTAGCAAGTTCTATCAAGCATTTAAAGAACAATTGATTCTAATACACTACAAGCTAATTGGGAAAATTAGTGAGGAAGGAGTCCTACCAAATTCTTTTTATGACACAATATGGTATTGATACCTAAATCAGAAAGAGATAAAATGGAGAAAGAATATTATAGATCAATTTCCCTCATTAATATAGATGCAAAAATTTTAAATAAAATATTAGCAAAAAGAGTGCAGCAACTTATCACAAGAATAATACACTTTGATCTGGTAGGATTTATTCCAGGAATGCAAGGATGGTTTAATATTAGGAAAACCATCAGTATAATTGATCATATCAACAATAAAACTAGCAGAAACCACATGATTATCTCACTAGTTGCAGAAAAGGCTTTTGACAAACTGCTACATCCATTGCTATTTAAAACACTAGAAAGTATTGGAATAAATGGAGTCTTCCTTAAAATAATAGGTGGCATGTATTTAAAGCCATCAGCAAGTATTATATGTAATGGGGATAAGCTAGAAGCATTTCCAATAAGATCAGGGGTGAAACAAGAATGTCCACTATCACCCCTCTTTCTCAGTCTGGTGCTAGAAATGTTAGCAGTAGCAATTAGAGAAGAAAAATAAATCAAATGAATCGAATTAGGCAAAGAAGGGACTTAGCTATCACTCTTTGCAAATGATATGATGATACACTTATCATGACTCAGCAGTCAGTGGCTATAGTAATCCACTGTTTGATAAACTCCCAAACCCCAGATTTTGGCATAAGAACTCACTATTTGCCAAAAACTGCTGGGAAAACTGGAATATAGTATGGCAGAAACTGGGCATAGAACATTATCTAATGCCAAAAATCAGACCAAAATCAAGGCTAAATGGGTGCATGATCTAAGTATAAAGGCTGATACTGTAAGCAGTCTGGGAAAGCAAAGAATGGTTTATCTGTCAGATCTAGGGATAAGGGAAGACTGTATGAACAAACAAGATTTAGAGAGCATTATAAAATGTAAAATTGATCATTTTGATGACATTAAATTGAAAAATTTCTGTACAAACAAAGCCTATGTAACTAAGATTAAGAATGGAGTGGAAAATTGGGAAAGAATTTTTACAACCAATGTCTCTGATAAAGGCTTCATGTATAAAATATACAGGAAATTTAGTCAACTCTATAAGAATACAAGTCATTTCCCAAGTGATATATGGTCAAAGGATATGAACAGTCAGTTTTCAGAGGAAGAAATTAAAAATATCTGTTAGCATATGAAAAATAATGCTCTAAATCACTACGGATTTGAGAAATGCAAATCAAAATGACTTTGAGCTACCATATCTCACCAGTCAGATTGGCTAAGATGACAAAACAAGAAAATGACAAATGCTAGAGAGAATATGGAAAAATTGGAACACTATTGCATTGTTGGTGGAGTTGTGAACTGATTCAACCATTCTGGAGAGCAATCTGCAACTGTACCCAAAGGGCTATGCATAATTTCATACCCTTTAACCCAGTAATACCACTTCTAGGTTTGTATCCAAAAGAGATCATAGAAGTTGGAGGAAGACCCATATGTACAAAAATATTTATAGCAGCTCTTTTTGTGGTGGCAAAGAAACAGATATTAAGGGGATGCCTATCAATTGGGGAATGGCTAAACAAGTTGTGGTATATGAATGTAATGGAATACTATTTTGTTATAAGAAATGAGGAGCAGATGCATTTCATATTTACCTGGAGAGCCTTATATGAACTGATGCTGAGTGACAAGGGCAGAACCAGGAGAATTCTGTATACAATTACAGGCACAATGTATCTGTGATGACCAACTTTGATAGACTGGACTCTTCTTAGCAATATAGGGTTATAAAACAACTCCAAAAGACTCATGATGGAGAGAGGTGTCTACCTTCAGAGAAAGAACTGGAAAGAACAGAGTTGGAATGCAGATTGAAGTAAACTACCTGCTCTCTTTCTTTTTCTTGTTTGGTTTTGTTTCCTCTTTCCTATTGTTAATTCCATCCCTTACAATCCTTCTTTATAACCCAACTAATGTCTAATGTGAAAGTATTTGCAAATCTTATATCTGATTGTATGCCACCATGGTGGTGGAGTGAAGGTGGAAAGGGAGGGGGGAAAGAAAATTTGAAACTCAAAGGATCGTGGAACTGAATCCTGTAAACTAAAAGTAAACAAACAAATTCATAAAGACAAATAAATTTTTAAAAAGAAGTATATGAGAGCTTCATATCACCAGTAATCATAATGGTGTGGTTACTGATCTAGAGCTAGACATCCTGGGGTGTGGAGTCCATGTGTCTTAGGAAGCATTGCTAAAAATAACGTTAGTGGAGGTGACAGAATTCCAACTGAGCCTTTTGAAGTCTTAAATAATGATGTTGTTAGAGTGCTGCACTCAATATGCCAGAATGTTTGAAAAACGTATTAGTGGCCACTGGTTTGGAAAAAAGATTGGTTTACTTACCAATCCTAAAGAGGGGCAATACCAAGGAATGTTTAAGTAATCAAAGAATTCTGCTCATATCGTATACAAACAAGGCTATGCTTAAGATTCTGTAAGCTAGTCTTTAGCAATATGTGAACTGAGATTTACCAGAAGGGTAGGAATTTTGGGAGAGGTAACAGAACTAAAGATCAAAATGCCAACATTTGCTGAATTTTAGAGAAAGTGAGGGAGCTCCAGAAAACAAACAAACATCTTCTTCTGCTTCTTTGACTACACTAAAGCCTTTGACTGTGTGGATCACAATAGAATGTGGCAAGTTCTCAAAGAGATGGCAGTACCAGATGGTCTTTTACATGTTTTCCAAGGAACCTGTATATGGATCAAGAAGCAACCGTCAGAAATGGAGCATGGAACAAATTATAACAAGGCTTCATATTGTTACTTTATTTATTAAATTTATATGCAGAATATATCATGCACAATTCCAGGGTGGATAAATCAAAAGCTGGAATTAAAGTTGCCAGGAGAAATATCAACACTCTCATATATGCTGATGATACCACTCTGATAGAAAATATAGAGGAATTAAGAAGCCTCTTAATGAAAGTAAAAGAAGAAAACTTAAAAGTTGGTTTGAAGCTTAACATTAAAAAAAACCCTTAAGACCTCAGCATCTGGTCCCATTACTTCCTGGCAAATAGAAGGACAGGAAATGGAAGCAATGTCAGATTTTATATTCCTGGGCTCAAAGATCACTGCAGATGGTGACTACACCCATGACATTAATTTTTTTTTCCTTTGGAAGGAAAGCTATGGAAATCTAAATGTACTAAAAAGGAAAGACATCAACTTGCTGACAAAAGTTCGTATGGTCAAAGCAAGCCATGGTTTTGGTTGTTGGTATTGTTGTTTTTCCCATAGCACTGTATACCTGTCAGAGATAGATAATGAGGAAAGGTGAGTGCCACAAAACTAACTTCTACAAATTGTGCTAGAGAAGATTTCTGAGAGTTCCTTGGACAGTAAGAAAATGAAATCAATCAATACTTAAAGAAATTAATTTAGACTCTTCCCTGGAAGGTGATGTATTGAAAGTAAAGCTTAAATACTTTGGCCATATAATGAGAAAATAGGACTCATTGGAAAAGACCCTTATGTTGGGAAAGATTGAAGCAAAAAGAAGAGGGGACAGCAAAGGATGAGGTGGATAGATAGTATCATAAGAGCAACAAACATGAACTTGGGCAGATTTCAAGAGATAGTGGAGGACATGTACAAAAATATTTATAGCAGCTTTTGTTGGGGTGACAAAGAATTGGATATTGAGGAGATGCCCATCAATTGGGGAAAGGCTGCTCCAAGATGTGGTATATTAACATAATGGAATAGAGTTGTTCCATAGGAAATGATGAGCAGGCCGACTTTAGAAAAAACCTAGAAAGACTTGTATAAACTGATGCTGAGTGAGATGAGCAGAAGCAAGAGAACATTATGCACAGCAACAGCAATACTGACTGATTTTGAAAAACCTTCTCAACAATGCAATGATCTAAGACAATTCAAAAAAAGTCATGGTGGAAAATACTATCCACACCCAGAGAATGAACTGTGGGGTTTGAATGCAAGTCAAGCATACTACTTTCTCTCTTTTTGTTGTTTCTCATGGTCTTTCCCTTCTGTTTAAATTTTTTTTTGCTTTTTGGAGTGCAGTTGGGGTTAAGTGACTTGCTCAAGGTCACACAGCTAGTTTTTGTGTTAAGAGTCTGAGGCCGGATTTGAACTGAGGTCCTCCTGACTCCAGGGCCAGTGCTCTATTCACTGCACCACCTAGCCGCCCCCTTCCCTTTTGTTTTGATTCTTCTTTGACTACATGATTACTGTGGAATATGTTTAATATGATTGTACATGTACAGCCTATATCACTTTGGATGCTGTCTTGGGGATAAGGGAGGAAAGGTAGAAGGAAAAGTTTAGAACTCAAAATCTTACAAAAGTGAATATGGAAATCTAAAAATAAATAAAGCAATACATTTGTAAAAGAATAGTTGAGGATAGAAGGGCTTGGTGTGCTATTATCCATGGGGTCATGAAAAGTTAGAAACAATGACTGAAGAGTAAAATGGAAAACATTAACCATGTCTAATTCTGAACCTAAAACCCTTTACCTCTCATTTAAGAGAGTCAGAAGGGCTAAAAACCATTATAAGTTTGACATTAACTCTTCAATGGAGAGGATAAGTAATATTATAAACAATGAAAAATGGCATTAAGCAAATACTTTTTTGAAATTAAACTAATAATGGTGTATGGTATTTTGATGTGCTCAAGTTTAAGTAAGATATGCTTTATCATGAGTCCTCCTGCATCATTAGTTGCCATTGATTTGATAAGAATTCTGAGAACTATCAATTTTACCATCGTATTAATATCAGAAACATATCAATGACCACTGTTCAGTGAATTGGCAGGGTAGGGCCAGTCATCACTCTACTGCAAATTAATTTGCTGCATAGAAACTCAAAAAATCTTTCAAATAATTGTATTGGTAGTGAAGAGGGATTTAAATGTTTCAGAAACCTATTTAAAAGTTTCCATTAGCAGAGTTCTTTAGGGATTCTTCACTTTACAGAGGATCTAATCATAGAAAAATCTCTTCTTCTGTAAACATTCACCTGGCACATTCTTTTGGATGAAAGAGTCTAGGAAGTTATCTGCTTTCTGATTTAAAAACAATAACAACGACAACGACAAAATAGGCCTAACAAGTCTTAGGTGACAAGTATTGACAGGGTAATGGAAGATGCCACTGCAACTTTATGGTGTATAGGCTGCGTGGTGATAGTATATTGGTAATGAAATAAAAAACTAGGGAGCATGCTAGAAAAAGGAACTATTCATGACCAAACCCTGAGCTGCAGTTTGTGTCCATTCCCCCCCTCCATATCCACTGGGGCCTTCATTAGATGTACTTTCTCAAGTGGTTGTCAAAATGGGAAAAAATATTCAAGTTTTGACATAAGTAAATAAGGTCTTATCATATGAAATATCAATTTGTGGATATTTTGTTTTCTAACTACCAGACTATTGATGCCCAAATCCTAATGAAATGTACAAAATGAATATTTTATTTAATTATGTTCCTAATATATCTCCCCTCAAGTATATCAGAATATGCAGAGTCTGGGACATAAAAAAATCATTTAGTACTCTGCACTCTGTTTTATAATATTTGAATATCATGCAGAGTATGTCATCTTTTTAATGGAGAGATTAAGATTTAAATTATTATAAATAATGAAGACTAGATGAAAGAATGCTAGCTAATTGCTTTTAAAATCAAGATAACAAAGTATAAGCTTTGGAGGAATGCAAATTTAAGTTAGACACTTTAATATGATTGAAGAAAAACTTTTAAAAATTGAATAATCATTATAAAAAAAGGTTTCTCTAACCTCTTGAATCACATAGAGATTTGAGAAGGGCATTTCCTTTGCATATATTGCATATAAAATTCCAGTTCCTGGCTAGAAATATTTCCATGTGTATAGGACTTTTTTTGCATTGACCCTCCTGGGGTGTATGACTTACATCATAATTTCTCAATCAAAAGATAGGGACCTTCTAGAAACTTTCTTAGAATAATTCCAAATTGTTTTCCAAAGCAATTGGACAAGTTCATGGTTCTGTTAGGAGCTAATTATTGCTTATTATTTGCAACGTGTATCACCAGGGCCATATTTGTAGCACTGACAGTGATTTTGAATATCCTGGCATAGTTCTGAATTGCAAAATATAACAGACAATCCATAGAGAAGACAGGAACAAAAACATTTATTCAGACACCAGAAAGTCAAAATGGCAGACTAATAAAAAGAAATACCTCAAATTCTGCCTCACTTCACCAAAGAAACTTCAAAAGAAATCTATAAAATATACCATATTCAAACTTGATGGAGAAATCCAAGAAAAAAAATCAGAGTGAGCAGGGCGTCATTATTCCAGCCCATTAGCTTGAAAAGATAGACAAATCTGTGCAATCAGGACAGTTTGACCAGGAGTTCACCTGTATTCCAGCCCAGGATGAATTTGAGCACCAGGGTAAGAAGAGGTTCCAGGACCTGAATAGCAGAGCCTAAACTTGTGTACATTGCAAAAAAAGTGCCAACTGACAACTCTGTTAATTACCACCCAATCCAGAGTTACAGATCTAGGGTGGAACAAGGAGGAGACTTGCCCCTATGGTTGCTTTCCAAGATGGAATGTCCCTGAATTTTAGAATGTATGCTAAGTTGGGAGTAAGTTCAGAAGCCAGATACATCTATGAGACTCTGTTCCCAGGAGTGGGATAGAGCCTCATTTCTAGTGTCTAGCCCAGTTTGATGTCTGCAGAGGAATAACTAAGGCAGGGTTCTCAGACCAGTGGGTAACTTGCAGTGGTCACTATGGAAGTTGTGCTGATCAATGAGATATTGTGAAGCTATATTCACTTTACTCTGCCACAAGAAATAGTAGCAGAGTATAAGGCCCATGGGGCAAAACTGAAAAATTCAGAAAGTTTTGCTCTAGTACAAAAAAAAATCCAGATGTGCTTAATTTAGCACCTAGAAAAGTCATATCCTTAGTAACTATAAGTGCTTCTCTGTAGCACACAGTGAAGCTTCCAGTAAAGATTCATTTTTAAGATAAAGTTCAATCTTGCTAAGTTAGATTTTACTAGGAGGATTGCTTAGCTTTTACCTTCTGGAAGGAATGCAATAGCTAAGAAGCAGTTGTTAAGATTTTTATTGAACATTACGTTTATAGATCCAGATGAATTTATGGAAATTTGAGAAGTAAATGATAAAAAAATGAATAATTAAGAATCCTAGAAACTGAATTCCTTTTTCCTGATTCCTGTGTCCTTGGTGAAGGTGTGCTAACTTGTCATAGGGGAATGTTTACATGCATGAGCTCTGCAGATTGGGATGCTGATTTATAATTACAAGCCTTTGCAAAATTGATTTTAAATCAAGTCAAGCATGATGATGGGGAGCACAGGTGAAGTTATTAGTATCTCTCTATGCCTAAGATTGGAGTGATTATGTCACTCCCTAGCTGTGTGACCTTGAGCAAAGCACCTAAAGTCTTTGGCCTCAGTTTCCTAATCCGTAAAAAGAAATGCAGGATGATCTTGAAGTTCTCTTTTAGTTTTAAGATAATGACTTTAGGTAAAGATAGCGATTGTGATTGTGGAAAAGTGAGGTTCATGTCTGTAGAAAAGTAACAACTGTATATTTTAAAAATAAGCATGATTTTTTGTTTTTAAAAGCCTCTCACTTCAGTATTTGTTTTCTTGCAGTTACTAGTCATTCCTATTTCCAGTGATCTTGTATTATTTTGTTTATGTGACTAAAGTACCAACAAAAGTAATTGAGATAGAATAATGGCAATATAAATTTATGAATCTATGATTCATTAAATGCAAATTAGTTCATTGGTTATGCCATGAATTTAGTGTCATGGAATGCAAATTTGGTGGAAAGATTGGAGTTGGATTTTGCTGTTGTCACATTGTTTCAGTTGTGTCCAACTCTCTACAGCACCATTTAGGATTTTCATGGTAAAGATAATGTAGTGCTTTGCCATTTCCTTCTCCAGCTAATTTTATAGATGAGGAAATGAGGCAAACAGGAATAAGTGACTAGTCCAGGATCTCACAGTTAGTAAATGTCTGACGTCAAATATGAAATAAAGTCCTTCTGACTGCAGGGCCAATGCTCTATCCACTGCTTTACTTTACATGAGTTCGAATCCTGGTTCTAGAACTTACTTTTGATGTGACATTGGCAAGGCATTTTCCTTTCTCTTGACAACTGGTTCTCAACCTTCCTAATGCCACAACCTTTTAATACTCGTATGTGGGCGTATCTGCATGTGGGCAGACCCTCCTGGAGATGGATGGAGAAGCAGTGTTTCAGTTCCTAAGACCATCAGAAATATGTTTTCTGATGGCCTTAGGCGACCCCCTGTAACCCCTGTGAAAGAGTCGTTTGACCCCCAAAGGGGTCGCAACCCACATGTTGAGAATTGCTGCTCTAGAACTTCATTTCTTTATAAAATGATGGTGTTGGAATAGAGTGATATAATTATTCCTTACTGGGGACTATGGGAGGTAAAAAAGACACACTCCTCAAGGAGCTTACAATCTAGGAGGGAAAATGGCTATAATATGAATAACAATCAATAGTTATATAGAATTTTATGTTATATCACTAAACATATATTGTCTCATTTGTTATTTAAAACTGATTCTGTGAGACATCATTAACTTAATTTTCTCTATGATAGAGGCTACATTCAAAATGGAAGAAGGAGACCTCTATGAAATTGGGTATTTGTTGGGTTAAGGAGGGATAGTGGAGATAAAAGAGAATAACAGATGAGAAAACCTGATTTTTCAAGGATTGATTGGGAACTATCAGAAAGTGTTGAGAAAAAAGTCCAAATAGTTTTCAAATCACTTGACACTCTCCCCTGAAATTAGATTATTCAAATTTTCTTCTTGGAGGAAGCAGCCTCATAAAAATTAAAATGTGTTCATTTATTCAAGTGTTCTCCCATAAAGGCCCCTTACTGCTGACAAAATATGGCACCAACTAAACTTTGCCTCCAAGGATTTTGACGCTGAAAACATTAGCAATTTTGCACATTTCTATTTTCTGGGATGACTGTATCTATAGAATGGAGTTAGGGGAGCCTCTCAGTCCTGTCTCAGGGCTTTAGGGAAAGTTACTGCAAAATTTAATAAGGACACGCCAAGGTGACTCTGAAACAACCCAAATCAATTTCAGATAAGGAGTAATTATTTGGGAACTTGGAAGCCAAGTGTTAAGAAGGTTTCTCTACTAGTGCACCATTTCTTCCCCTCTTTGTGTGAAAATATCTAATTACTTCCTTGAAAGTCCCTTGAATCCCTGGCCTATTTGACCTCACATCACAGGGACACTGCAAATGCTGCCACCTCTACTTAGAAATGGTACTTTGCTATGAACATTTAACAACTTTTTTACGTGCCCTTTCTGACATCTTATTCTACTGTCTTTGTTTTCAAAAAATGTGTTAAAACATTCACCAATGTTGCTTAGTCACTTAATCACAGAGATCCCTTTGTCAGATCTTCTTTTTGGAGGGGAAGAGGGCAGAGCACTATAGAAGTTTCCTGAAGGCTTATTCCAATGCCAGATTAGCTTGTGGAAGGACTCTGGGTTCTCAATATGATAACAGAGCACAAACTGCCCAAATCTATCAAGCTGTAACAAGTTAGCATGTGGACCAAGTCATAGATTCTGTCTTTATTACGCAAGGTCTGGCCTAACTAAGCTTGTTGAAACTCCTCACAAATTTGACCACAGGATGATTTTCTTTGGGAGGATGGTGCATAAAATTTTAGAAAAAGCATGGTCTAGGAGTCATTGGAGGGGAGTACTTATTGATTTAACCAAAAATTCTGGGATTATCACTGTCTGAGCTATTGAAGTAAAGTTTTACATATGCATGTATGTATCTGGACCTGTATAGGTATGCATGTATAAATGTGTGTGCATATGTAAATATAGATATGTGCATATATGTACATGTGTATATACATGTAGATGTGTGCATATATAATGTGTATGTATGTCTGTATATATGTATGTAGACCTGTGTAAGCCACTTAATGTTCAAACTGTGCCATTTCATAAAAAATAAAGAGAATGGGAGGTAGCTGGGCAATTCACTTTGTCTTTGTTCATTCATTCAGGCAGCTAGGTATTGCAATGTTTAGAGCAAATTTAACAAATTTAAAAAATTTAGAACTGTGTATGGAACAGTGACTACCATTTTGACTGAAAGCTGGAATTCAAGAAGAGAAAGAATTCCCAAAAAGCCTGGGGAAACTGACTGGAGTAAGATTTTTAAGGACTTCAAATGCTAGCTACAGGGCTTTTGTTTTATACTGCAGGCATTTGGGATCTAAGCTCAGACTTATAATTTAGTAATATCAAACTGACAGATGTGGGTGGGATGAATTAGAAAGGAGGTAGACAAGAAGAAAAATTAAGTAGGCTGCTGCAATAGGTCAAGCAAGAAGGGGAAAGAACTTGGCTAGAATGGGAGCCAGTGAGTGTGGCTGATACCAGGGATGTTGTAGAAGTGGAGCTGAGATTTGTAAAGTCCTTGTTCAGTCATGTTCAACTCTTCATGACCCCATTTGTTACAGAGTTAAGTGACTTTCCCAAGGTCACAGAGCTGGTAAGTGTCTAAGGTCAGATTTTAACTGAAGAAGATGAATCTTCCTGATTTTGACCCCACACTCTATCCACTGTGCCACCTAGATGTTCCATATTGAAAAGATAGAAACTGATAAATACGGGGGGCTGGGCAAGAGAGTGAAGAGTCAAGTATGACTAACAGTTGTGAACTTGGGTGACTGAGGTGGTGGTCTGAAGAGAAAGAGGTAAGTTTTTAAAAAGCTATGGGTTTAGGGGAAAGTCTTGTTTAGGCAATGTTACACTTGGGATCCCTGTAGTATTAAAGTAGTTGGCAATATATTGGGAAAGAAAAGAAAGATGCATA
>CM053596.1:113708655-113736384 GCA_028646575.1 Pseudocheirus occidentalis
GTAACTGTTTAATAGTATCTTGGTTTCTCATAAAGTCATTAGCTTCTACTTGCTCCACTCTAATTCTGAAGTAATTTTTCTCTTCAGAATTCTTTTGAGATTCTTTTTCCATCTGGCAAATTTAACTTTTTAAGGCATTCTTCTCCTCATTGGCTTTCTGGGCCTCTTTTGCCATTTGAGTTAATCTATTCTTGAAAGTGTTGTTTTCTTCAGTCAGGTTGTTGACTCTCTTCATGATTTTCTTGCATCATTCTCAATTCTCTTCCCAAGTTTTCCTTCAATTCTCTTATTTGTTTTTCAAAGTCCTTTTTTAGTTGATCTATAGCTTCTAGGCATTCTTCAAGTGTCTTGGAAGCATTTGGTGTGGGAGTTCTGAATATGTTGTCTTCCTCCCATTCCATGCTTTGATCCTTTTTGTCCACAAAAAAGGATTCTAGAGTTTTATTGCTGTTCTTATTTTGTTTCCTTTTCCTCATGTTGGCCAGTCACTTAATTTGTTGGGTTTTTTTTTAGCTTTCTGGGACTCTGCTTCCAGGGGGAAAGCTCTGTTCCAAATTGCTGGGATTTTCCCAGCTGCCAGAGCTATCAGGCATCCCCCCCAGCTTTGGCTTGCTGAGAGCGCACCCCCTGGACCACCACCCTAGACCACGATCTGGATCCAGTCCACTCAACGCAAGAGCACTTGGCCCTGATCAATTGACTCAGCCCCACTGCGGGGTCCACAGGCCAGGGGCTCTGAAGCAGCCCAGTATGGGCAGCCACCGGTTACTGCAGTTCCTGCCCTGCCCCCACTGCTTCTTTGCCCTGGGCATCAATTGGCCGAACTGTTTTTCCTCCCCTGAAATTAGTTTCAAAGCTTCACTTTCACTGACCTTTCTTTAATCCTTATTTTTCATGCCTTGATAGCTGTGAAGATTCATCCAGGGGCTACAGATCTGCTCCCTGGGGTAGACTCCCGCTGCGGCTTGGGAGGCTTGGCTCCTCCTAATCACTCTGTGGCCTGGCCGTGGTTTTCGTTTCTGGCTGGGTTGGTCTCGGCTTCTGGCCTGCCAGATGAGCCCCTCCTGCTGAGTTGCCTTTTTCTAATCCTTATTTTTCACACTTTGGTAGATGAGGATTTTGCTGGAGGTGTTGTATATCTTCTCTCTTGTAGACAGGCTGTGGCTGACTGCCCTGGGGCCTGGCCACGTTTTGGGGCTCCCGTCTTGCCGCGATGCGTTCCTCCTGCCAAGCTGCCTTCAGTGAGAGATATGTTTTCTGTATTTTTGTGAGTTTGAGAGCCTTAGAATTTGCTTAGGGTCATATTTTATGGGTGTTTATGGTGGCTGTGTGGGAGGTGTGGAACCTTGCCGCTTCTACATGGCCATCTTGGTTCCACCTCCTCTCATCTTTGTATTATCAAGAGTACCTAACACAACTCAATGTACATAGTGAGCAAATAATATCTTTATGCTAAATGTATTAATGAATGAATATGCATAAAATTAATAATGACCCACATAAAACTTCCTAATATACCAGAAGTCAATGTTAGCACTGTCTGGGAAACTCCAGTTTGGCAGATTCTCTGACCTCTGTATCTAAGAAAAGATTTATGCCATCCTCACTAAAAGAAGACATATGATAAGACCCTAGTTAATTCTGGTGGTCAGAGAAAAAAAATGGGGAAGAAAAGAGTTTATTCTCAAGTAGTAGTCAATTAGAATTGTCAGTATAACAGAGATGTTCAAAGCAGCCTTAAGTGCTCAGATTCTATAAGCCTTATCCCCAAAAAGGAATTAATTTCACCATTCCTTCTGTTCTACACCAGAACTATCTTTCAATATATTCAACTCAAATTTTCAAAGTCCTTTCCTCATAATATCTCCCTGATGTTGACAATGATAATATTACTTGAATAAACAAAGGATTTCTGAGTTCTACAGCATAAAGAACTCCATGAACAAACACTGTTTCCATCAAATAAGAAGGAAAGGCAACATTTCTATACATCTCAGAGTGACCTCAGGCATATAGAGGTGAAGTGGCTTGCCCAGAGACACACAGCTAAAAAAATTCTAGAGGCAAAATTTTAAACCAGGACTTCATAAGTAATAAACCCAGCACTCCGATGATAAATTATCCTGCTTTTATAATATGAATATCATTATGTACTCTCTTATAAGTGAAACTAAGGCTCAGAGAAGATCACAGGAGTCAGAAGACTTACTGAAGTTTACAAATATAATGAGTGACAAAGGCAGGATACAAACACAGTTCTTTTCTAAGTCACAGTGGTGGCAGCACAATATAGTCACATGGGACACAAGATTTGGAGTTACTAAGACTTGGATTAAAATCCTGCCAATTATTTGAAAAGGTATTGTTTTGAAGAGGTTAGACTTACTCTGTTTGACCCTAAAGAGCAAAACTAGGAGCAGTGGAAGTTACAAAGATATAAATATGTGGTTGATGTATGAAAAGACAAATAACATTTTCTAAAAATAGGAGCTCCCCCAAAGTGGAATAAACTGCCTTGGAAATCATTTGATTCTCCATTCACAGAAGTCACCAAGCAATGACTAGATGATCTCACATATATTGCAGAAATTCTTTCAGTCCTGTCTTCTAATAGATGGACTCTGAAGTCCCTTCCAGTGGTGAAAATTCTGTTATTTTTTTTTGGGGGGGGGGGAAGGGGAGAAGGTAAGGCAATTGGGGTTAAGTGACTTTCCCAAGGTCAAACAGCTAGTAAGAGTGATAATTGTTTGAGACCACAATTGAACTCAGGTCCTCCTCACTCCAGGGCCAGTGCTCTATCCACCGTACAACCTAGCTTCCCCTGAAAACTCTGTGATTTTTGTGTTGTGACCTATTGTGAAGGGAAACATAAGCTTGTTTAATGGGGTAGGTTATCCAACTAGCATGTACATAAATTTAAGAATTTCTTGAAAACCAGGCAGAGTAGATTGGTTTTCATAAAAATAAAAGGAAATCACCCAACACATATCACCCAAATAATATTATAACCAACATGTAAATTGATTATACTCTCATTCATTTGAATATGAAGTTCCTAAAGAATGTGACCCCTAACCAAAAATGTTACACCTTACTAGCCCTTCTATTCAAAAAGAAGGCACAATGACCCAAATGTAAACTGGTGGCTGAGTTTAATCTTGTTTATCAGGAGGTTAATGACATAAAGGAGTAAAGAAAGAAGTCCCACATCCACCAAAGGCATGGCAATAATGCCTATGCTGGGACAATTTAAAGTTTCAAAGTTTTAAATTCCTGTTGCAGACATAAAGGTAGAATCATCATAGCTCAATTTATAAATCACGTTAAGGGTGATACTTGCAGAGAAAACAGAAATTCAGAGATACAATAGCCATTATAACAAAAAAAATCTGAATCGCTTGTCATTATGTCAAAAAAAAATCTGGTTGAGAAATTATATATTTCACTTCTCTTGTGTATGTTTTACCATAAAATAGACATAGATTTGCTTGCCTTCTTGTTTTCTCAGTTTCTTTTAAAAAACTGAGTAGTTTATTTTTTTTCTTCCCCATGAGGAATTTACATTATTTTTTTCTCTCCAGATGTTTTAGTTTTCAATTGTGTCAAGCTCAATATCACATTGCTCTTCAGGCATCCAAGTAATGTTCCATTGTATTGCATTGTTGTACTTCCTATTGTCTGTAGCACTTCATATTTTTTCCATTCTTTTACGTATTATTAATACATATTAGAATGACTAATGAAGCAGTTGTCCATATACTTCCCCTTAGTAAGGAATTACTTTGCGTGTCAAATGAAGTTGTGTCTCCAGATAATACATAGCATGATTATGTGGAAAGGAAGATACAAAATCAAGGAGACAAAGAATTTAATTATTTTGGACATCACAATGGCACCCTTCCTCCTTTTTCATTCAGGGTTATTTTTCTCACATAAATTATGGTTAAATATTTTTCTGGCCTTAGATATTTGACTGTTGGATTGCCTATGTGGAGAGTAGTGGAAAATCCTGTTGACTTCTTTTCTAGGGAAAAAAGGCAACATCTGGGAAAAAATACATAAATGTGTGTGTGTGTGTGTGTGTGTGAATGTGTGTGTATTTGAATACATTTATCTTGTAACTCTCTGAGATCCTAGATTGATAGGAAATGGATTAAAATAAATAAGGACAAGAGGCATTCTTGAATAATTTACAATACATGAAAGAGCAGTTAAAAGAAAAAAATGCAAGTGATCTACAGACCTGAAAAATGCTTCGAATCACTACTACTAGAAGAAATGCAAATTAAGATTATACCTCATAACTATCACATTAATATAAATAACTCCCAAAATTTTTAAAAACTGGCTATTGTCAGAAGGGTTTGGATAGACTGGCATTATAATGTACTGTAGAAAGAGTTTTGTGCTGATGTAACCATTCTGGAAAGCAATTTTGAATTATTTCCCATGAGGTGGTAAAATAGATATACTTCTTAATTATACCATAATGATGACGTGCCCCGAAGAGGACAAAATCCACATGCACAAATATATCTCCAGCAAAACATTTTGTTGTAGAAAGGAGTTGAAGTGGGGCAGCTAGGTGGCACAGTGAGTGCTCTGGAGTCAGGAGGACCCAAGTTCAAATTTGGCCTCAGACACTTGACACACTAACTATAGACATGTGACTTTGGGAAGTCACTTAACCTCAATTGCCCTCCAAAAAAAAGAAATGAGCTGAAACAAAGCAAACGATCACCACTTGAAGAATGAAGAAATGTGCCATACTTGGATGTCATGGAATTGTTATAATACCATAAGAAATTATGAATGTAATGGATTCAGAAAAGCCTTAGAAGATTTCTATGAATTGATGCAAAATAAGTGTACAGAACCAGAAAACAAAGTTATACAATGGCTACAATAGTGTAAAAGAAAATAATTTTAAAGGACTTGAGAATTCTTATCTATGAAGTAGCTAACCATGACTTCTGAAGACTGATGATGAAACATGCTTCCCATCTCTTAGCAGAGAGGTAATACCCCAAAGTGGCAGAATAGAATATACAATTTCAGACCCAGCCAATATCTGGATTTGTTTTCTCTGACTGTAATTAATTGTTAAAAGTGGAAGTCATGTTTTGAAAGAGGAAGGAGGTAATGAGTAGTATGAGTAGTGGCAGAAACAAAAAAAGTAATAAGGAATGTCATTGAATTTTTTTTAATACACAGAAAAGAACTGGAAGAAGTCCAAAATGGATACAGATAAGCATGATAGTTTTACTATGATAGTACTAAATCTAACATACTTTTAAAATGTTCATAATAAAAGTTCACAGTTTCATATGAGATTATTATATTAAATATCATATGTGGTAATATTTATGAAGCAATTGTCATAGTGCCTGGTCCATAGTATGAGCTATACCAAATTACTTCTTTATCTCATCATATACCCTCCTATTTTTGTAATTATTGCAAGTAGTTGAAATCTTTCTTTTCTATCAAGACACAATTCAGGGCAGAATGGTGCAGTGGAGATAGGAACCAACCTTGGAGATAAGAAGATTTGGGTTCAAGTGTCCCTTCAGATTTATCAGCTATAGAAGCCTAGGCAGGCCCTTAACTTCTATCTCTTCCACTTTCCCCGTCTGCAAAGCAAACAGGTCACATTCAATAGCTACTCAGTTAGCTTTCTGATGTGAATACATCATTCCATGTTTCTTCAGAAACCCTTATGTGATTATGTGATTATATCCTTTCCACAGCCACCAGGGAAAGTGATGTGATCTCTCTTCCTCCCTCTCACTCTCCTCACTCTCCTTGTCCCTCCCTTCCTCCTTCCCTCTCCTTAGACTTTTCTTAGAATTCTCTGGATTTTACCTTTCCCTCATCACATGCAATGTTGCCTCACACTTATTTACCTATCTTGTCTGTAAAATAGTAAACACCTGGAGGGCAAGGAACTATATTTTTCATTGTCCTATCAATTGTTGGATTAGATGATTTCTTTCCAATTTTTAAAGTACATTAGTGTTTGTTATTTTTTCTTGTACCACATGGTTCCAGTGGAATGATGCAGACTACATCAGGTAAAACGTTCTCTGTTGCTGGTTACCCAGTTACTTACCTAACTGTCACAGTGCCATGGAGACATGTCATATGCTATAACTGCAGAAAATTCAAAAGGAAGCATAAATTTTTTAATGCATTAAATGTTTGCAAAAACCTTAAAATATCCCCCCCACTTTTTGAAGTTATGCTTCAAAATCATGTTTTAATATGCCTTGCTTGTTTTTGCCATTATAGAAAATAGCAAAATGTCTACTAACAACCAAAAGCCTCTAGCACAGGGACAAACACTCTGCACTAAGCAAACATCAAGAAGAGAATGTATTGGAAGTGACAACTGCCTTCAGCCAAAAGTCTAAAGGGAACATTCATTTTGAAATTTTACACAGCAGTCAAGGCCAAGAAAAGGATGCAAAGGAAGAAACACCAACATTAACGCAAAAATTAAGCTCAGGGCTTCTGTTTAGGCTAAGCTAATTGAACTACCTATATTCTTCTGTCACTTTGAATTAAGTTATTTTTCAGTTGGGAATGACTGCCTGGGCATTCTCATGTAGGTCAGGGAAAACATATCACTGAGATAGTGGCATGATCAGGAGATCCCTATGAAGGAGCTACAAGTTAAACATATTTGACTCTGCCTCTGAAAGATTTCACCAACTAAATCTGACAGCAATGATATAGGAAAAAGAAATTCCATAAGCAAGCAGATTTGTAACCAACACAGAGCCACTAGGGTTCTGCCCCAAGGTACAAACATGGGGTAAGAGAATGATTCTTTGCAGCAGGCAGCACAAGATTAGTGGAGATTTTTGAGGTACAAAGAACCATCTCCGGATCAAAAGCCTTCCTCCACCCCATTTGTCAGTACCCTGGAGAGAGGAAGCACCTGGTGTAGAAGGATCCCACTGCCATCCCAATCTTTTATCAAGCTTGCTTTCCCCCAGTGGAATAGCTCTACCCTACTTGATGGACTGTCAATAAACTGCAACTGGAATCTTAATAAATCAGGTCAAGACAAAGTAGTAAGTAAGGATATATGATGGCTATAGGCAAGACCCAAAAAAATTCAAAATTTTTTAATCAAAGTTCAGATTTGTTTTGCAAACAGCAATCATTTAGTAGTCTGTGACCTTAGAAATCTTCTTATTCAATCCTCTTACTTTACACATGAGGAAATATGGGCTTATAGGTATAAAGTAACTTTATGAAATCATAAAGGAAGCAAGTAATCATTTCAGAATTTGGACACATCCTTTGAAAGTAAATTTGGTGTTTTTTACATTGCACTGCCCTTTGGGGCTAAATAAAGATTTGTTTGGTTCTGATTACAACAGTCATTGAAATATTTTGGAACTTGGATTCTACAATTCTAAATATAAGATACAAGTCCCTTATACTGCGTATAATATATTGCTAAAAGATATAAAGTTCTATTCATTGGCCAGCAAAAATATAGTATTGGGGAAATTACTGGTATAATGCCTTACAAAGTCTACCTCAGATAATGCATTATGCTGTGGAGGTGACCTTGTGTTCTTGAAGGATATTCCAAGAGAGTTCAAGTATTATCATGTCATATCAAGCTGGAAAGACTTCAAGTATAAACCTAGTTGTGTTGTCTCATGGAATTCAAAGAATGTGTATCACTAAGTTGAGTAAGGCTTTCAAGTAAATCTACAAGGCCTTCTTGGAACAAACCCCTTGTTCCCTTCAGTGCTCAGCTGAAGTGCCACCTCCCTCAAGAGACCTTTCCTCACTTCCCCAGGTATGTGTCCCCTACTATCACTGTGTCCTTATTTTGTTTATATCCTATATCTACTTATCTTTGTACTTGCTATATTGGCCACAATGGAATGGAAGCCCGTGAGGTAAACCCTTTAGGTAAACTCACCTTTGTATTTGTATCCTTACTGACTAGCACACAGAAATGGGAATTAGGCCCACGCTTTCTTTTGCACTGGGAATTGCAAGTTTAGAAAGCCCCCTTTACTAATGCAGGTAGACACCTTTTCTACAATTTATAGTCTTGAAGAGCTGACTACAGCAGTGGCATCAAACCCAAATAAAACAGATGCCACTAACCTCATTTGGACCTGTGTACCAAACATTGACTTCATATTAAAATGTCATATTGTCTATGTTTTGTAATATTTTTATTCATTTTGTTAAATACTCACAATATACTTTAATCTGTTTTAGGCTACAATGAAGAATACTGCAGACTGCATGAGGCACACCCACTCAGAGTGAGACACTTCTGGCCAAGAGCAATGAGTGCTTAAATGACTTGGGTGGTGTCACACAATCAATATGTGACAAAGGCAGAATTTGAACACAAGCTTTCCTGACATTAAGGCCAGCTCTCTACATTCTATACACCTCATTTTGTTATTACATAGTAGTCAATCAGTTCCTCCACAATCATTTATTAAGCTTTTATTAAATACCTAATATTTAGACAAGTGTTATGGTGTAATAGTAATGGAATTTGAAGATCCCCTTGTATTGGTAAGCTAACAGGTACTTAGCAGTTAGTTTCAAGCTCAAGACTGTGTCAAGTATTAAGACCCATAACTTGTGAATCCCACAGTGGGATGGACTTCCTGATGTAACAGGAAGGGGCTGGAACTGTGAGGAGCTAATACCTTATATAAAGAAAAGCACAAGCTGGAGAGTCAGAACTTCTGGGAACGAGAATCTGGAGGTTGGGCTGCCACTGCTGGAGAGAGAGAAGAGTACTTAAAATTGAACTGAGAACTGACAAGAACTGAGAAGAGAACTGAGAAGTGAGGACTGAACTGAGAATTGATAGGAAATGAGAAATCAGAAGAGAGAAATGGGAGGAGGCATGGTTGTGGTGTCAGTATTTTGTCTGTCTGTTTTGATGTTACTTTGTCTGCTAATAGAGGATTTGTCTGCTAATAGAGGATTTGTCTACTAATAGAGGATGGTGCTGTTGTTACAGAAGCCCTGGGACCTGGCTTCTGGTTCAAAAGCTCTGAAAGAGGATTTTCTTGTTTTATGTTTACAGAAATCCTGGAGCAGGGTCTTGCTGACAGATGTGCTGGGACTCTACTGATGATTTGTATTGATGCTGCAGACCTTGCTGTTGGGTCTATGATGATTTCTCAGGCAGAAAGTGAATTGATGAGGATTCTGGCAATGTGAATGAATGTAATTGTGGCTTGGATAAGCTTTGTCTTCCCAGGAACAGAAACTGTGAAGGACTTGAGGTGGATTAGACATTGTAAGCTTCAATATGGAACAGGAACTGGACAAGGAGCTGGACAAGTATCAAGTAACTTTGAACTCAGGTGGCAGTCAGCAAGATTTGGCCAGGAGCTGGGACCATGAAAGAAGAACCATGGAAGCTGAGAGCCTGCCTCACATCAAGAAGAAATGACCTCTCCTTGGGTATTTAATTCAAACTTAGAAGATCATGATTTACTAGGGTTGGAGAACTTTGACAGTTACATTTAGATGATTGAGTTAAGGACTTATTAATTAAGGATTATTGGTAACTATTCTCCAGTTAAGAAGAAAGAAGACTTTTTATTGAAGAGATTAAAACAATGTGACCTAGGGGTAGAAAACTTTTGACCTCTGTACTTTGTGTCAATTAAAGAGACTTACCTCCTTAAAAATGATTGAGTTACTAAATGAATATACTTTGTTTAAATCTATGTGACCACTTTGGTAAAAACTAAGTGGCTATTTTAGTGATAAGTTGTTATGCCATAACATGGTGAATGCTATGTTTTGATTTTCTGTGAATATTCTGTCTTAGTTTGTTACTGAATAAACAGACAGTTCACTACACTGTGTAATCAGAACCTTGAAAGTTGTTCAAGATGTATATATACACACACACACACACATATAGTATATGTATATATATAGTATATGTATATGTATGTATATGTATATGTCTATATGTGTGTTTGTGTCTGTACATATGTGTAAATACAGACATATACATATATGTAAGTATATGTACCTATATGGATGTATATGTATGTATGCATTCATATGGAAAATCCAAAAGACATCGTTTCTTAATTTGTAGTTTAATAATTCTTAAGTAATAATCACTTTATTAATTATAATTAGCAAATAATTAATTGGGGTCAGTGGCTTCTCATAATCCAAAGATGAACCTTGGAGAGCCATGGTTAAACACCTTAGGAAGACAGGTTGTCCCTGATGGGGGGAAATCAACTCATATTGGTTAACAATTAATGAGAGAATAAATATAACAATAAGAGGTGGGCTTATTTTGATGAGGGCCTAGATATATGACTCTGATCATGTCATTTTTCTTGAACAAAGAGACTCATTTCCACCCAGATCATTCACCTCCAGAAATCTATACAAAAGGATTTGTCTTTCACTCAGTCCTACCAGAGTAGAAAAACGGACCAGAATTCACCTAGATTAGAATCTCTTTACCCTTTAATCAGAACTAAGCTCTCCCATTTGGGTGAGGTCCTACCCAAGATTGAGGAGAGTATGTCTCAACCCTGTCCATCACAAAGAAGTAAAAAGAAAAAAATCCTCATTAGGTCCCTTATATAAAAGCGGTTATTAATATTATAAGAAAATAATCATTCACACACACACATATAAGCTATATGCAGAGTTGCTGATGGAAGGTTATCTCAGAGGAAAATCTCTAGTGGTACAGAGTAGAGACTGGGAAGTTTTCTTGCAGAAGGTGGGATTTGAGGTGAGTTTTGAAGTAAAACAGCAGGCACAAGTGATGAGGGAGAATATTTAAGGTCTGGTAACAGCCAGTGAAAAGTCTAGGAGTCAAGAAATAGAGTGTGAAGAACAGCAACATCAATGTTGCTGGATTGTAGAATGTGTGTAAGGGGAAAATGTATATGAAGATTGGAAAGATAAGAAGGGGTTAGACTTTAAAAGCCAAACAAAAGATTTTATAACTGACCCCAGAGATAACTGAAAATCACTGGAGCTTGTTTAAAAAAGGAGTGACATAGTCAGACTAGTACTTTAGGAAGAATTATTTTGGCATCTGAGTGAGTATTGGATTAGAATGATGAGAGACTGGAAGCAGAAAGACCACGGGGGAAATTCTCTCAGTGCTACAGCATTATGGAGATAAGGGCCTACATTGATGGGTAATAGCTGTGTGAGTGACGAATGTGAAAGATATTAGGAAGGTAAAAAAACATAAAGAGTTTGAGATACCTATAACACATGCATATGCTTTGTGATTGATTGATTTTAGTGGGTAAGAGATGAGTTGTGACCTATACATTTGAAGTTAATATCCACAGTGATGATATAATTGAAGTATTGAAGTATTAGAGACAATATAACACATTTAAAATGCTTGCTAAGTTTATTTTTTAAAATTCATCAAGCTTCCAGTCTTCATGATTCTCCATAATTCTTAATCCAAAGAAATTCTGAAAGTAGCAGGAAGTTTAATTTAGATTTTATCTTCCCAGGGTACCAGATTGACTTCAGGAAATAATCCCATATCCTCTTCCCCTCAAAGTAAAGAAATTTTCTCACTTTCTCTTAAGAGGAGAAGTAAAAATGATTATTTTTCTTGCTTGTACATGTCAGTGATGTGAAAGGCATGAAAACAATGGAAGGTTTGGGCAATGTGGAAGGGATGTAAACTCACCGAGGAAAACCAAGGGACAAAATAAGCAATCCAATAAAAGATGAGGAATAAGAGCAGACTGCCAAAGGTAACAGAGAGGATCTGGCCATCATATCTAAATACCCATTGAAAGACAAAAAAACAATCAAGAAAAAAAAACCCTGCTTACCAAACTACTCAAACCAACAACTAATAATTCAAGTGTTTACAGAGGCCTCCCACTTGAACATTAAAAAAATCGAGATAAAAGCTGGATCAGGGCAATGGGCAATTGTTATGTCACTGTTGAAGGAAAGGGTAAAATGTATATTTTTGTTGGGATTTGCCTTCAATTTGGGAAGCTGGTTGAAAACTATGAGATTTTGAAGACTCTCTTTAATGTTTGCAAATTTGTAATTTTAGTCCTAACTGCTTTGTCTTTATTAACATTAAATTATGCAATCAAGCTTTTAAGCACTTGGCATCTTCAAGTATCTAATTCATTAGACTGGTATGGGTCAAGGTAAGCAGTCTACTGGGCAAAGCAGCCACGAAAAGGAGGCCAGATTGAAAATCATTCTCCTTACTTGATTATCATTAACTTCCTCCTTTTCCTTTTGTTTCAAGATGTCAAATGTCCCTGTGAGGAGGGAGGGAAGAAGAGAGGCCAAAGAGAAGAAAGAGTAGAAGAATGAAGAGAAGGGAGGGAAAGACAGAAAGAGGAGAGAGAGAGAGAGGAACAAAGAAAAAAAGATGGACAGAGGGACATACACATATTCAGAAACAGAGACAAATAGAAAGAGACAGACAGACAGACAGAGAGACGCACAGAGAAAGAAAAAGCATGCACCAAAAAGCACTAGGACACTGCTAAAAACATTTTTAGTTGTTAGTTTTGTCAGTCAAGGGAGTAAACCAAGTGGACCTTCATGAGATAGATGGGCGACACGGTGGAGAGAGTGCCAAGCCTAAGTTTAAAACTGTTCTCAGACATTTACTGGCTGTATGCTCTTGGGCAAATCATTTAACCCTGTTTGCCTCTCTTCCCTCATTTGTAAGATGTTTGAGAAGGAAAAGAAAAACAACTACAGTGTCTTCACCAAGAAAAACCCAAACAGGGACATGTAGAGTTGGACATGACAGAAATGATGGAAAAATAACAATGAAAATGAGATTTCAGGACTGCACCCAGTTTTAGAGTTGGACAGAATCTCCAGGGTCACTGAATCCAATTTCCTAATTTTACAGAGGAAAATACCAAGTCCCAGAATGATAAATGATTTGACCAAGGTTAGACAAATAATAAGTAGTGGAGTCAGGATTTGAACCCAGAGTCTCTGTTTCTTAGTACCTAGAGATTCCATCTCATCACACTGCCTCCTCTCAATATGTGCTAACGTCCTTCAAAAGGGGAGAGTAGGGTTATCTCCTAATTAGGAGATTCTTAGTGGAAAAATTTTAACTTCAGCCTTCACACATTCTACATTTTAAAGGAATAAATATACAGTAACTAATTTTTCAGCATCAACAATTCCTGCATTTGAAATAATTTTATATTTCATATATTGGTATGGACTGTTTAAAGGAAAAGGCAAATGGAAACACACTTGGAAGAACTGAACACAATGCAACTCCAATCCTAGAACCACAAGTATGTAACTCTTGAACCATGACTTGAATTTATGGAACACTAAATGGCCTTAAAGTTTTCTAAGCCAGAGTAAAATGACTTTTCAATCATTTATGTGTGTATTATTTTTCCCTAGTTTCTTGAGACCCTTTAAAGAAAAACAGATGCCTTTAAAGTTTACATTTTTATATTCAGCTGCTTCAGCTATCAAGATGTAAAATATAACTTAGAGAAAAAAAAGTAGATTTCATTTTTATCTGTATGTCCCACCCCCCCTCAAAAAAACTTTTCGTGGAAATTCTATTCTAAGAACTAAGGTAGGAGATCAATCCTTGTAAATCTTAATATAAAAGACATATCTTGGATAAAATAGTCAAGGTATCTCTGTGTGTATGTGTATATAATGTGATTTCACAGCAAGTGAAGTTTTCAATGTGACAACTAAAATCTAAGTTTCAAAATGTCATATACAATAGATATTTAGGTTTTAAATAAATTTAAAAGATATTTTAAAATAAATTTATTTTTGCAGAAAAAATTTTAAAGAAATTTATGTTTTATATTTAGTATTAATATCTAAGACATAGTAGCCACTTAATAAAATGTTTGACTGATTTTTGTATCAACATTTTTTAAAAAGCTTAAAGTTTGTATTTTGAGCAAATTTCAAATCAGTAATGCAATTGTTATTTAGGGACTCAATGTTTGTCTTCTTGACCCAAATTACTGTCTGGTGCTCAGTTACATCCTGTATGGGATGAGGTGACACTGTTTCAGTGTTAGATGCTACATTCTAAATGAAAAATTGAGTTTAGCATCCTATCTACATGTGCCTTGTAATGTGAATAACTTGTTACAAAGGAAAAACTCAGGCCATAAGAGGATCTGCCTTCTATAGAACTGAAAGCCTTTTTAACATTGGTTTCAGAAACATCCTCCGCCACTTAAGTAACCTCAGCTGTGTACTTACAAAAACTAAGCCTCGGTTTGCCCATCCAGAACAAATGGAAATGAAAATATTTGCACTGCCAACTTTACACAGTGTTGTAAATAAGATGCTTTGTTAACCATAAGCACTTTATTAAAAAAAACACTTTAGGCTGTTAGTATTCATCAAGCATTTCACAAAAGCCTGTTAGGAATAGGGTCTATAATGGAAGGTGCTAAGGATACAGAAAATAAAAATAAAATAAAAACAGTCTTCACTCTCTATGAGTTTATATCCCACTTGGTAATAAAACATGTACTAACATGTAGACAGAAAAATATATGCATAATCACTTAAAGAAAAAGAGAGTACAGAGGACCAATGTGTTCAAGAACAGCTTTTAGCGGAAGGTGGCGTTAAATTGGAAGAAGCCACGGACTCTAGATGTGACTACTGAAACTCCTTAGGTAGGTTAGTCATTAAGCATTTATTAAGCACTTACTGTGTGCCAAGCATTGTACTAAGTGATGAGGACACAAAGAAACACAAGGTCACTGTCTTCAAGGAGTTCACAGCCTAACAGAGGACACAACAAGCAAACTATTTAAATATGTACAAGCTATATACAGGATAAAAAGGATATAAATGCACTGAGATTGAGAGATGGGAAAGGGGTTCTTGAAGAAGGTGGGATTTTATTTGATATTTGAAGGCAGCCAGAGAATCCAGGAGGTAGAAATCCAAAAAGAGAGCATTCTGGGGGACAGTCAGAGGAGATGATGGAGGTCTGGAGATAGAGGGTGTTGTTCCTGGACCAACAAGGAAGCCAGAATCATTGGATCTGAGTATGTGGTGAGGGGAGTGGGCTTATAAAATAGAAGGAAACTGGACAGGTAGAAGGGGTTTAGGTTATTAACATATTTAAAAGTCAAACATAAATGTTTATATTTGATCTTAGAGGTGATAGGGAGCTTTGTATTTATTTGACGGCAGAGAGGAAGTTGACATGATTGAACCTGTGCTTTAGGAAAAGGATAATAATCATTTACAAAGAAACTACCATGTGACCAGCATTGTGCTAAATACTTCATAAATATTATCTCATCTGATCATTGCACCAACCCTATAAGGAAGGGTTTTTTTTGTTTGTTTTTTTGCTTTTTTTTTGAGGGGGTAAGGCAGGGCAGTTGGGGTTAAGTGACTTTCCCAAGGTCACATGTCTAGTAACTGTTAAGTGTCTGAGGTCAGATTTGAACTCAGATCCTCCTGACCTCAGGGCCAGTGCTCTATTCACAGTGCCACCTAGCCATCCCTATCCCCCCCACTTTTCAAGTGAGGAACCTGAGGCAAATGGAAATTAAATAACTTAAGCAAGGGCATCCAGCTGATAAGCATGTTAGAACTCAGGTCTTCCAGACTCCAAGCCCAGTGCTCTATTTATGGTGCTACCAGCTGCCTGGTAGCTGAATGCAAGATAGACTGGAGTGGGGAGAAAACCATGGCAAGACAACCAACTAGCAAGCTATTGGAAGAATCTAGGAATGAGGTAACCAGATTCTGCAGCAGGGTGGCAGCAGTTTCAGAGGAGTGAAGGGGCAAAAAGTTCAGTGATGCTGCAGGCCTTGCCAACAAATTGTACATGGCAGGAGGGTAGGGAGAGATAGTGAGGAGTCTAGGATGGCACCTAAGTTAGAAGATTGGGGTGGGGAAAGGGAGACTAGGAAGATGGTCATACACTTGATGGCATTATAGAAGTTTGGAAAAGGAGAGGATTTAGGAGAAACAACAATGAGTTGAGGTTTTGACATGTTGAGTTTAAGATATCTTCTGGGCATACAGTTTTAAATGTCTGAAAGATAGTTGGAGATGCTAGACCTGATGTCAACAGAGAAGTTAGAATAGATATATTTGAGAATCATCAGCATAGGAATGATAACTAAATCCATAGGAGCTGATGAGATCACCAAGTGAAGTACTACAGAGGGAGAAGGGAAGAGGACCCAGGACAGGGCCCTGTGGGACACCAATAACAAATGCGCATGACCTTGATAAGAATTCATCAAAGGAGACTGAGGAGTGGTCAGGCAAATAAGAGAAGTATAAGGAGAAAAAAGTATACAAAAAAGGTGAAGAAAAGGGAATATCAAGGTGAAGAAGGTAATCATCAGTCAGAGACTGCAAAGGAATCAAGGAGAATTAGGATTGAGAAAAGATCATTAGATTTGGCAATCATGCAATCACTAGTAACTTTGGAGAGAGCAGTTTTGGTGGAAGGATGATGTCAGAAGCTGGATTGTAGGTTTAGGAAGAAAGTGAAAGAAGAGAAAATGTAGACATCTATTACACACAGCCTTCTTTACAAGTTTTGCCACAAAAGAGAAAAGAGAGAGAAAATTATAGGGGATAGAAAGATCAAGTAGAAATACTTGTGGATGGAGTAAACATTGGCATGTTTGTAGGCCATAGGAAAGAGGCTAGAAGATAGGGAGAGACTGAAGATAAGAGAGAGTAGCAATCAGAAGAAACATTATCTTGGAGGGGATGGCATATGATGGTCTCCTTTTTGCAGGCAGAGTGGTTTGCCTTGGCAAGGAATTAGGCTAACTCTATTTGAAACAGGTTGAAGAAAGAGCCAGTGTCAGAAGGTATCTCAATAAGAAGAGGGGAGAAGAGGAAACTTTAACCAAATACTTCTTTTTTAATATGAGGAAAGATTCTCAGCTGAGAGAATGGGATAGAGAAGTCGTGAGAGCTTTGAGGAAAGGGAAACATTTCAAAGAGGTACAGTGGAGAGTGGGATAGTGAGTGATATACATTCTAGCAATATTATTATGGCAACTAACTAACTTCCAAGAGACCTTGGAAACCAGAATCCAATTAGGAATCACT
Source organism: Pseudocheirus occidentalis (assembly GCA_028646575.1). Lineage (NCBI taxonomy): Eukaryota > Metazoa > Chordata > Mammalia > Diprotodontia > Pseudocheiridae > Pseudocheirus > Pseudocheirus occidentalis. The sequence continues at coordinate 113,725,774 of CM053596.1, forward strand.
TCTAATAGTTCAGAGAGAATTGAAGGGGAATAAATTACATTGGTGACCACATGTATAGCAAGACATAAATGAATGTGAAATATGTCTGTGGAGGTAAAATTATTAATACTGCACAACTAATTGCATATAGGAACTAAGGGAGAGAAATAGATGAGGATGACACTGAGGTCACAAACCAAGGTGAGTGGAAGATAGTGGTAACCTTACAAATTAATATCACATGAGAAAATTTAATGATATTAAACTAAAGGTAAATGCTTCCAGAAGGGAAAATTTCAGTGACTTTAAAAATTTTACTTATATTCTCGGGTGATAAAATGAAAGGAGTATTTCACACAATACTAATGGTTCCTATGAGCCCCCTAGAGTTTTAATGAATAAAAATTTCTCTCAAAGGATAAAAGTTCAGAGGCACCTATTTACTCACATAAATTACAATTTTGTTTGTGTCAGAGTAATTAGTGTATGTTTCCTTCCTCCTACAAAATTGAAAAATTCCAAAGAGAAAAAAAATCAGTGTTTTTTGACCTTTGTAGACCTCTGAATGCATAATAAAGAACTCAGAACCTTAGAGATGTATGAGGTGTGACTATGCAGTTAGGAAACTGATCTAACAAATAAATTACAACATTTACCTCCAAAGGAGGATTTTCTCTTCAAAGTTACCCAATGTTTTTGCCTTTGTCTCTATGCCCAGGCCTCAGAATGGGGCCTGACATACAATAAATGTTTACCAGGTATCTGTCATTTGATCGAATGTTTGTGAGGCTATATTCATTGTCCAACATGCAACCATTTATGACTGAAACATTTATATAATTCCTCCTTTACAAATGTCATCAGAGTATTCACCATGAATCATATCATATCACAGCATCTCAGAATAGGAAGAGATCTTGGATGCCTAGTCTAACTAGTACCAAAAGTGGAACACATTCTACATCTTATATTGAAAACTTTCACTGAGAAGAAACTGCTTAATCCTGAGGCACCCTATTCTACTTCTGCATATCTCCAGTAATAAAGAAACATTTTTCTTCTTACATTGAGCTGAATTCTTCCTCTTTCCAAGTTTTAAACATCACTCCTATTTTTGTTCTATGAGTTCAAGAAAAGTATATATAAATCCCTGTTCTATGGAACTGCTGTTCAAATACACTGTTAGTTTTCATGTGTCCCCTGAAGTTTTTAATTATATAAATGGTAAATTGGAAAGGGTACAAACAATGGTAATCATTATGGCTGCAAAACCAAGTCATATGAAAATTAGTTTAAGAAAATGGGTGAGTTACCCATGTTTGGCAGCACATGGTAACTGCCTTGAAAAAATTACATGGCACGAGGGTCTAAGACAACTCCAGAAGAATCATGATGGAAAACAATATCCATGTCCAGAAAAAAACTATGGAATCTGAATGCAGATGCAAATTGAAGCATATTATTCTCTGAGTCTGTCAGTCTGTCTGTCTCTCTTCTTTCTAATGGTTTCATCTCATGGTTGTAATTCTTCTGTATAATATGACTAATGTGAAAATAGGTTTAATATTAATGTACATGGGGGTGGCTAGGTGGCGCAGTGAATAGAGCACCGGCCCTGGAGTCAGGAGTACCTGAGTTCAAATCCGGCCTCAGACACTTAACACAAAAAACTAGCCATGTGACCTTGGGCAAGTCACTTAACCCCAACTGCCCTCCAAAAAGCAAATATATATATATATATATATATATATATATATATATATATATATATATTAATGTACATGTTGAACCAAAATCAATGTATTTGCTGTCTTGGGGTGGGGGAGGGGAGAAAATTTGGAACTCAAAATCTTATGGAAATGAATGCTGAAACTAAAAATAAGTTAATTAAATTTTTAAAAATTACAAGATAGTCATGTACAAGAAGATATTTGTTCTGTCTCATAGAGTAGGACTAGAAGCAACAGGTAGAAGTGGTAAATGTAAGCTTTATTTATGGGCAGGGGGAGGGGTGAAAGAGAAGCTTTACAACAATTAGAGCTATCCCTGGAGAGCATAGGAAGCTTTCAGAATCAAAGTGTTACCCTAAATGGAAATATTTAAGTAAACCCTAGAAAATCACTTGTCAGGCATTATAGGTATATTTTGACTTTGATAGTCTCTGAAGTTTCTTACCAGTCGAATAGAGGCTGCCTGGCTATTCTCTTTTCCAGATTATATATCTCCAATTCCTTCAACTGATCCTCATATGGCACTGAAAGCAAGGTAGTACAGTGGATAATGTTGGATTTGGAGTCTTCCTATCTCAAGGCTTCCTGAGTTTAAATTCGCCCTTAGACCTATGTGATTCTGGACAATTCACTTAACTTCTCCTAGTCACAGTTTCCTCATGTTTAAAAAGAGGGGATAGTAAAAGTACCTACCCCACAAGATTGTTATGAGGATCAAATGAGGTAACATATATAAAGTGCTTTATAGAAGTAAAAAGTCATGTAAAATGCTAGCCATTATTAATATTGTATTTTTTTACCCTTTTCAGTAGCTTAGTTATACATCTTTGAACATATTCTAGGTTTTTTTGTTGGGTTTTGTTTTTATTTTTTTCCTAAAATGTGACTACTGCATATTATGATTGTAGCTTTATCAAGTTAGAGTGCTGGAAAAAATCATTCTGAACAATATGTCTCTCTTAACCTAAGATCACATGAGCTTTCCTTTGGTTTCTATATAGCAGTATTCATGTATATAGAGCTTTCAGTCCACAAAGACCTCCAGATCTTTTACAAATGAATTGCTATCCAGTCATACTTCTTAATTGTCTAAACTTGGTGTCTCCATCAAAACTAACACAGTTCTCGGAACAGAGCAGATATTTAAAAATTAATGAGTGAGAAAATGGATGAATGTGGCTTACACTGATAGATGATAGCAGACAGGAGACTATTCCCCAAATCTTTTGACTTTCACTCCAATTCTTTTTCAAACTGCATTTTGTTGACTCTCAGTTAAATCTTTCTTGACCCGGGACCCAGTTCTCTACTTTAGGATCTATCAAAATCATTACCATGCTCTCTTCTGATCACTTCAAATGTAGACCCTCCAATGAAAGAGAATTACTTCACAAGTGGGTCTATCCTTACAAAGAATCTGCAAGTTTCTTTATATGCTTTGCCATAGCAAAAGTATTGAATATAATTACATGACAGAAATACAGAATTTAAAAGAGGTTAAAAACAAAATGTAATGTATGCATATGAACAGAACACCAAATAGATATTTTAAACTCCAATTTCATAAAAAATATAAAATGAATTGTTTCTAAGGACATATCAAAGAAAAAACTTCTGCTTGACCTGAATTTATAGGAAAATATTATCAACCTTCTTAAATAACAATTGTTATCTTATGAAAATTATTCTCAAAAAATAGAGCAAGAAAATGCTCTAGTAAACTCTGTTTCTCAAATTAATATACTCATATTATATAAGCTAGAAAAGGATAAGGCAAATAAAGGAATTTTAGAAAATATCATTAATGAATATTGATTGAAGAAGTTTAAATATACCTAGAGGACAGGATATAATATAATGGAGAAAAATTACTCTCTATGGTTTAATTTGGATTTATAATATGAATGAGAGGATAATTTAATGTTAGAAAAATAATGAACATAATTAGTCATACTAAAAGCAAAAACATGTCAACCATAGGATTATATGAATAGATGCAGAAAAAGCCTTGAAAAAAACAAACCTTTTATGCTGAAAAAGAAGCCAGAAGCTACAAAGCACTAAAACAGGAAAGTCCTTACAAACAATGGGGTAAAAAAGTATCTACTAAAACCAAAATATTCAGTGGAGAATCTTTCACCAAAAAGATTAGAATAAAGTAAAGATTCACCACTTTTCCTGATGTTATTTGGCATAGTTCTAAGAATGCTAGCAATAGCAATAAGAGAAGGCAAAGAAATTAAAGGCAGAAAGACAGCACAAGAGGAGAAAAAACACAATTTGCTGATGACATTTTGTTTTACTTAGAAAATCCTAAAGAATCAGCGGGAAACTAATTGAGATAATTACTAGCTTTAATATAAAAAAAAAGCAGGGTAGAGAATAAGCCCACAAAATCAACAGTATTTCTTTATGGCAGTAAGAAAATGCAGGAGGCAATAATAGAAAGGGAATGCCAATTCAAAAGAACTACAAAAGGGTTTATGAGTCATGTGAGCAACAAATGGAAGATTTTTTTCCCCATAATTTCTATGATCTCTCAAAACTGTCAAAAAAAATGATCCAGAGGTAAATCAATTGCAGCTCTCTCCTCAGGCTAACAAATTGAGAATACTTACCAATCAACAGTACAATAAATATCAGAGAAGACTAATCTCTATTGCTTTCACTTCTCTTCCCTTTTCTTCTATAGTCCTCAATTATCTAACTGTGTAATACAATGGGACCCATGCCCCTGTGCACTGGGGTCCTCTCAGGATTTGCCTTATTTTTTCAATATGCCCTGACAATACTTCCCCTGCCCTTCTCTTCTGCCCTGCCCATGTGAAAAAAGTGGAAGAAGAGGAAAGCATAAACATGCCCTGCTTGAGGTAGCAACAGATGGTGTGCTTTACAAGTATTCAAGAAATGACTTAAAGAATGAACATCAGAGGTCAGAGCCAAGATGGCAGCATAGAAGTAGGAAATTATGTAAGTCCCACAACAACCATCTCAAATAACTATAAAATATGACACTAAACAAATTGAAAGAACCCACAAAGAACCCACAAAGTGAAAGAGAGAAACAAATCACCCACTGAAGGCAGCCCAGGATACCTACAGAAAGGGTGGATCACAGCATGCTGGGAGCAGAGCACAGTCCCACATGAGTCATTGTTTTGGCCTCGTAGTGGCCCCAACCAGCAGCTGCCAGAGCAGACTTCAGGAGAGTAAATCGCCAGCAGCTGTCATAATTTCCAGACTCCTTAATCCATACAAGCCAAAGAGCAATTAAAAGATCAGTGTAGACCTCTGTTGGAAAGGAAGGGCATGGTCCAGTCCCTGCCCACAGGGCAAGAGGTGATGGAGGAGTGGTGGTTGCAGCTGCTTCCCTGAGGCGCTGCCTCTAGAACTCCTGGTGTGAAGATCTTAGGGGGATCAAGCAACCATGCAGAGGGTAATGTCTTGCTTTAAACTGCTTGGATCTGGATCTCTCTCTTGGGTGGAGGTACTGGGAGCTGTGGCCAGGGGGCCAGAGCTTGTAGGGGCTGCAAAGAGGGTGTCCTCCTAATAGCTCCAGAAGCTGTGAAACCCCCAGCAATTTGGGGCAGAGCTCTCCCTTAAATTCATTTCCTGGGAAGGGGGGAGAGGAAGCATCAAAGCATGGAACAGGGAAAGGCAACAAAATCAGAACGCCTGCATCTAAAGCTTCCAAGAAAAATACAAAGTGGTTACACGCCATGGAGGAACTGAAGAAGGATTTTGAAAATCAAGTAAGAGAAGGGGAGGAAAAATTGGGAAGAGAAATAAGAACGATGCAGTAAAACCATGAAAAGCAAGTCAAAAACCTGACTGAAGAAAATAACACCTTAAAAAATAGGCTAACTCAAATGGTAAAAGAGGCCCAAAAAGCCAGTGAGGAGAAGAATGACATAAAAAGCATAATTTGCCAGATGGAAAAGTAATTTCAAAAGCTCACTGAAGAGAATAATTCCTTTCAGAATTATTGTCTGGAAGAGACAGTGAAGCTGACAACTTTATAAAGCTCCACCTCACTTAAATGGAATTCATAGACAAGTGAAAACATCACCTGTGAGGGTACTGATCCTCTTCAAAAATGAAGGACAAACAACAACAAACTAGTCATGGCTTAAAATAGTCCAATTTTTTCAGCCATTCTTATTAGTAATAACAATAATAATCATAACAATAATATATATACACACATATATGTACATTATATACACACATGTGTTCCTTTTATCCTTTATCTTTTTATCCTTTTATCCTTTTCCTTTTATCCTTTATACTTTCCTTTTTATCCCCTTTGGTTTTCTTTTATCATTTTCAAAAATTATGTTGGGAAGATGGCTTATCTTAGGAAATCTATCTCTGCTATCTTTCTGTATCCATCAAAGCAAAACTTACTAGACAAATGATTGATGACCTCTTCTTCCCAAACCACAAGCTGAGATTCCAGGATTTTTGCCTGTTAAACCAAATGTTTCTCTAATAAGTGTAATATCATGCATATGAGAATGAGCCCTTTCAGTAGCCCTCTCCAGTGCTCCCAGTATTTCAGAAAAGTAAGATAGCAAAGGGAAAAACAAGGGAAGAAAAAGTATTCACTAGCTGTGTATTCCCCAGGCAAGTTACTTAACCTCTTATTGTCTCAGATTCCTCAACTGTAAAATGGAGGTAATGATTGCATTCACCTCCCAGGGTCAAAATGAGGATCAAATGAGATAATATTTGTATAGTGTTTAATATAATTCCTGGCACATAGTCAGGGTTATATAAATGTTTATTCCCTTCCCTTTCCCCACTTATGGTCATCCACATAACTTTTGGGGCATAATTCTGGCTGAAACTTCTTAAAAATTCAGAGGATGGCAATTTTTAGAGAAAACATGCATCTTGTAGGCACAGTAACAATCTCTACCCTAACAAACAACAGCAACCAAGAGGACATAGGATCATTCTTTTAGAGTAAGAAGGGATATTTAAAGTCTACAACTACTGATGCCAAATCTCATTTTCTTACCTCTGCAAAATATTTTAGTGACTTATTTCTACACTCAGCAGCAGTTGATGTGAAAGGGTAGAATATTATATGCTGATAGAAGAGTTTGGTCATTCCCTCTTATGGTTTTCATCCTCGTGTAGGCAGCATCATTTTTTTCAGCTCTCTCCCCTCCCGCCCCCCAGTGTAATTTTTTCCCTCAACTCCACTCTCTAAAATAATGATTTCTTTTCCATATAGCCTTGAAAAACAATGGAAGGAAATATAGTTGAGGTGTCACCTCTTCTACTAGTCTTATTCTTTTCCATGTCCTTGCACCAAAACTGTTGCTTCTTGCCTAGAAAAATTCAAGTCCAACTTTTTTTTTCCTGCCCTGGAAGGCTATAAAGAAAAGAATCAATAATAATCTTTTGGTCAACTCAAGCTCATCATTGAGACAAATATGCTCTAGTGAATATAAATCATAGTTGTGAAATATATTTCTCCTTTACCTAGTTCACCCCAAATATATACACAGGAAAAGTAGGTACATGATAAATGCCTATTAAAACCATGATTTGGAGTTGTACATGTATCTCAGACCAAATGTGTAGCTGCACAATGACCTGATCTTAGAATTGAATGAGAAGACAATGAGTTAGATTGTATATGGGAAACTACACTCTGGTTTCAGTGACCTCATTTCACCTCAAAATAACAAGAACAAAAATATCAACACCAAGGTAATGCAAATGTAATGGAAAAATATCTAGAGTTTGGAGGTCAAGCAGTCTGAAACAAAGTGGCAGTGTTAATTTATGATCAAGGAAACATCTGAGGGAAATTTGACAAAAAAAAACTTTGGTCATATTGTGAGAAGACTATTGGTGTTCTGAATTGCTAGCCATATAATGTTATGTAAACTAGAGGATTATTTATACCCCCAAGATATGGGGTATAAAGCCTATGGGAAGTTATTGACAAATAACACACAACATAAAAATTCACCATAATGGAGATTTTGTAATCTCTTCTTTGCTACTCTATATTTTCTACATATTCTATTCCACTGGTCTACCACACTATTACTTAGTCAGTCCCAGATTGCTTTGATCATAATCATTTTATATTATAGTATGGAAACTGCTACTGCTGGACTTCCTTCCTCCACATTTTTTTTTCATCAGTTCCCTGAATTTTTTTTAGCTTTTGTTCTTCCAGATAAGCATTGTTATTTTTTCTAGATCTATAAAATAATTCTTTGATAGTTTAATTTAAATGGCACTGAATAAGTAAATTAATTTAGGTAGAACTGTCATTTTTATTTTATTGGCTCAGCCTTCCCATGAACAATTAATATTTCTCTGATTGTTTAGATCTAGATTTAGTTAGGTGAAGAATGTTTTATAGCTGTATTCACATTGCCTTGATATAGTTCAAAAAGTAGACTCAGAAATATTTTATATTTTTTGCAGTAATTTTAATTTTAAATATAACCCCTTTCTATCTCATCATGTTGGGGTTTGTTGGTAACATATAGACATTCTGACTATTTATTTTGATTTTCTTTATATCCTGAAAGTTTGTTAAATCTGTTGATTCTTTCAACTATTTTTACTTCATTCTCTCAGATTCCTGACAGTGATAGTTTTGTTTCTTTTTTGCCTATTCTTATTCTTTCATTTTCTTTTTTGTCTTATTGCTATAGCTAGAATTTATAGTACTATATTTAATAATAGTGGTTATAACAGACATTTTTGCTTCACCCTTGATCTTATTGGGAATACCTCTACTTTATCCCCATTACTGATAATATTTGCTTTAGTATTAAATAGATCCTATTTTTTTCAGAAAAATATCATTTTACTGTTTATTTTTCTACACTGGAAAATGATACATGTATTTTCTTATAATTTTATTGTAATCACAGCAGTTAGAGGTATTCTACATAGAAAGAGGATATAGTAGTGAGTTGGTTATGTTGGAATAAAATTTTTTTTAATGTATAGACAGAAAAAAGGGATCCCCTAGGAGAAGAGAAAAGGGAGAAGAATGGGGGGAATTATCTCATATAAAAGAAACATGAAAAGAGCTTTAATCCTGGAGAGGGAAATAGTGTGTGTTGGGACAGGGGAAACCCATTTTTTAACCTCACTCACATCTAAATTACTAAATTGGTTATAACTCTACTGTTCTACTATCTCTCATTCCTGACACATGACTGGCCTATACCTTTTTTAAAATTATTCTTTCTATATTATTTCTAATATGCATGTACTATTTATTATGGTGCAACCTATTAAAGCCATTGTAAAAATTTACATTAAACCTTGGATCACTTCTTTTTTATTCTTTCAAGCTTAATAGCCTTATGAAAATGTGACACATATGCGATACTTGAAACATATATGATACTTGAGATATAGTGTGACCAGTGCCTATCACTATAATATGCTATTTTTCAGTTCCATTATTCTATTAGTGAATCTAAGATTATATTAACACTTTAGCTACCACATCAAATATTGCTTCATATTGAAGCCATGAGTCCACTAAAACTGCCATGTTTTGCTTTTCTGAACTGATTTCATGTGATATTGTCCACCGTTATATACTTGCACAGTTTCTCTTTTATTAAAACCCAAATTCAGCACATTTAATTTATCCCTTTGAAATTCTTCTTATTAGACAAAGCCCTACATTCCACATAAATGACATCTTTTGGATCCTAATTCTGTAATCCAATAAGCTATTCCTTTCATCTTCTTTTCAACTTCAGATTTGATAGGCATGCCTTTATCAAGGTCATAAATAAGAATACCAAAGAGAATATGGAAAAGGACAGGATCCCATAAATACTGCACAAAAGCCCTCCTTTAAGCTAATATCAGTCCATTCAATTATACCTTCTCTGCTCAGTCACTCAGGCAATTACAAATCTATGTAACTATACTGTCATTCACTCTATATTTCTAAATCTTGTCCATAAGCATATCATCAAAGAATGTTAGATGATTTGCAAGTAAGTCCCAGCCAGCTACTGGTTTTGTAACCACGTAAAAAGTTAGATATTTTTCAACTCTAAAATTCTTGCATTCTAGGACTTATTCTTAATTGACCCATGCTGTCTATTCATAGTCAAGACTTCCCTTTCAAAATGTTTACAAATTATCATTTTGTAAAGGTATATATTCTTGAATTATACCACGAACTAATACCAAGATCACTACATAACTTAATATTTTGGCCTGCATGCCCTTATTCTTATTTAAACTAATTCCAAACCCTTCCCAGAGACAATCCAGGTCTCAGAATAGATATCTAATTCTTGTATTTTGAAAACTATCCTCCACCCAAAAGTATCATTCTTATATTTTAAGGCAACTAAGAGGGAAGGAGAAAGAGCATTGGACTTGGAGTGAGAAAGATTTGAATTCAAATACATACTCAGACATTTAGAAGTTCTGTGATCTTGAACTTCACCTGTCTGTTTCCTCTTCTATAAAATGGAGATAATAATAACACTTACTTATTAGGATTGTTGTGAGGATAAAATAGTATTTTTAAAGGATGTTGCAAGTCTTAAAGTGCTATCTAAATGCTTGGTATCATAGAGTAATTTTATCTTGCTTGAAATTATCACCTCATCAAATCTTCCTTTAAAAGATTTAATGAGGCCCTTTTAAAAAAAAATCTCGGGGCGGAGCCAAGATGGCGGCATAGAAGCAGAAAAGCACCACAGCTCCCACACAAACATGCTAAAAAATTCATAAAATGGGATGCCAAACAGATTTTCAAGCTCCAAAACTCTCCACAAGACAGAAAGCACATCTGTTGCTACAGGCAGCGCAGCAGGCGGGGCTCTTCTCAGCAGTCTGGGACCTGCAGCCGAAAACCCAGCCGGCTCAGGCCTTGGGGCAT
>CM053596.1:113752875-113776480 GCA_028646575.1 Pseudocheirus occidentalis
AGTCTTTTTTCAGCTGATCTATAGCTGCTAGGAATTCTTCAAGTGTCTTGGGAGCATTTGGTGTGGGAGTTCTGTGTTGTCTTCTTCCCGTTCCATGCTTTGATCCTTTTTGTCCACAAAAAAGGATTCTAGAGTTTTATTGCTGTTCTTATTTTGCTTCCTTTTCCTCATGTTGGCTAGTCAATTAATTGTTTTGCTTTTTTTTTAGCTCAGTGAAACTCTGCTTCCAAGGGTGAAAGCTCTGTTCCAAATCGCTGGGGTTTTCCCAGCTGCCGGAGCTATTAGGGGGGTGTTGCACCCTTCCCAGCTTTGGCTTGCTGAAAGTGCACCCCAGGACCACCACCCAAGACCACAATCCAGATCCAGGCCTCTCAACACAAGAGCACTTGGTCCTGATCAATTGATTCAGTCCCTCTGCAGAGTACACAGGCCAGGGGCTCTGAAGCAGCCCAGTGGGGGCCACCGCAGGTTACAGCAGTTCTTGCCCTTCCCCCACTGCTTCCTTGCCCTGGGGGCAGATTGGCTAAACTGCTTTTCCTCCCCCAAATTAATTTTCAAATTTTCACTTTTGACCAGCTCTAATCCTCTTTTGCTGGATGTGAAAATCCCCTCAGGTGCAGTAGATCTTCTCTGAAGTAGACTCAAGCTGCAGCTTGGGAGGCTCCACTCCTCCTGACCACGCTGGGGCCTGGCCTGGCTGCATTATGGTTTTGGGCTGGGCTGGTCTCGGCTACTGGCCTGCCGGCCTCCTGGATGAGCCCCTCCTGCCAAGCTGCCCCTCTCCAGTCCCTGTTTTTCACACCTTGGTAGATGTGGAGTTGCTGGAGGTGCAGTAGATCTTCTCTCTTGTAGACTGGCTGTGACTCAGCTCCTCCCGACCATCCTGGGGCCTGGCCTGGCTGCTTTTCTGTTTCAGGCTGGGCTCGCCTCAGCTCCTGGCCTGCTGTGGTGAGCCCCTGCTGCCTAGCTGCCTTCAGCAAGAGATGTGTTTTCTGTATTTTTGTGAGTCTGAGAGTCCTAGACTTTGTCTGGGTTCATATTATGGGTGTTTAGGGTGGTTGTGTGGGAGCTGCGGAACCTTGCTGCTTCTATGCTGCCATCTTGGCTACGCCCCTCCTTGCTACTTCATAACTACAATTTTGCTACTGTTATGAATCATAATGTAAATATCTGATATGGACGATGTATTTTCATTGTTATACATTGAACATAACCCACACGTTAAGAACCACTTACTTAGAGCATTCACTTTATAGAAAAAAAAAAGATAAACTGTGCTCAAAAGTAAAACCAAAATTAAGATGGATCTTTGAGCATATGACTTAGAAATCATGACATTAGAAGTCAAGTGGTTAAATGTTACATTCAAAAGAAGGGGACAACATTTTAGGATGCTAGGAGAAAAAAATCACTAAAGTTAATCAGCAGCAGTTTGAACCTTATTTATTTTAAGAAACAACAGACTCCATTTGCATCATCTGACCCATCTGCTCTGGCAGTAGGAAAATAGTCTACAGAGGTTTAAACATATGGATTGCAGGCATGATTTTACTTAAGGGCAAAATGCTTGCCTGGGATTCTACATGCTTTGATCAAATTGTCCCAGGGCTTCTTCCCATTACATTTGCCATCATTTACTGCCAAGTTGGGGAGGGGAAGAAGATCTACCCAGTCGTTCCCACTAGCTCCCATTTAGGTTTAACAATTAGTAAAATCTACTTGCATATATCTATGAAGTTGTTAAAAGTCCAGTTTGTCTAGGGTTGCTGATTTTTTAACAGTTTTACCAGGGATAAAAATATGCACAGATGTTGTGTGCGATAGCACCAACCTATATCTTAGCTGGAACAGCAACTGGTGCAGAAGTTAAGGATCTTAACTACTTCACATGGTGATGTCAGACTCATTAACAATACAAATAAATTAAAGATAAATGGTTCAGATGATGATAAGAGTTATCACACCCTGATTCCACAGAAGCAAATCAATTTTTTAGGAAGAAATGAATAAATTAATCACATGGTAATTAGGTAAAGTTCTTACCAAAGGTGTAATAGATATGGAATGAGGAAGACCTAAATTCAAATCTGGCCTCAAACATTTACTAGCTGTGTGGCCTTGACCTGTCATTAAATCTCTGTCTGCCTCAGTTTCCTCTTATGCAAAATTGAGATTACAACTAGCCGTGTGACCTTGGGCAAGTCGCTTAACCCCAAAATTGCCCTCCAAAAAGCAAAAAAAAAAAAATTGAGATTACAATAGAACCTAATTCCTAGGGTTGTTGTGAGGAACAAATAAGATCATTTTAGTTATTAATTTTTTCATTCCCCTTCCTCATCCTTGTCATCTTTTAACTCCTCCTCCTCTTCCTCTTCTTCTCTTCCTCCACCTTCTGTTCCTACTGCTGCTGCTGCTACTACTATTACAACCTAAGTAAAAAGGAAAGCAGCATTTTGCTGAAGGTATTGAATTGACTCAAGAGAATATTTCAACAAACTTTTCATTTCTTTCTGTGTCCATCTATCATCTATTGGCAGGACTGAATGAGTCAAAAGACCAAAGTTAAAATCTTAAATCTGACATTTGCCACCTGTGTGATCTCGGGCAAGTCATATATTCCTTCTGAGTTTCATCTGAAACACAGATGGTTAGACTAGATGACCTGCGAGGTCCCTCCTTGTTCTGTATCTATGATCCTATGACCCTATGCAGTTCAGTTTTCACCTCTAACTCTACCTGGGTGATATTGTTAACTGACTTCACTTCTCTGGACTTTTGTTCTCTCATCTGTAAAAAGACAGTGTTAGCCTAGAGCAGAGGCATCAAATATGCAGTATGTGACCCCTAACACTTTTAAGTATGGCTGAACCAAATTAAAATGTAACAAAATAAAATAACATAAAATACAATAAATCATGGATATTATTACATTCTGATATTGTCAACATTTGACCTGCAAGGATCTTTGTGTATATATCAATGGTCCAATTTTATTTGAGTTTGAAAGGACTGGCCTAAGTGACCCCTGAGGTCCCCTTTAGCCCTAGATTGGTGATCAGTTCATCTATTGACATGTATAGGGTAACTACCATACATAGATCTGTATATTAGGTCATTAATAAAAGAAATATCAAATAAGGATCCTGTCCTTGAAACAAATAAGATCATATGCAATAAATCAGCAGAAACAAAGATATACAACATAATGAGAAAGATAGAGACGTGTTTACTATACAAGAAGAACCTATGATTCCCTCATATGGAAACTCCCTCTACTGATTCAATTCACAACCCCTCTAAGAGTCAGTAATTAATAGGTTTGGCAACTTGCTCAGAGTCACATAGAAAGCAAGTATCTAAGTGGGAAATGAATCCAGTACCATGCCATACTGTTTCCCCTCCACCTTCCTCTCATCTTCACTGTCTCCCTCATTCCTATTCTCTCATCTCCCCCTTTATCCCTTCTCCAATCATGACTTTTCCCAGTTCTATTCAGTATGAAGTTTATCACCTTTATTTTCTATGCCCCTTTTCACTCCCCATTTCCATGATGAATTCTTGTTCCCGTACCCTCACCTAGGCTTGCACAATTTCAAATCTGCTTGTGACACCTTCTCGTTGTGTGACCATGATCATGGCACTTAAAACTCTCAGAGTCTCAGTTTCCTCATCTGTAAAATGAGAAAAACAGGGCACATAGTACCTGCTTCATAATATAATCACAATTTCCAGCTTATAGTAGAAACTTAATAATTCCTTATTGACTGATACTATATATACCCTACACACCTAAAAAATGTTATGTGAATGTCATATATTATTAATACTATCACTTCTCACTCATATCAGAGAAAACAATCTCAGAATATTTGATCCAATGACATCATAAGCATATGAACATTTTCTATATTATAACACTATACAAATGTAACTTTTATTAGCATGTTAATAAAATTTTAGTGACAATTAACACTGCTACCACCCTAAGAGGGAATCTAAGGGACAAGAATGCAAAAAAGGAAATTTTTAATAGTGAGATTTTAGACCCTCTAACATGTGGTGGAGGAAAATATTTAGGGACAATTTAATCAAATATAATTAAACAAACATTTAAATCCATGTGTGTGGAGAGTTCTGTGGAAAGGGGGGAAGGATATACAAATTTAGATAAAACAAATGAATGATCTCATAAAACTTATTTTTTAATAAGACATTCTGAGATTGTGTAAAATCATAATTTTACATCGACTATTGACTGTTTTACAAGTAAGACTTTTTTCATAAAGAATGAGAGACAGAAAAGTAAACTAATAGAATTTAATTTCTGAACCTGGTAATCTGGTTTCTTAGACCTGAAATAGTGGCAGTATGAGGTAGTGGTTAGGTCCTAAATTTAGGATAAAGGAACAAAGAAGATAGCAGTTCAAAGACCTCTTCAGACACATACATTGAATGACCCTAATAAGTTACTTAACATCTGTATGACTCAGTTTTCTCAGCTGCAAAATGGAGGATTTGGATGTGGTCTCCAAGTCATTGTCTGTCTCTAAATCTACCACCTTTAGGTAGAAACCACCCCAGCAGAGGGACAAATTCTCTTGTGGCTTAAAATTTCTGAACAATAAGAAATCTTACTAATGTAGTTTGGGTTGCCTCAACCCTTCTGCTTTTAATACAATGTTTCTTGCTAATAGAAATCATTACATATTATTCTATCAGGACTATAGCTTTGCTCTTAATGTCATCTATTTAACACCAATATTCAATAGCCAGGGAAGAGACAAGAACCTCTGGTTTTCCCTACATTGTACATAATACAAAATAGCCAGGGAATATCATGAGACCAGGGGACACCTTGAGGGGGAGAGGTGCCAAAAGTGTGCTGGTCTTCTATAAATTTTACAACACAATCTTCCTTAAGTCTAACCTTGAGAGCTGTATCTTTGCCACCAATTTTTCCTCCCATCAATCTTATCTACACAGAGAAGCAATAATAATTTGTCCCAGATATCATTTTGAAATCTTACTCACTGAAGCTCATCACCTCATACCTGGATTATCACAAAAAGCTTGTGGTCAGTCTCCCTACTTCAAGTCTCTCACCCTTCTGGTCCATCCTCCACTTAGCTATCAAAGTGATCTTCATCTTCCTAAAGAATAGATCTAATCATGTCACCATCCCTAGTCAGTAAAATCCAACAGCTCAATGTCACCTCGAAGAACAAAAATAAAGTTCTCTGTTTGGCTTTGAGGGCCCTTCACAGACTTTTCCCTTTCAGTCTTTCCAGTCTTATGCTATATTCCTATATACTCTATAATTCAGGCTTTTCACTGTTTCTCCTATAGGGCAGTCCATTCATTGCCTTTTCATTGACTGTCCCACATACTTGGAATGTTCTTCCCCACCCCCTCTTCTCATCCCTGACAGACTCAACTTAAATTCCACCTTCTGTAAAATGTGT
The DNA here is from genome assembly GCA_028646575.1 of Pseudocheirus occidentalis. Classification (NCBI taxonomy): domain Eukaryota; kingdom Metazoa; phylum Chordata; class Mammalia; order Diprotodontia; family Pseudocheiridae; genus Pseudocheirus; species Pseudocheirus occidentalis. The sequence goes on from CM053596.1 coordinate 113,758,338, forward strand.
TTACTATCATTTCCTTCCTTCCTCTACTCCATACCCTACTTGTGTCCTTCCTCAGAGATTCCCTTCCATTTACCTTGTAGATATCTTAGATTTGCATAATTGTTTATTCACTCCCCATTCAAATGGGAACTCCTGGAGCACAAAGGAATATATTTTGTTGTTTTCTTTTTTGTATCCCCATTGCTGAGCACAGTACCTAGCTTGTAAAAACACTTAAATACTTGTTGACTAACCTGGGAAGTGTTACATTGTGAGAAATGATTATGCCTGTGTTTTCTGCCCATCTTCCTTACTACTTAACACAGTGCCATCCACATTATAGGTACTATAGAAATGTTGAATAGATGATCAAGTCACACTAACCAAATATGAGATTCTGATTTATTAATAAGAATGACAACTTATTCCTTCACTGTGAGAAAGATAAGTGCCAAGTGACTGCTGTCATCTAAATGTTTTCTTTTACAATGATGGAAAACTAACTGAGACGTTAAATTAAGACCAGAAGCTTGACAGGTAAATATAGAATGTAAGCATAGAGAAAAGGAAGATATTAATGCATATTTTCATCAGTGAGATGCCTGATGACTCACACCTCTTTACCTCGGGAATACAGCTAAACAGATCAGATTGTATGTCATCTTTTCAGAACGCTATCTTCCTCAGTAAGTGCTCCATGTGTACTGATGTATTCTTTACCATCTAAATCACCAGAATTCATCTAATTTCCTGATCTATAATTAATCTCTCCTAAAATTTTCCTCCCATGATTCATTGAGACCTTTTGGTGACCTTGGATTTTCAAAGGTTCCACCAACAAGTTCTAATAAATACTTCAAAGTCAAAGCTTCAGGTATGGATTGATCCAGTGACTAACTAACTAACATAACTAAATTCAAAGAAGCTCATTCCCAGATTGACTACAATGGGATGACATTTTAAAATATAACATAGGAGTTCCTTTGGGCCAACGACTAAGTTAATTGATATATTAAAAGGTATTTTAAGTGCCTACAATGAGCCAGATAATATACTAAGTGCTACAGTGATAAAAGCAAAATGAAACCCTGTTCTCAATGAGATTATGTTTTATCAAGGGAAGCAATATATACAAGGTAACTTCTAGTACTGTCATCTTGGAGAACAAGAAAGGTCTCTTATAGAAGGTAGCAATTGACTTAAACTTTCCAGAAAGCCAGAGATCACAAGGAATGGAAAAGGAGTGCTTCCCAGGAAGATGGAGGACATGATGAAAAGATCCAAGGTAGAGTAAATATAAAAAAGATAGAAAGACTAACAAATAAAAGATGGAAAGTCATATGTAAGAAACAACAAGAAGACCAGTTTGGATAGGCCACAGAAAAAATCAAAAGGAATAATATATACCATATCTGGAAGGGCCAGTTGATGTCAGGTTGTCTAGGTCTCTAAATACCAAACATTTTAACCCAGAGATAACAGGGTTTCACTGGAGCATCTTGAGCAAGGAACAACTATGGTCCAAATAGTACTTTAGGTATATCATTTTGGCAATAATTAGGATAGGATAGAGGAAATATTCAAGGCAGAGAGAGTAAATAAAAGGGTCTTGGAATATTCTGGGTGAGGAGTAACAGGGTCACAGTCTTCATTGATAAAGAATGTACTCACAACGAGGAAGTCACAAAACCTTGAAATGTGGATTTAATGAACAATATGTCTTTGTTTTTCCCACTCCCTCAGAACTGAAATAATTTTTTGTTCTTTGTAATTTTCTTTTATTTTGTACTTTATTTATTTATACTTTTTGTATAAAATAAGAAAAAAATTTGTACAAAATAAGAAAACAGAAACAAACTTAAATATTAAAATTAAAATAATACAAAACAAGAAAAAGCATTGCCACATGCACAGCAGAATATAAGAGGATTCAAAATATAGAGCAATAAATTTTCATTTCAAGAAAGCCTAAATAATAAATACTATCGATTGTGTTGTGTTCTGTCTATCTTTCCTTTGCTTCCTTGTAAGTTTTCATTTGTTCCCTGGTGCACACTTTTTTCCCACTTCCCCCTCTGCCCCCCCGAGAAAGCTACAATTAAGTATATGTGTATGTATATACACATATATGCATACATGCATATACATACAAATACTTAGATATCTATAATCATACTCATATATAGATAAATATCCATATGCATATATGTAAAACCGAACTATATGTATTTGTCCTCTGTTTCTCTGAGAGTAGATAACCTGTTCCTTCATAAGTCCAAGGCTTTCCATATTTTTCCAAGTCCACCAACACTGCACCACAGTAATATCCTTACCTTATACTGTCTAGTTGTTTTAAATAGTCCAAAATCATGTTGATGAATATGGCTAACAGATAGTATACTTTCCCTATCTTTCTCTTTTGATTAATTCCATTTTAGCCTTAATTTTGTCCAAGGTTATGATTACCACCCCTCTTCCCTTTTTCTTAACTAATTCTACTCCTGATCTTTATTTTATGTTTGTGTATATATCTTATTTCCTATCCCTTCTGACTCTTCTACTTTACTTCTACACACTACTTTGCCCTCCTATTACTTAACCTGTCCCCCTCCAAAGATCCCTCATTTATCCTCTTCCCCCTCCCTATCCCCTGAGTATTTTATTTCTTTCTGAATTAAGAAGACTTACATATATATATATATATATGTGTGTGTGTGTGTGTATATATATATACATATATTATATGTATATATGTATACATACATGCATATATACACATACGTGTATGTGTGTATATGTGTGTATGTATACATAGACATATATATATATATATATATATATATGAAGAGAGAGAGAGAGTTCCCTCTTGAACCCATTCGTGATGAAAGTAGGTTTCCAGAACTACCAGACCTTCTCCCCTATCTAATACTTCTGTGTTAGTTCTTCCTTTCACACTTCATTTATATACAATAATTACTTTTTTTATTGTTCCTAAATGGTTTTACTTTTTAAAATCATATCATACTCCAGTCTATTCCAATCTTTCTTACAAACTACCCAATTACAAATAACAATCTTAGACATATGTTTTACATTTCCACATAAAAAAGGTAAACAGCTTGTCCTTATTGAATCCTGTATAATTAGTCTTTGTGATATAGCTTATATTTTTCTAGGTTCTTGTATGTCAAATCTTCTTTTAAGTTCAGAATTTTTTTTTAAAATTAAGAGGACGGAAGTCTGACAATTCATTAAATGTGCTTTTTTTTCCATTCAGGATTATGCTTAGCTTTACTGGGTATTTACTGACAGAATTTCAGTTCTTTTACTCTTCAATATATAGTGTTTCAAGATCTGCAGTCTTTTAGTGTCCCCACGGCCAGGTCTTGTATGATTCTATTTGGGATAACACCATATGTAATTTTTTTTTCTTGGTGCTCATAATATTTTATCCCTGAGCTAGGGGTTTCAGAATTTGACTATGATATTCCTCTGGGTTTTCCTCAAAGGATCTTTCAGTTAGTAATCAGTGGATTTTTTTTGATTTCCACTTTTCCCTCTTGCTCTAATGCTCCAAGGCAATTTTCTTTAATTATTTCTTATATTACTATATCAAGATGCTTTATTTTTAATAGCAGATTTCAGGTAGTCTGATTATTCTAATGTTTTCTCTTCTTGATCTGTTCTCCTAATCAGTTGTTTTTCTTATAAGACGTTTCACATTCTCTTAAATTGTTTTCATTCTTTATGGGCTTTTTTTTATTATTATTATTACTGGTCTCTTATGACTTCACTGCCTTCCCCTTTGCTCAATTTAGATTATCAAGGAGTTTTCTTTCTTAAGGTTCTGTATTTCCTTTTCTAATGAATGTAGGCATACATGCATGCATGTGTATATGTGTGTGTGCATATATATGTGTGTGTATGTATGTATAAATGAGTATATATGTATATAGTATACATGCACATATGTATATACATACATATGTATTTCATTATCATATTCAATGACTTGACTCCTTTCACCCCTTGCAACTTGGTTATGAATTCTGTCTTTGCTTATTCTACTAATGGATTTATTCAACAGGTCCTGGAATTATTCAAATCTACTTTTTAAAATTTTGATTCAATAATTCAAAGAGGCATTCTCGCCTGATAGAAATATCAAAGCACAGCATTTGCTAGTTATATTAATTGGGGCTAAGGTGTGTGAGACTCCCTCTTTACAAGAGATAAGGCAGAATGTGCCTAGGGCATACACTGATTGTAGAGGCTGTCTTCCTCTTAAGCAGAGAAGGGCAACCAACTTTCTGTGATGCTGAGTCTCTAAGAAGAATTTCTAGAGCTGTTGGATATTTATGCCTTCATAATGTCTTTCTCCAGAGAATTCTGTTCCTGCTCTTAGATAGACTTTTTTTTCTTTTGAGACTGAGTCTCCTTATCTCATGCAGGCTGTGAGAACAGCATCCACCTCATTCCCCCCCCCCAACTTGATCCAATTGCTAATCAGTATTATAGCTTAGAGCTGCTCCATTTTTTATCCGACTGACTCATCCCTTCTCATGCCGCCTGGTGGGCTTACGATACTGGTTCAAGGCTTAGCTATTATTACATCCATTTTACAGAATAATAAACTGAACCCCTGATAGGCTTGGCTCAGTTCAGCTCAAAGTTCTCAAACTCAAGAGATCCACCAGCCTCAGTCTCCTTGGTCTCAGGAATTACAAATGTGCAATATTATACACAACGTACTTTGATATAATTCTTAAGGAATATAAAAGAAAGATGGAAGAAGAAGAAATGCTCCCATAGAAACAGATGCAAGTATACAGCATGTTTAATTTGTGAAAGCAGGTATTATTCCAGGCATGCTTAATGTGGGTCTGTTGATTCCTCCACTGAAATTAAGTTGTAAATATCTAATTCATATTTATATTTAATTTGGTCTCCACAGTTGCTATTGCTTTCCAGATGATGCAGAATTCTGAATCAAGCTGAACATTAATTTGCACTAATTTTATTAGTCTAATTTCAGTTCTACATACAAGAATTTTATGCATCCAATTAGTTACAAACACAGACTCTGTTAAGAAACATTCTCCAAACACTTTGAAAAAAATCCTCATCCATTACCCAGAGGGAAAAAAATTGAACTACCAGGCTAATAAAGTATGATAGTGTTAATACCTCCAATTTATATAACACCTCTCTTTATTAGCTCCAAGTGTACATATATACTTTGATTTAACTCAATTGAATTTCGTTTATTGAACACTTAATTAGTGCCTTGCATCTGCTATATATTGTGAAGGATTTAAAAGAGATGTCAGCGACTTTGTCAAAGCTTGTGAAAAGCTATTACAAACTTGTGAGAGAAATGACATACATAGTAAGAAATAACGAAATGAAAAACAAGAATATCTACAATAAGGAGAAAAACCAAAGGTGATTAAGGACAAATGGCAACTAGGTGGTACAGTAGATGGAGTGTTGACCTAGGATCAGGAAGACCTGAGTTCAAATGTGGCCTCAGAAAGCTGCTAGCTTTTTGATCCAGGACAAATGACTTAACCCTGTTTGTCTCCATTTCCTCATCTGTAAAATGAGCTGGAGGAGGAAATGACAAGGCACTCCAGTATCTTTGCCAAGAAAACCCCAAATGGGGCAACAAACAATCAGACATGACTGAAAACAACAGAACTGAATTAAGTGTTAAATCTCATAGAACAGTTCATTCTATCAGTGATAAAAAGAGCTAATGGTTGAATAAATGAAGACATTCCAGTCATCTACAAACAAGCCAGGGTCCAGGCACAGGTTGGAGCTACAGTTCTTGTAGTCTGGTCTTCCAGTCCCACATTTGGACATCAGGCCAAGATCAAGACTAGGGTCCAGACAGTGAACATAGATGGCCACCCCCTCAACAACAACATACACACACACACACACACACACACACACACACACACACACACACATATAATGACTATGGCTACTGCAAAGGGAAAAACAATTTACTGTTCTAAAGCTAAAAAAACTTCCTAATCTATTCAGAATCTGGGATTTGAGTTTTAGGCTGCATAAGCAAAAACTCCTTCCTCCCACTGCCAAAACCATTTTCACATGTCATATCTCCTATAACCTATCTCAGCTTTTCTTTTTAATTTTTTCCCATTTTGCCTAAAGAAGCCTAATTTTATTGTTTACAAACTGCTTTTTGTATTAGCCCTTTTTCTCTTCTTGAAAATAATAATGATGATGGTATTGAAAATAATAGATAACTTTTATCTTTACTTAAATTTATCTCATTTTCTCCTTACAATAAATCTGAAAGGTAAGTTATTATTATAGTGAGCATACAGATGAAAAAAAAACTGAAGTAGAAAGAGACAAAGGACTTGCCCAGGGTCATATAACAAGTAAATTCCTAAAGCAGCTCTCAATCTCAGGTCTTCTTGACTCCACCCATGCTACCTATTGAGGTATAAAGGATGGTCAAGGAGGAATAGAACTTCTGATATGAGGGTTGATGTTCTTCAGGGCTTCTCACTCACCTTTGGTGAACACCCATTATCCAACTCTCACTTGTGGCTTCAAGAAGCTGTAGCATACACAACCATATCCTATAAACCCTCTAGACCAGCGGTTCTCAACCTGTGGGTTGCGACCCCTTTGAGGGTCAAAGTACCCTTTCACAGGGGTCTCCTAAGACCATTGAAAAACACATATTTCTGATGGTATTAGGAACTGAGACACCGCTCCTCTATCCATCTCCAAGCAGGTCCATCCACTTGCAGATATGCCCACATAGGAGTATTAAAGGGTTACGGCATTAGGAAGGTCGAGAACCACTGTTCTAGGCAGATGGGCCAAACCAGGTTGAAGGCAACTCATAGCCCTCGAACCTGTCAGTGAGTTTGGGGGTGTCTACCATGAGCATGTAAAGACTCCCCACAAAGGAATGGAAAAATAAGAACAATTTATTCCAACCACCCTAAAGGTTATGGAAATAGGCACTGTGGACTACTTATAGCCTGGTCAGAAATGGAAGACACCAACAAACCCAAGAAGTATATGAATACAATTACAAAACACTTTTCCCACAAATAAAGTCAGATCTAAATAACTGGGAAAATACAAATTCCTCATGGGTAGACCCAAGCTAATACAGTAAAAATGATAATTCTACCTAAATTAATTTACTTATTTAGTGCCATACCAAATGACCAAAAATATTTTATAGAGCTGGAAAAAAATAATAAAATTCATCTGGAAGAAGAAAAGGTTAAAAATATCAAGGTAATTAATGAAAAGAAATGCAAGGGAAGGTTGCCTCGCTGTACCAGACCTAAAACTCTATTATAAAGTAGTAATCATCAAAACCATTTGGTACTGGCTAAAAAACAAAGTGGCTGATCAGCGGAATATGTTAGGTACACAAAACACAGTAGCAAATGATTATAGCTATCTACTATTTAATAACCCCAAAGTCTCTAGCTTCTAGGATAAGAATTCACTATTTGACAAAAACTGGGGGAAACTGGAAAACAGTATGGCAGAAGCTGGGCATAAATCAATATCTCACACCTTATACCAAAATAAGGTTGAAATGGGTACATGATTTAGACATAACAGATGATGCCATAAGAAAATTAGGGGAACAAGAAATAGCTTACCTGTCATCTATGACAAAAGGAAGAATTTATGCCCAAGAGAGAGATAGAGAACATAATGAAATGCAAAATGAATAATTCTGATTACATTAAATTAAAAAGGTTTTGCATAAAAAAACCAACGCCAAATTAGAAGGAAAACAGAAAGCTGGGAAACAATTTTTACAGCCACTGTTCCTTATAAAGGTCTCATTTCAACAGCATACAGAGAACTGATGCAAATTTATAAGAATACAAGTCATTCCCCAATTGATAAATGGTAAGAGATATGAAAAGGTAGTTTTCAGAGGAAGAAATTAAAGCTATCTATAGTCCTATGAAAAAATTCCCTAAGTAACTACTGATTAGAGAAATGCAAAACAAATCAACTCTGAGGTATCCCCTCACATTGATCAGATTGGTTAATATTACAGAGTAGGAAAATGATAAATATTGAAGAAGATGTGGGAAAATTGAACATCAATGCATTTTTGGTGGAGTTGTGAACTGATCCAACTATTTAGGATCACAATTTGGAACTATGTTCAAAGGACAACCAAACTCTGCATGCTTTTTGATCGAGAAATATCACAACTAGGTCTGTTTCTCAAAGAAATCATAAAAAAGGGGAAAGGATGCACATGTATAAAAATATTTATAGCATGTCTTTTGTGGTAGCAACGAATTGAAATTAAGGGTATGGCCATCGATCGGGGAATGACTGAACAAGTTGTGATATGTGAGTGTAATGGAATACTATTGTAGTATAAGAAATAATGAATGGGCAAATTTCAAAAAAACCTGGAAAGGCTTTTGTGAACTGATGCTGAGTGAAATGTGCAGAACCAGGAAAACATTGTACATAGCAAGAGTAACACTGTGCAATAATTAACTGTTATAGACTTAGCTCTTCCCAGTAAGGCAATGATCAAAGACAATTCCAAAAAGACTTATAATGGAAAATGCCAACCACATCCAGAGAAAGAACTGAGTGCAAATCAAAGTATACTATTTTCACTTTGTTTTTCTCTTTTATTCTGATTCTTCTTTCACATAATGACTAATGTGAAAATATGTTTAACATAATTGCACATGTATAACCTATATCAGTTTGCTTGCTGTCTGGGGGAGGAAACAGGGGAGAGAGGGAGGAAGAAAATTTGGAAATTGAAACTGTAGAAAAATGAGTGCTGAAATCTCCATATGTAATTGGAAAAAATAAAATGTTATTGAGGGGGAAAGAAAAAGAAATAGAAGGGAAAAAAGAAAGGAAATGGAAAATGCCAAGGTCATATACTGCATGCTTGATCATCTCTAGTCATCCTGATTTTTGTCTTGCCACTGGACTTTGGTGACTGGAAAAGAAAGTGAGGCTGACAATTTTACTGAATTCTGCTTTATTTAAATACAATTCAGATAGAAGTCAAGAAATCACCCCAAGACGTCATTGGTTCTTTTAGAAATAGGATGAACAATAATAACATGCCATCTAGATAACTCTCATCTTACGATCCTTCTCTTCTCTCCTCAAGCCATTACAACATCCCTTCCTGTCTCCAGCTCATCAGATCTTGCCTTTGTCTCACATATTACTGAAAAAATGAGGCTTCATAACCACCAACTTTCTCCCAGATTCTATGACTGAAATCCCTAGAATATAACTTTATTTTCTTATCTTTTGCTCCAGTCTCAGAAGAATAAGGTAGTCCTTCTGACCCAAAGCTAAAGCCTCTATTTATGCCTTTGATTCCATTGCCTTCTGTCTCTTCTGAGAGCTTGTCTTTTTTACTATCTCCCCTCTACCTCACATTTCCTTTATCTCCCTGTGCAATGGCTGCTAAGGTGGTTAACAGCCCAAGGTGTACCAACCTCAGTCTAAAAATAAATAAACAAACAGAAACCTTCTCTTTACCCTATCATTATCTAACCCAAGTATCCTATATCCTCCTCCTTTTCATTAAAATTATCTTAGAAAAAGCCCTGTTTACTCTGCTCCTTCACACTTCTGAGATCTGGCCCTGTGCCCTTGCATCACTGACATTTAGCACTGAGGTATCTGGCCTTAAGAAGGAGAATGCTTTATCGTACAACATAATTTTATATAGGCGAAATATTCTCATGCAGAAATGAGGAAACTAGGGCAGAGAAAAGTTTAGTAAATTGCTTACAAAGGCACAGGTCATTAATAATAGAGCCCAGAATAGACCCACAGTTACCAATTGCACATACAGTACTCCCTCCTCATCCCTATACAGAAAGTAAGTAAACATCAGCCTACAGCATTTTTATTTAAAGTCCTGCCAAAGAGGTATATATAGGTGAAGGGGGCAGCAAATAATAAGGAAAAGTATAAAGAGTTTTAGGCTGTCTATTCCATTTATTTTTGGTCTGCCTTTTGATTTCTGTTAGGTTGACTTTTTTTTTTTTTTTGGCCCTGGGCACAGAGATAGTGTTAATTTTCCTCTCAGGATTTTTAAAGAAGAATATGCATTTTAAAGTACATTTTATTCCATCCCATTCTTGGAGCCTGAGGGAAGAAAAGAGGTGGAGAGGATAAAGGAAGTGCAGTGGTAGAGAGATTGATGTTAGTTGATTATTGGGCCAGGATGGAGTCAATAAAATTAAAGAGGATGTGATCCCAGCTGAGCTTTCCAAACTGAAAATCATTTGGAGGTCAAAACCAGAAGTCCATAAAGAGTAATATGGAGAATAATAATAGTAATTAAGAATAATAATGATAATGACTAGCATTTATATAGCAAAACCCTTTAAAATATGATCTCATTTGATCCTCACAACAACCTGGAGAGGTAGATATTATTATCATCCTCACTTTACAAATGAGGAAACAGAGGCATAATGAGGTTACATGACTTGTCCAGGGTCGTATCTAAAGCTATATTGAAGCTCAGGTTTTCCTGGATCTGGGTACAGCACTCTGTCCATTACACTAGTGAAGGGCCTCTAGCTAAGTGGGAAAATGTGATCTGAGTCCAGAGAGAAGGTCCAGAAAACACAAGGAGACAGGAAAGAATAGGAGAAATTGACTAATGATCTGTTTCACTAAAGGAATTAGCCTGAAAGATGACGTCATCATTCAGCTGATGTTTCTTTGTCTATAAAACTTAGTGTCCAACTAAATAGTAGGCACTTAATAAGAGATTGAGCAAACAAATGAATGCTCAGCTCTGGGCCTATACATATCATTTAATTATCATTTCAAATTTCCTGTGAACTTGTATAGGACTTATTGTCTCTACCATTTCTGTGTTACTTATCATATCCTTGGATGGTAATTATATGAGTGTATGTCTTTTCATCTTATCTAATTATAGGATTATGGAGATCATTTTATGTATCATTCATAGTAGCCATGGTCATATTTTTCTAATAGAATTATAAACCTTCTTTCTACTTACACAGCCACAACCTTAGTTCAGGTACTAATTCTCTTTCGCCTATATTACTGGAACAGCCCTTTTATTACACTCTCTCAATCTTTCCCTACTCAGTTTTCTTCTACACACTACTACAAAGTGATTTTCTTTAAGCACGGATCTGAACACACCCTTTTTCTCAGTGAATGCCAGTAGCTTCCTATTGCCACTATATTCAAATATCAATTCTTCTGTTTTAGTTTTCAAGCCTTTCACAGCCTGGTTTCAACCCATTATTCCTTGAACATTATTCATCCTCCACACAACCCACCATTCTACTATCCAGCCTAACTAGCTTTCTCTCTCTTCAGTCAATGTTTAAAGAAATTAATTCAAACAGTTTACTGGAAAGGCAGATATTAGAGATGAAGCTTAAATACTCTGGTGACATGATAAGAAGACAAAATTCAATGGAAAAGATCAAGGCATTAGGAAAAAGATTGAAGGAAAAGGAAAGGGGGATAGCAGAGGAGAAGATTGAAAGCATCAGAGAAGCAATGAACAGGAGTTTGAACAGACTTCAAGAGACAATGGAGAATAGAAGGGCCTGGTATGCTATAGTCCATGGGGTCTCAAAGAGTCAGAATCAACTAAACAACTGAACAACAACAAAAAAGCTGCAAACTCAAGCCCTGATTGACGTTCCCTCCCTCAGTCTCCTCTCCCCTCTGACTGGAGGGCAAAGCACCAAAGTTCTCCCAATGCTTTCCCTTACACAGGGCAGAAATTGAACTTTTAGTTGACAACACTTTGCATCTCCTTCTCTGCCTGATTTCAATTCAACAGAGCAAGAAGCTCCTCTTCACCACACTGCTGGCCCCTGGTGCCCCATTCTTTCCTCTTTTGGGGTGTTATCTCCATTAGATCACAGTAGATTGCAAGCACTTACCTTAAATCATGTTTAGTTCATGCCCACATAGATTATCTGAATGATTGTCTTACTCTCATTCTTTGACCTTGCCCACATGAAACTACAGAGTTTTTTTTACCTTAAGAGTATCCAATGCATGGTTAGTTTTCAGTAGAAATATTCCATTTTCCTACTAGAAAACACTAGATGGAAAGTGTAATCGATTGCTTGCCTTGTAAACCTTGGCTAAGCATAACAAGGATCCCTACCATTGGAAATACATGTGGTTTTGTTGAGGTTTGGGATTTAGGGGTTCTCAAGACCCCAAAATACTGATATACTGGGTCCTGTCAAATGAATTTGACCCAAGCCTTCTCTCAGAAAAAGAAAATCAAAGTTTATTAAACCCCATCAGTTTCAGCGATTCTGTTTCCTGTATATTATCCCAAAATAGATCTGATTTATCACTAAAACAAAAACATTTAGAGAGATTTTAAAACTCAATTAAATCAAATTTTATCTTCATCTATCCTGATACTGGCAACAAATCAGTCTCTAGTTTATCAGACTTCGGGTTAATGACAGTGACTTATAGCAATATTTAAAGAAATCAGATATATTCATAGATTTATCATAGACACAAACCCTTTGCTATTTTGATTGTTACTTAAGACTCTAGAATTCCAGCAGATAATATTTGCAATATTTATATTTCTGTTAATTAAGGATGTAAGAAAACAAAGCCATATTCTTCAGAAAATTGTTGCTGATTATACTTCAGAAAAATGTTTGTTCTCACATTTATAAATAATGATTTTTTTAATCCTTTTCTAAAATGGCAACCTTGTTAAAATATAACAAAATTCCACTTACTTTTTTTCCACTTATGTTTTTACCAGAATTGCATAGACTAAACAGAAAATTTCCTACAATCTGATAATTCCCCACCTTTACTTTAGACCTCAACGGGGTAACAGGGGTTCAGGAGTGGAAAAGTAAGGATATGAAAACTGTGTCTACTTTCACCATCATTGAAATCAGGAACCAGCCTCAACCTAGAGAGAAATTCATCAACATAGCTACAGGGCCCCACATAAGTTGAATACACATAGTTTTAAGTTGATAAATATGAGTGCCTGCCACAAGCACCTCAAATTTAATTCAATTCCTGTTTGGAAATCAGAATTGGTGTAATTGCTTTGGGACCAAGCCTCTATGGCTTTACATTGGGGAAGTGAATAAAACTTGCCCACCCACTAAGTAGAGGGAAAGCATTTCTTCCTTCAGGCCTGCTCTGAGCCCATTAATCCTGTAGCCCTAAATAGGTCAAGACTGGAAATAAAATAAGTCCCAGACATGTGTTAGGCAGAATTCAGGCAAGGTTATAACATTCATTTATAACCTTATGTTAATGACTCCAGCCCATAGTAATTCATTCACCACTCCCTACTATTTATTTATTCACACAATTCAACTCAATTTGGACAAAAAAACTCCACCAAAACCTTAAATGTGTACTGTGTGCCAGGCACTGTTCTAGGTGCTGGGAATGCAAGATAAAAGGAAAGCTTTCCTTGCCTTTGGTGAAATATCATACTGGGAAGATACAACACTCACACATATAAGTAACATAATTACTTAGATAAGTACTATAATAAGTAGTAATACAAAGTAATTTCAGGAGGGAGAGATCACAAGGGGCTAGAGGAGTGAACCCTGAGCTATTATTTGTTACTTGGGTATATGCAATTGTATACCAGACGGAATATTACTATGTAGCACTTTCTAATTGTTCCATATGTAAGTAACTTCACTACTACTTCAAACTGAGTATAATCGTGAACAGTTGGAGTCTTGTCTTGCTCATTGAGCAATTTGAGTAGTGACCTCCCACGTGAAAATTTGCTTCTACAGTGGGAGTGAGTGAATTTATCCCCTACATGCTTCCTCTCTCTTTCCTACCTCACAACCAACTACTGAACTGGCATCTCTTATTGCAAAATCTTGTTTATTTTTTCTGTCAGTACTTTAATAATGACCTTTGTCTCCAGATAAACTTATTTTTTACTGGATTCTGAGGAGCTAGTTGGTATAAATAGGTGAACCACACTATGGGTAAAGGAAAAAGGGGAATTTTTTCTTCTCTATCTCTGTCTTTGTCTCTGTCTCTCCATCTATCTATCTGTCTCTTTGTCTCTCTATTTCTATCTCCCTGTTTGTCTGTCTCTGTCTCTAGTTCCACCTCCCTTTCTTTCTGTCTCTGTGTGTGTATGTATGTGTGTCGATCTCTCCACAAATACTTGATTCCTGAAACAAAACTTCACATGTAATACACACTCAAAAAAAAACTGTAATGAAAAGATAACTAGATTCAAATTTGGAAGACCTGGGTTTAAGCCTGAATTGTGTCACTTGCTAGTTATGGGATCTTGAACAAAGTACTTCAACTTTAGAATGTCAGTTCCTAGATTTATAAAATGGATATAATATTCTTGTGCTCTATCTCACAGAAATATTCATAGGCTGGGAGGGATCTTGGAGGTGATCTAATTCAACCCCATCCTTTTACAAGTGAGAAATTTGAATGTAAGACAACAGAAATGACTAGTCATACTGGTAGTAAGCAGCCAGACAGTGATAACATTCTTCTTGAAAAATAATATAGAAGTAACTATCTGGAGCAGGGAATGGAAGTGGAAAAACAAACAAACAAAAGTCTCCAGTTCACACAAGGGTATCTTGAAAGAAATGGCCAAAAGGTCACCATTAATAAAGAAACAGATGAGAGATGAGAAGATTGTCAGAGATTTAAACTTTTAAAAACTTTTTTTAAGCCATTAAAGAGCCAGAGTAATTTTCTTCTGACTTCTTTTACCTAGTTTCAAAACTGACTAAGACCCAACAGAAAGTTACAATGAATATTCCTTTCCTTATTATACTTCAGTTTTATTAATTTAACAATAAATCCTTTTTTTTCCACTTTATTTTTCAGTTTCAGTCAAGTCTATCAGCAGTCAAAATTGGCTTGGCATTACAGGTGGCCAAGCTGGGGTAATTGTTATCAGCAGGGAATCTTTAGTATGTGAGAGATGAGATGCAATCCTTGAGAATAATTTTTTCTACTTTGCTCATATTTCATTAGTTTAGTAATGTTTCGTATCTTTTTGTAGCTTATGAGAATAAAAAAGTAAAAGCTTTTTCAGTAAGAAAAGGCTTGGGGTTTTTGGTTATGTTTTGTTTGAGGTTTTATTTTTACTGCAATTTTATTTTAACTACAAGTCACTTTTGTATCCTATTGAAGGAATATATTTTTTTAAAGTTGATATTAGCACAGAAGCCAGAAATGTGTTTATAAAAAGCTTTCATAAACCTTCTCTTGATTGCTTACCCTCATCTTCTCAACAAAATTTACGTAGAAACTTATGGCTCATTCTTTATTTTCTCATGAATATGCCTAGTCTCTCTGAAAAATGGCCTCTTCTCCAGTTATTATTGCTAATTTTATAGGTGTGGCTTAAGGTACTATAGAGAAGCTGCCTTGAAATACAGGAGGGATTATATTTAATTGAATTCTATCATTAAAATTGTTACCTTATGAATATCCTAATCAACCTTTAAGCAGGGATGAAAAAAAATATGACTGTAGTCAGGTATAAGTTTAGAGTAAAACTCTATGATCTCTAGGGCATAAAGTACTTTTCACATTTTCCCCTGATGAATCAGTGCAGTTGTGACCAACTAGAAGTTCTGTTTAGTTGCAGCCCAGGAATTGGCCTCAGCTTCTTTGTGGAGAACATTTGACTTTCCTAGTCACGATACTATTCTAAGGAAAATATACGCAACCCTCTCTGTGTGGTATAGTAGAAAGAACAGTATATTTGAAATCAAAGGAACTGAGTTTGAATCCCAACTATGCTTGGATATCACTTAACCTTTCTGGACCTCAGTTTCCTTATTTGTAGAATCCATGGATTACTTGCTACACTTTCATGGGTCTACTGGTACCTGCTCCTGTCCTCATTCTCAGTTCCTTACCTAGAACAACTAACCAAGGAAATAATAGCATCTTGGTTAATGAAAAAGAACATATGCTTCTTCTGGTTCTTCCTTTCTCACAAAAGTAGAATTCACACCTGAATATAGCCTTTCTCTTCTCCCTTTAATTATGGTGTCAGAGGATAGGAGAACCAATGGTCTAAGAACTAATGAGTTGACATTTAGGTGAGAGATTCTGCACTAAGAGTAAGAGAAAGAGGAGACTAGTGATTGGAAAATCTATGATAAATTGAAAAGTCAACTATTTTTCCAACCTTTTTTTTTAATGAAGCCTTTTGTGTTTTTAGAATGTATATCCATGGAGGGATAAAGAACCACCCAAGAGTTGTAATGCTTGAATTTTGCAGAGTTGTAATGATTCCCATGGCTCAAGTGATACTTCCTACCAAATTCATTGTATGACACAAAAATGGTAATGATACTTAACCAGCCAAAACAGAGAAAGAAAAATATAGATTAATTTCCCTAACGAATATTGGTGCAAAATGTTTAAATAAAATACTAGCAAGGACATTACAGCAATATATCACAAAGATCATACACTATAACCAGGTGGGATTTACACCAGGAATGCAGGTCTGGTTCAATAGTAGGAAAACTAACAGTGTAATTGGCTGAATCAATAGTGAAACCACCAGAAATCACAATCACCTCAAGAGATGTGGAAAAAGCCTTTGACAAAATATAATACCCATTCCTGTTCAAAACACTAGACAGCTTAGAAATAAAGGGAGCTTTCCTTAAAATTATAAGTAATGTTTATCTAAAACCATCAGCAAACATTATCTGTAATTGAGATAAACCAGAAGCCTTCCCAAAAAGATGCTAGATAAAGAAAGGATGCCCATTATCACCTCTATTATTCAACATTGTACTAGAAATGTTAACTGTAGCAATAAAACAAGAAAAAAGAAATTGAAGGAATTAGAATAGGCAACAAGAAAAAAAATTACCACTCTTTGTAGATGACATGATGATATACTTTGAGAATCCTAGGTCAAAATGAGTACAGGATTTACACATAAGAGATAATAATACCATAATCAAATTAGGAGAGCATGAAGTAGTTTCTTTGTCAGATGTTTGGATAAGGGAAGATTTTAGGCCCAAACAAAAGATAGAGAGCATTACAAAATGTAAAATAGGTAATTTTGATTAGATAAAATTTGAAAAGGATTTGCACAAACAATACCAATGCAACCAAAATTAAAAAGAAAGCAGAAAACTGGGAAAATTACAATTATCTCTTATAAAGGCCCCATTTCTTAAAAATATAGTCAAATTTAGAAAACTACAAGTCATTCCCCAATTGATAAATGGTCAAAGGATATTAACAGGCAGTTTTTAGACAAAACTATCTATAGTGATATAAAATATGCAAATTAAAAGAACTCTGAGGTATCATCTCACACCTTTCAGATTGGCTAATATGACAGAAAAGGAAAATGATAAATGTTGGAGAAGATATGGAAAAACTGAGACACTAATACACTCTTGGTGAACTGACAACCATTCTGGAGAGTGATTCTGCAGAATTAAGCCCCAAAAGCAATAAAACTGTGCATTCCCTTTTATCCAGCAATACCACTACTAGGTTAATATCCTGAAGACATCCAAAAAATGGAGGGAGGGAAGGACTCATTTTACAAAACTATTTATAGCAACTCTTTTTTGTGGTGATTTAGAACTGGAAATCAAGAGGATGGCCATCAGTTGGAGGATGGCTAACCAAACTGGTATATGATTGTGATAGAATATTATGGTGCTATAAGAAATGATGAGCAGAATGACTTCAGAACAACCTGTAAAGACTTACATGAACTGATGCAAAGTGAAGTGAGAAGAAACAGGAGAATGTTGTACTCAATAACAGCAATATTGTATAATGAGTAACTACTATGACTTAGTTATTCTTAGCAATGCAATGACCCAAGACAATCCAAAAGGATTTTTGATGAAGCACAGTCTCTGTTTCAATAGAAAGAACTGATGCAATTTGTATACAGACTTAAGCATGCTATTTTTCATTTTCTTTCTTTCAGTCATGTTTTTATTCAAGTCTTCTTGTATAATATGACTAAAAAGAAAATGTTTTCCATGATTGCACATGTATAACCTTTATCAGATTGCTTACCATCTCAGATGAAGGGAGAGAAGAATAGAATTTGG
>CM053596.1:113776980-113807500 GCA_028646575.1 Pseudocheirus occidentalis
CATTCCAAGAGGGGTCTTTGGTATTTAAGAGGGCCACTGACCCCTTTTATTAGCTATCCACTAGCATGATTAATAAAATGATTAATTACTCAGAAGCCATGTCTCTCAAAGTTTTTCAACATCACAGGTATAAGGTTCAAATGAGATCGTAGATATAAAGCACTTTGTAGGCCTTAAAGCACTGTTGGCATAGAAGCCATATATTATTATCTATATCATAGCAAAGGACTCTTTTATAGTCACAAAGTCTGAACACAACCAACCTATTGGTAGACTAAAGAGGAAAGGTGAGAGTCTGATAGGAAGAGTCTTTTAATTAGAAATCTTTCTGCTCTAGGCAAACGCTACAAACCATATTTACTGCCAACAACAGAAAAGATATATTCAGATGAGAGAGGGAGTGAAGAAATCCAGAGCTTGAGACATTGAAAGGAGGCCTCTGCTAAAGAGGTCATGAGGGGTTAGGGGAGTAGGGTTCTTTCCATGTGGGAGCTTCATACTTTAATTATTTTTACTAACTAGGTGCAAATGATTCTACACTGCTGAAACACCACGACGTCTATTAATATTCTCTAATTTGAATACCTTAGGCCAAAACCCTATCACTTTGTCCTAGTTATGGCTAGGAGGAGGGAAAGTTGAGGAATCCTGTGTGTGACCTCTAAATCACACATATAAAGGTTTCCCTGTACCTTGCTACTACTGTATATGAATGTGATGTAAAAGTTCTCTTTTAGGCAGGGACACAGGTGAAGAGGAATATATGCTTGTCTCCAGTTTCTCCTTGGCCTAGCCTAAGGACCAGATAATTCAGCTCAAGCAGTAGAGAAAGATGGAGGTCAAGTGCTAAATTTCAAAAGTGCATTAAGATGTCGTTGCTTCCACGGTAACAGCTATTCTTCAACATAACCTTTATTGACAGAGCTTTCAAATTGCATCACACAGAAAATGGGCCTTAGATATTGATTATTTACAATGCTTTTCATTTTAAAATAAAGCTCAACATTTGATTTAACACAGCAGCTCATAATCATGTGATTCCAAGACAGGCTTTGGCACAACCTTTAAACCTAAGGAATTAATCTAATTAAGTAGGAAGGTCAGACCATAAGCTTAGAAGCCAGGGGAATAAATAGCATTAATCTCAATTCTTTCATTTGCATTGTCTTTATGGTGGTATGCAATTCAATTAAACTCTTGGCCTCAGTTGCTGTTTTTGCTGTTGAAGAAGAGATCAAAAGGGGAATAATCCTCACCACAATAGTGTTAGGGTGTAGAAAGAAAATGATAAGGAGAACCTTGTGCAAAATTATTGTCACTCAAAGGAAACTAGTACTATCGAATATTTTTTTTAAATTCACAGACTGAACTGATTCAACCACTCTGTAGAGCAATTAGGAACTATGCCCAAAGGGCTTCAAAACCATGCTTACCCTTTGACCTAGACCACTATTAGGTCTGTAGCCCAAAAGAGAAAAAAAAACAAAAAACAAAAAGGAAAAGGACTTATATGTACAAAAATATTTACAGCAGCTCTTTTCTGGGGGCAAAGAATTAGAAACTGAGGAAAACGTATCAATTGGGGAATGGCTGAGCAAGTTGTGATATGTGGTTGTGACGGAACAGTATTGTACTTTAAGAAATGAAGAGCAGGATAGGATGCTCCAGAAAAACCTGGAAAAACTACCAGGGGCTGATGCAAATTGAAATATACTGTGTACACAGTAACAGCAATGTTGTACTATGATCAGCTCTGAATGACTTAGCTATTCTCAGCAATACAATGATCCAAGACAACCCTGAAGGACTTTTGGTGAAAGGTGCTTTCCATCCTCAGAGAAAGAACTGATGGTGTCTGAATACAGATTGAAACATAATTTTTTAAACTTTATTTTTCTGGAGTTTCTTTTTTGTCTATGTTTTCTTTTACAATATGACTATTACAGATATGTTTTGCATGACTATACATATATAATCCATATCGAATTGCTTGCCTTCTCAATGGGTGGGGAGGGAGGGAGAGAATTTGGAATTCAAAGTTTTAAAAATGAATGGTAAAAATTGTTTTATATATAACTGGGGGGAAATAAAATACTAAACAAATTTAAAAAATAAAATCCTCCCCCTGCCCAAATTTCACAGACCTTCCTACACACACTCCAATTCAGAGGAGGTAGGGAGGGAAAACCAATGATGGCTATTAGATAAGAAAGTCCAGCTCTTTCAAATAAAGATTCTGAATGTATAATATTTCATTTATTTCAGGATTGCTTAACCTATTTAAATAAATCATACCAAGATCCATCTTTGTAATTCTGAAGAGTGAGAAGGATAGTGACAAGCTGGGTCATACCCAGAAAAGGATGACTAGGCTAGTAGGAGGAAAACATACTATTCCGTGAGGAAATAGGTTGAACGAGTTTAGAATGTTTAGTCTGAAGAAGAGAAGACTCAGGTGGAGACATGAGAACCATCTAAGAATTTCCAAGGTTGCCATCTCAGGGAGAGGGGAAGGAAAGAAAGAGGGGAGAGAATTAGTAACTCAAAAACATTTTTTAATGTTAAAATTGTTTTTACATGTAATTGGAAAAAATAAAATATTATTCAAAATTAAAGTTTATAAAAAAGAATTTTAAATATTGCCATATAAAAGAGGAAAACATTTACCTTGTCCAAGAGGGCAGAACTAGGAACAATGGCTAAAAGTCACAAAGAGGGAAATTCAGGCTCAATGTAAAAAAAAATAATAATTCTAGTAGAATGGGTTGCTTTTGGAGGTCATGATTTTCCCCCATTTAGATATCTTTTTTCTTCCTTTATTTTTAGTTTTCAATATTCACTTTCATAAAATTTTGAGTTCTAAATTTTCTCCCCTCCCTCTCTTCCCCCTCCCAAAGATGGCACGCAATCTGATATAGGTTCAATGTATACTTTCATATTAAACATATTTTCACACTAGTCATGTTGGAAAGAAGTAAATCAATGAGAGAAACCACAAGAAAGAAGAAGAAGAAAAAGAAGAGAGAGAGAGAGAAAGAATGCAAATAGCATACTTTGATCTGCATTCAGACTCTGTAGTTCTTTTTCTGGATATGGATAGCATTCTCCTCATCTAGACATCTTAAAGAGGAGGCAGCATGAGCAATTGTCAAATACATAGTTAACAGACATTTGACTCAAATATGGTCAACAAACATTTATTAAGCACCTACTATGTGCTAGACACTGTGCTTAATGCTAGAGATACAAAGAAAGGCAAAATACAGTCTCATACCCAAGAAACTTAAAACCTAATGGGAGAAGACAATATACAAGAGGAATCAGAACAGCAGTTAAGTGAGGGAAAGTACCAGAATATAGATATTATGGAGAAATCCAGAAGAATGAAACCATGTGAGAAATGAAGAGATGGCTAACAGGGAGTCTCTCCTTCAATAGAGGTTCTGGGAGGAGAGTGCTCTGATGGGTAGAAGGTACTGATGAATTCCAGGGCTCATATGATCTTGCAGGACAGAGAGATTACTGAGGACTATGGTGACCACTTCTCAGGGATATTGAAAAAATGATTCTTGTTCAAATGCGGGCTGGACTAGATGACCTTTGAGAATATGGCTAGCTCTTATAGCCTATGCTACTATAATTGTCCTAGCTCTTTCATAGACTCCTAGATGGAATGGAGGAATCCTTCAGCTCAGTCATTTACCTGATGGAGGAGTCCTCAGTGCTGCATCTCCAAGAGGTGGTCATCTAGTATTTGTTTGAAAATTCTAGGAACTGAGAACTCACTCCCTCTTGAGGCGACCTTTTGAATTATTGGACAAAATTGAGAAAAAGTCTTTTTTCCCCTTATTTTGATCTAAATCTGTCTCCTGATAATAGGTTCCACCTATTAATCTTGGGGCCACAAAACATAGCTACTTCTTCTAGCTTTCAGATATTTGAAGACAACTTTCCTTTGGTTCTTGAAAATTGAATCTGAAAGGAAACAACAACATAAAAATTAAAGAGGATATGAAAGTTGAAAGGGAGTGATAGACAAGAAAAGTTTGAAGAGATGTGATAGAAGAAATAGTGTTTAAATTAGTGTGATCACTGTCCTTCCTCTCACATGGATTAGACTAGATTCTACTTAAAAGGTAATAAAATCAGGACCTGATTTTTCCCAGGGTTGGGGCAAGATTCAAACTACATGTCCCTTGGTACAGTTTCTGAAGTCTAAACAATCAACAAAATAATGAGTTATAGTATTTGCTAATTTCTTAGGTATGAATGTTCACTGTGAAAATTTAACAATCAGTTCTCCCAAGGTGGTGTCAATTCAAGTATACCACCACCGGTTGGGGCCCTTCTGACTTGGAGGACGTCCAAAAACAATGCAATTCACCACCTTTTGCCTCCCTGTACAGGAAGGACTCATATACAGACAAATTGTATGTAGGTTAGAGAGGGATTTGGGGTCTGGAGGCAGGAAGGGAAAAAGCTAAGTATCGCTGTTTTCTTGGTGCACAACCTTGCTATTTTAGGGCTAAGTAAATTTCCCTTTATTAACTGTTCAAAGAGCAACAAGTATTTTATTTCACTCCAACACTGAACTTGAATGAACAAAGTATCAAAATCAGGCCTGCCCCCTAACAATCAGGATCAAGTTTTAGAGCCAGAAAGGACCTTAAAGAAACTCATTCATTTTACAGATGAGTAAACTATGGCTCAGAGTGAAGTGACTGGACCAAGGTCACACAGGAAGCAAGAAGTAGAGCCAGGATTCAGACTAAAATGCCTTGGATTTGGACCCATACCCCATAATTACTTTAATGAAAGTTTGAGGTGTGTTGATTTAAAGCTGGAAGGGACATTAGAGCCCCCTTCATTTTACAAATGAGAATACTGAGGCTCAGAGATGATTTCCCCAAGGTTCTTCAGATAGTAAATGATGGATACAGGGTTTGAACCTATTAATAAATAGGTCCTCTGACTCAGAAACCATTGCTTTTCCCAGTGGACCACACTACGCCTCCATGTTTTAATAAATAGTTCAAACAGGAAAAACTGCTCAATTTTCCCTATCCCATTTCCCCCCATTGCTGACATGACTCAAATGAATTTAATCAAAGTGGTCCAGATTTGCTACATTTAGATTCCTCAAAAACTGAAGCTCAAAGGGCTTTTGCACTAAATCATCCAGTGTGACCTGAGACCAGAGTTAAAGTTATTTGCCCAAGGTCTCTGCTACTCTGAGTAAAACAGGAACTGCATGCAATTTTCTTTCTGCTCCTTCCCCTTTAGTCTAGACGTGAGACTTAAGAGCATTCTGGGAAGCTTTATTCCTCTCCCCACAACTCAAAAGCTCTCCCTATCTTCTTCTAGGGTGACCTTTCTTCTGCTTCAACAGTTGAGAAATCTTATTAATACTTCCTCATCTCACCAACCAGCCTCACTCAGGGTTGCCATCCCCCCAAACTCCCTATTAATAGTGAGCATTGCCCTCTAATCCTCTGCAAAGAGTAATTTTCAAAGAAGTGGTAGCCTGTGAGGTCACTGAGTCCTTGGGATAAGGGAATACAAGGCAATTACTTTTAGCTTTTGAACCCCTTGCACTGAACACAATCCTTCAAACACAGTTGAGCTTAATAATCATTTGGTAATGTGGCCAGTTTCTAGTTTCCTTCAAAACTGTTCGATGGGAGGATGTGACATTATTTATTAAGTGCAATCAATTTAATTAACTCTTATTATGTACCTAATATATACAAGTCATTGTGCATTAATAAAGCTGATGTTTGTCTAGCACTTTGAGGTTTCTAAAGCACTACATATAACATTACCTCATTTGTCTCTCATAATAGACTTAACAGGTACATTCAAGTGTATGCTGGTAAATGTATAACTAGCTCTCCGGAAAAAAAAAAAGAAAGAAAATATATAGGATACACTTTTAAGTTTAATAAAGAACTTTGTAAAATCTATAGCAATATGTCATTCTATGATTGATAAATGGTCAAAGGATATGAACAGGTAGTTTTCAAGATGCAGAAATCAAAACAATTTATAGTCACATAAAAATGCTCTAAATTATAGAGAAATGCAAATTAAAACAACATTGAGATATAATTTTGCACCTATCAGACTGACTAAAATGATTGAAGGGGAAAGCAACAAATGTTGGAGGGAATGTGGAAAAATTTAGACACTAATTCATTGTTGGTGGAATTGTGAAATGATCCAACAATTTTGGAAAGCAATCTGGAATTATACTCAAAGATTTATTAAACTGCCTATACCCTGTGACCTAATAATAATAATAACACCTAATAGACCTAATAATAATAATAACAGGATGGGAAAAAAGACCTGGACTTATGATTTCATTAGGGAGTTGCCTAGAGCACTGAGAAATTAAAGGTTTTCTTTGCCCAGGGTCATACATCCACTATGCACCACAGGTGGCACTTGAAACTAGGTCTTCCTGGTTCCTCGATCAATTTTCTATCCATGCTATACAATGCTATAAAATCCCCATTTTATGAATGAAAATGAAGTTTAGATAGGTGGTATGACCTGACTAGAGGCACATAGCTAGTCAGAATCAGAGGCAAGACTTGATCACATGTCTTTCTGAACCTCAGACCCAGTAGTCCTTCCAATGTATTGCTGCAAGAGGCATTGATTACGATTGTCATCATACAAAGACCATTTCTTCCCTTTGCTATATATCCCAATAACACACCATTTCTTTCAAATTCAGCCAGGGAGAAGTTTGCATTGAAGCATCTCTCTCCTTTTTTGTCAAATTGTCACCTTCCATGGGCATAGTATCAGAAGAAAGGAGACATTACAAAGCCCAGCCTCTGCTTTCAAGGAGCTTGCAATGATGTTCAGGGGTCCCCAAACACCAGTGGTGAAGTTGAAGCTTTTCCTGGCAGATCCCCAAGCCATTTTTCACCACCATGCCATCCTGCCTGTGGCTTATCCAAGCAGCTAAAGGATCAAGGCCAATAGACACCCACCTGTGACTTGCACTCTCAAAATCCTTCTTATCACCTCCACAGTCAAATCATAATATAAAGGGGAATACAAAAATACAAATTCATGAGGAAAAAGCTGAGAATCCTTGATCTATTTGGAGACAAATAGATAACAGATTTAAAAATGTAGTGAAGCTATAACTAAGGTGGGCTTATTCATATATAAAAGGAGAGGGTTGACTCGGGTGATCTCTAAGGGCTCTTCCAGGCCTAAAACTTTGTTAGAACCAGTGAGAAGCATACAATATCAAGGAGATATTAATTATCAAAGGAGTTCAGAGAAAGTGGCAAGTCTATATGAACTGGAGCCTTCAGGGACAGTGTTGTGGATGAGACAGAACTTACCCTGGATTTGAAGGATGCTGGGATTTGAAGAAGGGAGGAAACAAAAACTGAGTGCCTGTTATGTTCTAGGCACTGTGCAAAGCACTTTCCAAATATTATCCCATTTAAACTTCTCAACAACTCTGGGAGGCAGATGCTATTATTATCCCCATTTTACAGCTGAAGAAACTGAGGCTCACAAATGTTAAGTGAGGTACCCAGGATCACACAACTAGTATGAATGCAGGTATTCCTAAGTCCAGCTCTTTATCCACCGTACCACCTACTTGCTAAAAAGCTAAAAAGCTGAGGATGAAGTTTGATCTTAGTGGAAATGAGTATAACTTGGTCAGGAGATAATGAGCAGACTGACCTTGCTAAAGCAATGGGTTTATGTTTGGGAGTAACGATATATTAAGATAGCATTAAGATGTATTAAGATGGATATGGTAGGATTATGTATTTCCGTGAATGACAGAATGAATTTAAATTATTTGGTAGGTAGCTCTTCAAGGAGAACCTTGAATGTCATTTTTCAGTCCCATAGATAGGAACTAAAACATATTGATCCCATTGTATTTCCAACTCTCTATTCTCTTGTAAGATTCAAAACACTACAATGGGAAAAAGGAATATTATTAAAGACTCCCAGGATTAACTAGATGGTAGTTCAGATTTTCTTTAGAAAAGAAGGCAGCATCAATCTACCCTGTCACAACATTTTAAATCAATTTTAATTTAAGAACTATATCTACATATAGTTACTTCATTTTTGTTCATGGGGCTGAAGCTGGAACTTACAATCTTGAGAGTTTCCCTGGGTACTCAGACTTGCTCAGGGTCTCACAGACAATATGTCTTAGAAGCAGACAAAACTGAAACCCATGTTTTCCTGATTTCAAGGTCACTGCTTATAATGGTAAGGGAATTTGAAGATTTTCTCTGCTCCTTAATGGGCCTCACCTGAAGCCCAACAAGAGAAACTTGCTTAGGGGAGGCTTTTCAGGAAGGTCCATGCCTTTTGTTACTTTGTAATTAGACAGAAGGTCATAAAGGTTGTGATGCCCTCACCCTGAAAATATATATACATCCTGAGGTGAGGTTTTGCTTTGGGGCTCACTTTGAGAAGAGTTGTGTGATTTGGCCAGATGAGACTCTGGGAAGGTGTTGAGCCCCCCGGCTTTGAAAACCCAGATGTTGGTGCTTCTCTCTCTGGTAACTAATTAGGTATGGATGTAATGGTCAGACAGCTAGACACTGTGTCTGTTGGTCTATTGAATTGTGTTATTTTCTCTGTCTGTATTGTTTGTAATTTCTGTTTGTATTTTCTAAAGTTCAGGGTGCTGACTTTCCCCCCTGAACTAAGTGAATTTACGTGTGTGTGTGTGTGTCTGTATATATACAGACTCTTTTGAGTCGCTTTCCTTTAGAAAAGCAGATGAAAGAGTCTGTGCTAGCGGTCACCCTGGGTGTGCGAGGGTGCTCACTGCTGAGCTTCTCTAGCTACTGTGTCATGTTACTTCTCTTTCCAGTCTAATGGAGGACTAGTGGTGCATTTGTAGGTCCCATCATTTTGCAAAAATGGCATCATCCACAAAGAAGACACTAGAGAGCTACTTCCAGGAGAATCAGGGGGATGAAAACATGTGTGGATATTCTATGTGGGTCTAGAATGTCATTGGGGAGAGCCTTTTCTGTTGGCTACATAACCAGAACTATGGCATATTTAAAACAGCCTGAGTCAGCATTGGCTAGGAGTCAATTACGTCTGAGTTATATTGGTGAATGAGGGAATGAGGTGATTCCTTCACTAATGGCTTCCTGCGAGAGAAACATGCTTTAAAATATTCCTCACCTTCCCTACCTCTCTCTCCACCTCCCTCCCCACACTCCTGCAGATGACCCAGATTCTTTGCACTTTTTGTTCATTCCTTTGTATTCTGGATGCACGAAGTAAAGTCTCTGATCTGTGCCAGGAGCATCCTCCATGAGATGTCGTAGTAAGATCAAGAATTACACCCTGAGGAGCAATGGTCTGGCAGCCTTCGCTTTCCACCCGGCTGCTTTCTTTGACGTCACCATTGCCTCTAATAACTCATCTTCATAAAAGATGGCATTAGTTCTGAAACGCTCACCTCCTCCACGCTCCCCATCCCTGAGGCCTCTCTTTTCTCTGATTGGAGAGGGTGGACAAGCAAGAACTCTTCCCAGATCCTCCATTTCAGGAAGGATCCCAGAGCAGCCATCTCATTGTTTCCCATTAGACTACAAGACTTCATTATGACCCTATGCTGGGTTCTCTCTCCCAGCCCCTTTTCAGCTTCGTTTTATGTGTTGTATTTTCCCCTTAGAATGTGCAAGTTCTTGATAACAGGGACTATCAATTGTCTTTCTTTGTATCCTCAGCACTTATCACAGTGCTTGACACATAGTAGGTAGTTCATAAAAGTTTACTGACTAATTAAGTGACTACAGCCCAGTAGAAGCTGGAATTGATGAGAGATCTAAACTTCAGACTTGACCTTGATGCAACTAATGCTATGTGGGAACTAAACTAAATGTGAGCCTAATTCCCTCCCCCACTACTCCACTGAGGTGTGAGAAACTGGGGAAAATGTCTCATGTGTGTTCTTGTTATATATTTGAGGTAAGTATCTATTTTGTAAAAACTAATCCAACGCTTTGGTTAAATGTAACTGAGTCTTTACATATGGTAGAATACAACCAGTGGAATCTCTAGCTACAGTGGAGGTAAATAAATAACTTCCCAAACCCGCAGGGTCTGGGATGGTGGGATGGGGTTAGCAGGGCTGGGACTGAAAGAATGGAATCAAAACTAAACTATGTTTATCTTAATTTTCTTTTTCATTGTTATCTTACAGGCGCAAAATAAAAAAGATAATTAAGATGTAAAAAGGAAAAATTACTAATATCAAGAATTTATAAAACCATTACTTCCCTTACAGTGTCCTCTTATTTAAGGAAATGGTGGTGTTGTTGTTATATGTCAGAACGAAGAAAGCTAATAGTCTTTTGCCCTTTTTTAAACTATTAAAAAGAAAATAAATGTGTTCAAGGTTTATGCTGGAAAAATCCTATTTCCCAGTGAAACTACTGACTGCTACTATTCCCCTGTCCATAATCAAAATTTAAAAGGATAGATAAGAGTGCAACATATACAATTAGGCAGAGATTTTTTAAATCTACCATCTCACCATGCTACTTGAGTATACTAAAAAACTGATTGAGTTGGGAATGGAACTCCAGGCATATGATATACTTAAGTATATTGCTCACAGTTCAGTGACAAAAAAATAAAAATAAACCCAACAAATAAATTTCAAGTCGGTCAAGCAATTTGGATTTGGAAAGTTAATCCCTTGAGCAGTGAGTTTTGTAAATGTGTGCTTGAAAAGGTTTCAACACATCTGTGACATGAGCCCTGACCCATCTAAGCACAACAAACTGCCCAATGAGACTCTCATTGCCAAATGAGACTCAACAAATTGCTACCAAAGTAACCCTATTGTTATTCTCTCTCTGATCTTTCTCTTCTCCTCTAATGCTGCCAAGAACCAATGCTGGCATTGGGGGTGATTTTTCAGTGTTTACATTAATTATCTCTAATCATGGAGTCCTGACTTAACCTTCCTTCCTTCCCACAGACATCATTAAATGTTGAGAAGTTCCCTGCAGATTCTCCTGAGTCAATGAGAAAGTTTCTGCCTTACTTAGAGAATCAAAGGCCTAAGAAGGAAGGGAGAAATCATCTAGTCTATCCCTAGCCTTCAGGCAGGATTATACCTAAACCACCTCAAATAGATGAGACTTTATCCTATTTCTGAAGTCCTCTGGAGGCAGAAACTCAACAACTTCCCTTGGTAACCAATTGCAATGTTTAACAACCGTTACTGTCAGGAAATTCTTCCTTCTTGGTAATCTAAGCCCTGTGTGCAGTAACTGAAACCCATTTCCTTTTGTTCTGCCCATAATTGACTTTTGACACCCCATCACCTTGTAGTCTTATGCAACCCCAGGGTTAGGAACCCAAGGGACTAACCTTTACCTCTTGGAATGTGGCTGATACATGGCAGTCTACTATCTTAGAAATTCCCTTGCTCATCTAAAAGACATAGTACCTGCCAGGACAGTTGAAAGATGTAGCAGTCACTCCTCTTGCCGGCTGCCCTAGCAACTGTTCACCCTAAGGAATCAGTTTTAATGTATTACGTGTCCCCTAGCTTGGTACAAAGTTATTCATTCCTCTAGGTTTTGGCTCCCTTTTTCTTTTTCTTTTTCTGTTCATGTAAAACAATTCTATATTAGTCATTTTGTGGAAGGACTCCTCTTACCATTCTCTTCCATGGGAAAAAACTGCCAAGTATCTGTTTCTGCTGCAGAGTAACATCATATATTTGCCTTTTTCCCATTAGAATGGAGGTGACTTTCCTCTCTCTGCCTTAGCTCTTAGAACTCTGAAACTCAAGATGGCATTGTTCCTAATTTGCATAAAATAGTCCTTTAGCAATCATGATACACATAGGATTAACTTCAAACTGGCTTGCAATATATTTTGAATTTATGATAACCTCAGCACTACCAGAACACAACCTTTGAAATTACATTTAAATGGATCATCAGCTTTTAAAAAGTACTAAAAATGATCTCACCACAGATTGTTTTGGTTTGCTTTTATGTTCATTATTATAAAGTGGTAAGACCACTAAATGCAAAATATTTTTGTGGTAACTTGGTCTCTTAATCTGCATCTACACAAGGAATACAACGATTTTTATTTAGCTAAATGACCTTTGTAACCCCACTTCTTCCCAACTCTACCACAGTTTCTCTGAAGAATACCTCTAGGATCAACAAATGTTGCAATGTATAGGTGTAAATACAAGTGACTTCTAATTGGTTGAAAGATATCTAAGTCCACAATTCCCTCCAATCTCAGTTATCTCCTTGATTGAGTGGAGATTTTGATCTTGCTCCCAAGTCAGGGCTCATTTGTTCTGGTGTATTTTATTGTCTACCTTAATCTGTATAACTTCTCTGATTTCTATTTTTTAGTTACTCTGATTTTAAAAATAAGTTTACTATTAGTGATGCTTTTTTTTGCATCTAACCAATATTTGGAAAGAGAGACAGAGAGAAAGACAAACAGACAGAGACAGAGCTATGCTGGTGATGGTAAGCCAAGAGTATAACCCTCCCCTTCAGAGTGATTAGGGAAAGCAGTATTTATTCCGAATCTCTTAGTATTCTCCTACACTGCCTCTTTTTTGATGTGGGATAAACTAGATATAATTCAAGGGGATATCTCTCTTGGAGACAAAAGAGTTGTAAAAGAGACTGCTTTGACATGGTGGTCTTCTATTTTGCCCACCTCTCCTTTTAACTGCTGGTGGTACAGGCATAGCTATATTCCTGCTCTTAAGGGAGAAATAACAATCTCCCTTGGAGATAGAGTGACCCAGATCTAAGATCAGATATCTATTCATGCCACACTCAGGCCAGCTGTGTTTATATTTGACAGCCAACCATGCAAAAACCCTGCCATATTCATTCCAAAATATCATTCAGTTAAGTCAAACAAGTGGTTTGATGCATTATTTAGCTGAGTAATAGCTCATTTTGGTTTATTTAGAGAAGCAGAGGCATGGAGTAGCTAGAGAACCAGTCTTAGAATCTGGGTTGAGTGCTGCCTTTGGCACAGTACACACCATGTGACATTGGCCAAATCTGTTAACCTCTTAGTGGCTCAGGTGACAAAAGCTATAATTTGCAGAACAACCATGAATCTGCACAAGTAAAGGGAGTCATGATAGCAAATGAGCTAATATAATATATGCAAGCCATAAAGTGCTATATACATTTTAGTTAATGGCATTATAATTAATATTAACAATTTTGTAATGAAATGAAAAAACAATTCCTTAAGTAACTTCATCGACAAAGAAGGTAATAATCTTCCTCTTGTATAGCTTAAAACTACATTTAATCCAGTATCCTCAGGAAGCAAACATTCACTATTCTGGCTTTCCAAGGATACATACAGTTTTTTTCATCCAATTCCAATTATCCACTCTGCAGCACCCTTCTTATTCTACCTCTTTCTGGTAAAGAAATTCTTCCAGAGTTCTCAGTCTGCCTGAAATCATGAGATGTCTCTACCTAATATTGTCTCTAGCAGGCTACACCTCCCCAAAGGTTCAATGAAAATTGCCTTTGATATAGAGGCTGTGTCTGATGAAAAGGAAAAGACAAAGGAGGCTAAAAGTACCATGGGGGTAAATCCTTGTTTAGACATAACAGAGAAAAATCCCATTACCCAGCCTTCAACCTTTCCACTCTCTATTCATCCTGCGGTTGGTTGACTATCTGTCTGGCCATTAAAAGCAAGAAAAGAAGCTCAAATGTGATCCATCAGCCTTGAGAATTGGTATGTAGGAACCATTCCCCCAGAAATCATTTCTTAACCAAATAAAATATAACTTTATGAAGTCCTTTAACAACAATGGTTTTCCTTGTATAAAGCTATTTTATTTCAATTCACAAAAGAGACTTAAAAAAAAATTCTATGCTCCATTAAAAGTACTTCCCCATCTCCCTGGGCAAGTGTAGCTGCCCAGATTGATGTAGACACTATAGCATGGTTTGTTTTAGTTTTCATTGCTCTTGTGTAAAAACAGAACATTGTGTGTTTTTTTTTATCTGGTTGGTCTGTAGCACTATTGGTATAGTTGTCTCTTTGATAGTTTGGGGCTGTTGTTGTTGTTGTTGTTGTTACTTTGCTGATGCTATTGTTATTTAGTTGCAGCATAGTGAACACAATCAAGAACAAGGCCAAAACACAAAACCTGCTCCTTCTACTTAACAGAGCTGCGAACACAGGCAAGTCACAAAATTCGCTTCTCTGGCCACTGTTTCCTTCCCTAGAAAGTACAAGGTTTGAACAAATTGATCTCAAAGGTCTAAATTCTGTCATTTTCTCTGAAGTCTTCAATATCACATTTCTTGCCTTCTATAAGTCTAGCATTTATCTTAAAGGTCTACTTCTTTTCCCAATTTCCACATAGGCTGATGGCATTATCTATGGTTCTGTGGTTTACTGACTTATTTCTGGATTGTAAGTTACACATAAGTTGAAGGTGGTCTCTCACCTACTAGGCTGTACTCCTCCAGATTTCTCTACCATGCCCCACCAACTTTTACTTTTTGATTATTTAGACCCAGGAGCTCACATCTCAGAAGTACCCTCTGCCTCTGGTTCTTTCTTCTGATTGGATGGCTTCTCCCAGACTCTCCATTTAAAGATGGAACCCAGGGCAACCATCTCCATTTTTCCACTGGGCTGCACTCTTATAGACTTCTCCATCCTGCTGCCTTCCCTCCCTCTTTGTTCCTTTCAAAGTTCTTTTTTTTTAAATGTGTTATCTTCTCTCATTAGATTATAAGTGCCTTGAGGACAGAGGCTGTCTTTTTGCATGGATTTGTATCCCCATCACTCAGCAAAACATCTGGCATATAATAGGCATTTAATAAAAGATTGTCGAACTGAAACAAACGATGAGACCAGGAAATATGGGAAGGACAAGTAAGTACTATTAGCAGGGCTAGAAACATTGACCTATAAGGGGATTTGCTCTGTGACATTTAGATTCAGTCAAAGGGCTGCACTTGAGGACCTAGAAGGCCATGAGTAGTCTCGCACCTGTTACGTTCCCCACCCCTGGCCTTTTCCCAAAGAAAAGATGAAATACTGGAGTGGCAGGATGCTGTCATAGATAAACAAGGGACCACTTGGTTCAACTTCTGCTTCGGTTAAAAACAAGTTATGCGGCCATTGATATAACCCTTAACTTCTCAGTATGTTAGGACAGAGGAGTCAAACATGCAATTCACCTGAGTGCAAACCAGATTAAAGGGAAATTGGGAAATATTTAACAAAATGAATAGAATACAATTACAAATGGGTAAGAATGCATTTTAAAACTAAACTAATATGTTGCTGAAGAAATCCTCATGCATGGATTAGTGGATTCATTTGGCACCACTGACGTGTATTTATATGTGTATATTGTACAAATGTGTGTATATGTATATGTATATGTGTACACGTTCCTATTGTGGTATGTGTGTATATTTATATGTGTGTCTGTGTGAATATTGTTTTCAACCCTAAGGATCACCTTCCCCCAACCCCCATTCTCCACTAGACCGTTAGAAGAGGGCAGGTACCATCATGCTCTTTGCAGCACAGAACAGGGCCCAGCAGTTGAGTGTGTCTGACTTCACTGCACCATTAGCAGGCTTGCTGCAATGCAGTATGTTATACAGATTTACTCAAGTGTGCACAGTATCATTTTGTTTAGGCTCTGGGTCTGCAAAATAAATGCTGTTTATCTGGAGATGATAACAGTGAACAAAGAAGGTAGTCCTGGTTAACAGAGTTTAGGCTATCAGGCAAATGGCATATATCCTTAGCCCCTTGTTTAACACATTAATTAGAGTATAGCTTTTCATCTTGAGATGATGCCGATTAAAATGACATACACGTTCCTGAAAGATAACTTCAGGGCTGATCAGAGACCAAGGGAAAAAAGATTTTAAATAAATCTCTTAATGGAAAGGCATTTTAGAAGAAGAGGGGTACTTGTCTGCTCACAGTCATCCTGAGAGATAAGTATTTTGGAATAAGATGGTGATGGGGGGATCAACTAGGAAAGTTTCCTGGGAAGGTGAAAAGAATCCAGTGAGGAGTAATGAATCTACTATGCTAAATGATCCATAGATATCAAATAATATCTTTTCTTCTGAGCTGCCTTTCTCACTAATTCTGGGCAATCACAGACTCTGACTTTACTATTCTTGTGTAAAATATTCATGTCTTTTCTCTAAAATCCGGCTGAGATCACAGATAACTAGTTAACAAATTCCCCACTCATGGGATCATAGAACCAGAGTAGGGAATACCCTCAGAAACCATATAGTTTAAACCCTTCATTTTTACTGAGCAAGAAACTGATGTAGAGAGCTTGTGATTTTTCCCAAAGTCTTATAAATATTATGAGACATAGGATTTGAATCCACATCCTCTAACTCAAGTCTAGTCTCATACCACTGTAATACTGCAATGGAGAGCATTCCCACTGATTTTTAAATTTACTTAGTATGTAGTAAGAAAACCCCTATACCAGACAAATAGCCTGGTACTTTGGGGTTTTGCCATATGCATTTAATAGTATCCTCACAACAGGAGGTAGGCCAAGGCATACTTACTTGCTTATCTAAAAATGAATTGAGGAAACAAGTGTAATCAACCACTATGGCATGTCATCAACTATACCACCTTCTCTATAATTTTATGTAAACCTGTGTTTTCATAAATACTGTCTGAGAGCAGAGGAACATAGTAGACCCTACACATAACTCTCAATACCATCAATAAGAAAAGCTACCTACACAGAGATAGTGTGGCATTGATTATAGAGAGCTGGCCTTAGAATAAGAAAGTTCACAGAAATGGGGAGGGAACCTATGGCCTCAAGGCCACATGTAGCTCTCTAAGTCTTCAAGTGTGGCCCTTTGAGTCCAAACTTCACAGAACAAATCTCCTTAATAAAAGGATTTGTTTTGTAAAACTTGAACTCATTCAAAAGGCCACACCCAAGGACGTAGAAGACCACAAGTTCCTCACCCCTGTCTAGTACAAATCATGTCTTTGACATATACTATATGTCTCTGGGCAGTCACTTAATCTCTTAGTGTTCCAGGCAACTTTCTGAGAATTTAAGTTAAAGAACAGTTATAGATCTGTATTGGTAGAGGGAATTTCCTCATTAGGAGTTCCCTATACCTATTATATCACAGACATAAACAAAATAAAAATAACATTAAAAAAGGTTTGCATGGTTTACTTCTCTTTGACTGGAAGGAGACTTGTTACAGGGAAAAATCATCATTAGATTGAGTGGAAACTCTCCAATGAGTTTCATAATGTAATATAATCTTACCTCTAGACCAGCCTCAACTTTGTCTATATTACTAATACAGTTTGAGCCATGCAGCAGAAACTTGAATAAACATAACTTTAGTTCAACAATCATTAAAAGGTCCTCCTCATGTTTCATTGTGGGTTTCTTGTAATTTTGATATACTATATAATATCATACCATAATAGTGTTTTTTATTTTGTTTCTGACTTTCAGCAATAACCACATTCAATTATGCTTGCCTTTGTCTAATTCTCCAAGTATTTCATGCACACACATACCCCTTTTTGCTCATACATGATTATAAATTCCTGGAGGGAATTTTTCAATTCTTTCAGCATCAAATGGATATTTGTTACCTCTCAGCTGTTTTCACACAAAGAATGACAGAGGTAGCCAGGAGCTGTCCACAGCTGAAGCTCATTTGAAGAAACCCCAAGACAGTTGTGAGTACCACAAGGTACACTCAACAACTGGGTGTAAAAAACTCGTATAATTTCTTTTTTCTGGCACACTTTTATTTGTACAGTCATTTTTGTTAAACAAGAATTTTGGATTGTTTTTCCTGTGTGCCTCCTTGTGTGTTGTTTCTTAGTGCTTCAAGGTGAACCTTATTCTTCTTATCTCCGAACATGCCTCCTGCATCATCTCTGTTTGATTGATATCCCATACTTATTGTTATAATAATTTATTTTTCTCCTTGTAATTTTCCTTTTGCTTCTGCCCTGTCTAAAATTGAGACTTTGCTATTAAAAAAAATTCTTAATTTGACCAGATTCAGCCTACCACAGCCCACAGAATAATAAGTATAAATGTGACAGGTGCTCCATAAGGCTTTTTGCCCCTGCTCAGGCAGCATGAGGATGAAAGACAATAGGAGAACAACTGATTTATAGAAATTTGAAACAAGACTATGGGAAAAATGATTCATAAAAAGGTAAGATTTAGTTCAATTGAGGATATATTGACAGTATACCTAATATTTACAGGATACTGAATAATCAAATATCATCATTCTCATTTTGCCATCTTGAAAAATAACAACTGGTAACATTTATTAAGCACCTACCATGTGTCAAGCACTGTGTTCACTCCTGGGGATACAAAAAGAGGGAAAAGACAGTCCCTGTCATTAAGGAGTGTACAGAAAGGTGAGGGAAACATGAAAAAATAACAGAGTAAAGACTAGAATTAAGAGGATTTGAGAAAGTCTTTCTATAGAAACTGGGATTTTATCTGATTTTAGAGGAATAGTGGATGGAGGGCTGGACTCACAATAAAAAAGTCCTGGATACAAATTCTGTTTCTGACACCTATTATGTGATCATAGGCAGTCACTTACCTTCTTAGAGGGTCAGTTTCTTTATCTGCAAAAGATAAATAATAATATCTGTAACATATCTTTCATGAGATGTGAGTCAAGCCAGATAATGTTTATAAAGTGTTTCATTAACTTTAAAGAGTTAAATAAAGGTCAGCTCTATAAATCACATACAATTTGGCACTTTGATCTGTTGTTGAATTGGGTTGGTATTCTCTTCACTGATACAGGTTCTCCTGTATCATCCTGTGCCTTCACTTCCATATAGATCATTCAGGTCAGTTGGTTGCCCTTAATAGCAGCAGTTATTTCACTAAGAATGAGAATTTATTTGGAAATCTTACTCCAAGTTGGCCAGTCAATCAATATGCATCTATTAAGAAACTACTGTGTGTTAAGCATTGTGTTAACTTATGGGGATACAAAGAGAGGGAAAAGGTGATCCCTGTCATCAAGGAGTGCACAATATAGTGAGGGAAACAAGATTCAATAAGAAATGACAGGAGTGAATGCTAGATTTAAGAGGATTTGGGGAAGTGTTCCTATAGAAAGTACAATTTTAGCTGGGACTTGAAGTAGGCCAGAGAAGCCAAGAGGCAGAGAAGAGGAGGGAGAGCATTCTAGGCATAGGAAAAAGGCCAGAGAAAATGGAATGTCTTATTGATAAAACAGCAAGGAGGACAGTGTCACTGTATCAAAGAATACGTGTAGAGGGATGAAGTATAAGAAGACTTGGCAGGTGGGGGGAGGGGATTAGGTTATTATGAAAGACTTTAAATGCCAGTCAGAAGATTTTGTATTTGATCATGGAAGTGATAGGGAGCCACTGGAGTTTATTGAGTAGGAGCATGACATGGTTGGACCCTAAGTAATAAAAAATTCCTGTGCAAGAACGAGGAACCAATAATGTCTACAACTGGTTACACAATTTTACTCCAAGGAAATGACCCATTCCTCTATCTGTAGCTTCTCAGAATCTTCTCTAGAGCTAGTGGCCTAGAGTTCATCAAACCTGCATGAATAAGCAAGTGGAGAAAGGACCTTTAAATGTAAAAATCACAGAATCATAGAATCTGAATTGGAAGGAATGTCAGAGGCTATCTAGTTTAATCTCTATTTGAAAAAGGTCCCCGCCTCTTATAATGATAATGAGAATTTGAAGATCTTCTCTGCCCCTTAATAGACCTAAGTGAATTTGAGGACCCTCCCTGATTTGAAAATCTACTCTGCCTCCTAATAGGCTGAATGTGGTCACATGGAGCCTGTGGTGGGAGGCTTGTTTTTCAGGAAGGCACAACTTTTATTATTTGTAGTCAAGTGAGTCAGGAGGTCTGTAATGTTCTCTGACCCTGGAGAAGGCCATCTATACCCTGATGTGAGGTTTTGCTTTGGGGTTCACTTTAGGAAGAGTTGTGTGATTTGACTAAATGGGACTTTGGGCAGCCATTGATACCCCCAGATTTGAAAACCCAGATGTTGGTGCTTGTCTCTCTGGTAACTAACTGTATGGATGTAATGGACAGACAGCTGGAAGCTCCGTCTGTTGGTCTGTTGAACTGTGTTGTTTTGTCTGTCTATATTTTTGTCTGCTTGTAACTTCTGTTTGTATTCTCTGAAGTTCAGGGTGCTGACTTTTTTCCCTGAACTAGGTAAATGACATATGTTTGATTAAACTAAGATTGTTAACCCTTTTTCAGTTGCTTTCCTTTAGAAAAGTAGAACCTGTGAATCTGTGCTAGTAGCCACTCTGGGTATGCTAGGGTGCTTGCTGCCACACCCCCACCCCTTTACAACATACCTGAAAAAAAATGGTTGACTGGCCTTTGCTTGAAGGCCTTTGTTGAGAAGAAACCCACTAGTGTAGAGGTAAATTATTCCACTTTTAGATAGTTCTAATTGTTAGGGAGGTCCTCCCCCCACCTTGAATGCAAATTAAATTTGTCTCTTTGAGTCTTCCCCCATTTTGCCCTCAGAGGCCAAGCAGGGTAAGTCTCATCACTCCTACACATGACAATCCTTCAAAATGCCTGAGAACTTCTGTCATAGTCCTTGCTAAGTCTTTTCATCTCCAGACTAAATATCCTCATTTTCCTGAATGGATTTTCATATGAAATGAACCAAAGTCCCTTCTCCATCCTGGCTGCCCTCCTCAGTATACTCAGCAATTCATTTATGTCTTTCTCAAAAGATAGAAGCCAGAATTGAGTACAATATTCTGTCTATGGTTTGACATGGAGTTCTTTTGAAATATTGTAGAAGTACACAGAAAATAACAAAGCTTAGTCCCACAGAGAAAAAGGGAACATTTCATCACAATATTTAAAAAGACAAGAATACTTTATTTCTCATAGCCGTTTATATCATGCTCAGTAACCTTGTAGCTTGTCCCATATCCTATTTGTTCAGATTATTCTGAGAAAAGAAGCTACTCTTCCAGTCCACTCACATGCCTTAAGATATTACATTCCATCATAATTTGGGGAAAGAATTATTCTTCCAAACAGGACAATCAAATACAAAGAATAGCACATTTCACAGGGTTTGCTCTTCCATAGTCTCCAAGGGGAATTATGAAAATGTCTGTTGCTAGGCTCTTGAAATCTTAATAGCCATTTCCAGTTACAGAGCCAAAGAGTATGGTAAACCAGGTCTCTAATCTTCATGTTTTGTTAGCCTGGATAGCTTCCCTGAGGACCCCTGTGATCACAGACACAAGCCAAACAGTAGTCTAGGCCTATGAGTCTGAGATCAATTTGTATGCAAAATATTCTATGGAAATCTGTTTCTTATCCAGAAAGACATGGTCTATTGCATGGACCTATTCGTTGTAAATGTCAGGACATGCCATAGGCTGAACCTGGCTCATGTTAGTCCCCTGGTAGTTTAGATCACAAGGCTGTATACTTGCAGGTCATTCTGTAATTAATAAAAGGGGATTCAGTAAGCTATACCATAGAACAGCGGTTCTCAACCTGTGGATCAAATCAACCTTTGGGGGTTGAACGACCCTTTCACAGGGGTCACAGGGGCCACCTAAGACCATCAGAAAACACATATTTCCAATGGTCTTAGGAACTGAGACATTGCTCCTCTATCCATCTCCAAGCAGGTCCGGCTACATGTAGATACCCCCACATAGGAGTATTAAAGAGTCAAGGCATTAGGAAGGTTGAGAACCACTGCCATAGAAGAACAAGGAGATACAACATTTAGCTGGGATAGACTAGGCACCCTTATCACTTTATGGAAATATGTCTGATAAGCAAGATAGGCTGACTCAGGTGGCCTCGGGCATCCTGCCAGTTTGAAGAATCCTGACTCCATATGGGCAGGCCTTTTCATGTCTTTTAGGGAAAGAACTTGATAGACTTACATGCAATGAAGGGTAAGGAACCATTCGTAGTAGATACTGCCTATCAGGCAGAGTAAGGACTGGCCTGTAGACTGAAAGCTAGAATTTCCCAGAGGACATTTTAGGCATAAGTAGCCAAGGGATCCATTGCAGACAAATTAGATAAGAGGGAAAGGAAGGTGATCTCCAAAGATACTATACAGGGCAATCCAAGCAATCACCAAGCAGGAAAAAAAATCACCACTTAACAGGGCTCAATAAATCTGATCTTATAGGATATTGTGAGGTGACCTGAGCCTACAGGTTTTCATCAGGAAAAAGTCCATTAAATCTTCTAAAATTATTATCAATGCCATTGTTTTCACATTGAATTTATTTGCATATATGCTAAGCTTCTTACCTCCCTTCTCCAACTTGTGACAAAGATTTTAAAAGAAAAAAAGTTCAGCACAAAACAAGATATCAGCTCTGTCTGACAGTAAGCCTGTTACTTCACTTAGAACTGTACTCCCCCACTTCTGCAATGCAAGGAGGGAAACACATGTTCTCAACCTTTCTCTAAGGGCATGCTTAGTCACTGTAACTACATAGCATTTAGTTTCTTTTCTGTTATTGTTCTTTCTACTTCTGTTGTTGTGGCTATTGTAGACGTTGTTTTCCTGGTACTGCATATTTCATTTTGAATCAGTTCCTATATTTCTCTGAATTTTTCATAGCTGTCATTTCCTATAACCCTGTAATATTCCACTAAACAATGTGCTACAATTTGTTTAGCTGTTTCCCAATCCATGGGCACCAACCTTGATTCTAATTCTTTAGTATCAAAAAAAAATATCACAGTGAACTGAATTTAAGTCAATAAATATTATTAAGTACTTACTTTGTGCAGTGCATTGTACTGGGAATAAGAAGGAGATATCAAATTTCTTTTAAAAAAGTATTTTCTTGATACCTTTTCCTCAATGTCACCTATATTCTTGATATTTCTTTAAATCAGCTTCCTCTCTATTTTATCTAATCTGTCTGCCATGAGCCCTTTGGCTACTTAGGCCTGAAATCCTCTCTAACTCTAGCTTTCAGTCCACAGGCCAAACCATATTCTGCGGCTGCATATACATGATAATCCGTATCTACTAGGGTTACTTAATGCTCATTCCATGTAAGTTGATCTAGTATGTAAATCTTCCCGTTCCTACTCTCCATCATGAAAAAGAAAAACAGTTAAGCAAATATATCCAGTATTTGGATGCATAGATCATGTATTTGAGCCTTGGCAACCCATGTGTGCATCTTAATGTTAAAAATATGTAATTAGGGGGTGGCTAGGTCGCACAGTGAATAGAGCACCCACCCTGGAGTCAGGGGGACCTGAGTTCAAATCTAGCTTCAGACACTTAACTCTTACTAGCCGTGTAACCTTGGGCAAGTCACTTAACCTGAATTACCCTGCCTTCCCCTTCCAAAAAAAGGAAAAAAAAAAGTAATTATTAAGGGCATCATAATGACTGCTTTTAACAATATTTAAAACATTCTATCCTAGAACTCTCTACCATAAAGTAGGATGTGCATCTCCTTTAAAAAAAAGAATTATTTATTTTTAAAATTCAACCTTATTTTGTTTTCAGTTCCAAATCGAAATACCATGTTTAGCTAAGATTCCTGTCTTCATGAAGCTCAGAGTCTAGGAGAGGGAGGAAAAAAAGACATTCAGACAGTAGTGAACATAATACATGATAAGAAAATCAAAGAGATTCAAAATATTACATCTTCAAGAGAAAGCCTCTGCTAGTGGGATGTTAGAGAGGACTTTATCATAGAAAGATCCTTTGAATTGAGCTGAAAAGATGGGTAGTAACTCCACAGATGGTGTAGGAAAAGGAGGGTATCCAAAACATGGAAAAGCTGTTAGGGAATGGAATATTTGTAGAACCAGGAGGAAAGTGGTGGGAGATGGGGTGGCCTCATAGTATGAAAAATGCCGAAGAGCAAAAATTTTCTTGGTAAGAAACAGAGAGCCACTTATGATCAGAGATAGGCCCATCTTCAGGAGATAATGAGATAAGGGTGGTTCATGAGGAGGCAGCCTAACACAGTACAAAGAGCACTGGATTTTGAGGGAGAAGAGTTAGGTTTCAATCTTGGCCCTGCTGTCTTGGAAAAATCACTTCCTTTTGGACTTCAGTGTCTTCATCTATAAAATAAAGAGGTCAGAAAAAATGAGTTTTACTGTCCTTTCCAACTCTCAAAATCCTATGATCAAATAAATCTTCTTTTCTAACATTTTATTTCCCTCATCCTCTAAGAACCATGAAAATGAAGTTTCCTGTTAGCACCTTTTATGCCTGATCGCTCATTTTATAATTTAAAGACACTACTGGACTTAGCTAGAAAAGTGTTTTGGGTCTAGTTTCTGAAAGAGTTTTGAAAAAGAAGTTCAGGATGGGCCTTTGAATATAGTATCATAGCTCAAAGAGACAAGAGTACTAGATTTGGAGTGAGAAAACATGGGTTCTAGTTCTGGTTGAGTAAATGAGTAGTCTTTCATCTTTAAGTATGTCAAGTATATTACTTGGAGTAACACTCTGGCTCAGCCACATAATACTTGTGTGGTCCCTGTCAAGTCACTTGCCCTTTCTGAGTCTCAGTTTCTTATCAAAATGGAGTGAAGTAATACTCAAACTACCTAGCTCACAGGTCTGTTGTAAGACTCAAATGAGATGTTTGTAAATGGTTTGGTGCTTTGTGAAATTCCGTTATATTTGCATGTAACAAATAAGAGAGAACAGTGTTATAGAAAAGTTTAGCTCTGAAAAGAAAATTTCTTGACACTTTACAGTTGGGAAATTTTGAAACCAACTCACTAGTGTTCCAGTACTGTGACTTAGGAGATCACAAGAGTGTTAGCTATGAAGAGTTTTAGATATGGACATTTCTATCTTATTTTTGGGCCTAGTAATCCACGTGATGTCTCCTCATGTTGAAAATATGCAGAGTAGCTTTCACCCAAGATGGCACCAAAGGTGAAGAAGGAAGCTGTTGTCCCCCCGAAGACAGAAGCCAAATCCAAGGCCTTGAAGGCCAGGAAGGTTGTGCTAAAGGGTGTCCATAGCCAAAAAAAGAAGATCCAAACATCCTCCACCTTTGGGCAACCCAAGACACTAAGACTTTGAAGGCAGCCCAAATACTCTCAGAAAAGTGTCCCTTGGAGAAATAAACTTGATCATTATGCCATCATTAAGTTTCCCTCGACCACTAAGTCTGCCATGAAGAAGATTGAGGACCACAATACCCCAGTCTGCATTGTGGAGCTCAAGGCCAACAAGCATCAGATCAAGAAGGCCATAAAGAAGCTGTATGACATCGATGTGGCCAAAGTCAACACACGGATCCTGCCTGATGGAGAGAAGAAGGCCTATGTCCATCTTCCTCTAGACTACGATGCATTAGATGTTGCCAACAGAACTGGAATCATCTAACTTACCGTGTCCAGCTGTGTCCCATTCCACCTACAATAAAGAGTTTTCCAGAAAAAAAAAAAATATGCCGAGTTGAAGAA
This sequence comes from Pseudocheirus occidentalis, assembly GCA_028646575.1. Classification (NCBI taxonomy): domain Eukaryota; kingdom Metazoa; phylum Chordata; class Mammalia; order Diprotodontia; family Pseudocheiridae; genus Pseudocheirus; species Pseudocheirus occidentalis. The sequence continues at coordinate 113,802,554 of CM053596.1, forward strand.
GATTCTGGGAAGATGACAGAGTAGGTCAGAAAATTCCAAGCTCTCAAGATCTTCCCCCACAAAAGAGTTAAAATAGCATCTTATGGCGAACAAAGTATGGGTGGAGAGGTGGAGATAAATAAGAACAGAGGCATAACTGGGGTCCTCCCTGGAAGATTTGAGAAGATCAGAAGAAAAATCCCAGGATGAGGTTTGGTTCCTGTGAAGAGTAAATACCTCCAGGCTAGTTTCCATTTTAACAGTAAGGAGCTACCCTCTGTCTAAAACAACAAGCAGTTAACCCTGGTGTTACCTGGTTTGTGGGGCTACTTCAGCCTCAGCCACCAGAACTTTTACTCATGGGATAGTGAGGGGAGTTGGGTGTCTGAGCACTTGATGATCAAGGGAAGCTCTGCTGACCAGGAATGCCAGACCCAGATGTGCTTTGAAGAGCAGCAGGCTAGAGGCTAGAACCAAAGATCTGGGGCAAGAGGCACTATTTCCCATACACCAGGGCCAGAGGTAACTACAAATAACTAAGCTATCAACACCCACACCCACATCCACACCCACACCCACACCCACACCCACACCCACACACACACACACACACACACACACACACACACACACACACACAGAGTGCAGGCAAAGGAGAAAGAATCCAACTATAGAAACCTATTATAGTAATATAGATGACTGGGGTTCATCTTCAGAGGAGGAAACTGAAGTAAAGAAACCCCAAAGAGTAATGTTAAACAGTCACCAGCCCAAATGAATTTATAGAAGACCTTAAAAATCAAATGACAGAGATGGAGGAAAAACTGAAAAAGAAAATAAGAATAATCCAACAAAAACAAGCAGGAAAGGAAAGTCAACCAACTAGAAAAGGAGATTCAGAATCTTAAGGAAGAAAACGACACCTTGAAGATTACTACCTGAAAGTCATGATAAAAAAAAGAATATTGATACAATAATACAAAAAATAATTAAAGAAAATTTTCCTGAAGCATTAGATTCTAATGATTAGAACAAGGTGGGAAAGTAGAAATAGAAAAAATCCATCTATCAGCACTTTAAAGAGATCCTATGAGGAAAGCTCATAGAAATATCCTAGTCAAATTCTGAAATCCCCAGCTCAAGGAAAAACTATTAAAAGCATCAAGATTAAAATAATTTAAATATGAGTGTGCCACAATTAGAATTAGAATTACACAAGACCTAGCCGCAGAAACAATAAAGGACTGCAGGTCTTGGAACACAGCATATTGAAGGGCAAAAGAACTGGGGCTCCAGCCAAAAATATCATAACCTGCAAAGTTAACTATTATCTTGAATGAAAAAAAATGGACATTTGATAAACTCTCAGATTATCAAGACTTTGTTTTAAAAAAATCCTGAAAATAGATGATTCGACATACAAGAACCAATATAAAGTATATAACAAAGGCCGATTTTGAGGGATCCACAATGACAGACTGCTTTTTATATGTGTAAAATCTATGTCAAAGATTCTTATTGATAATTCAGTAGTGCATAAGAAATATCAGGGAAAACCTGCACATGATAGGAATTTAAAAAGTAAAACCATTTAGGAACAACTAAAAGGAGAAATTATTTTATACAAATGAGGTGCAAGAGGAAGAATTGATATATAGGAATTAGATGGGGAGGAGGACTGGTAGTTCTGGTAACCTACTTTCATGGGGAATAGGTGTAAGAGAGAACAATACATGTATATTTAAAAGAGTATAGAAGTCTTCTAAATTCAGAAGAAATAAAGTTGTAGGGCCATCAGGAGGGGGAAGAGGACAAGGAAGGGATCTTTAGAGGGAAATGTGAGACAACAGGTAAATAGGGGTATAGAAAGGTGTTTAGATTTATGGGAATGGAAGAATAGGGGAGGGATCCTTGGAAGGTGGTATGTAGTCATAGGAGGGCAAGGTAGTGGGTAAAAATAAAGTAGAAGAGGCAGGAGGGATAGGAAACAAGAGATATACATACACATAAAAACAAAGATCAGGAGTAGAATAGGTTTAGGAATATATACATACATATATGTATGTATGTTTGTGTGTATATGTATCTGTGTATGTATGTATGTGTGTATATATATATATATCCAAACTTTCTTGTAGCCTTGGGGGGGGGGAGTATGTATATATTTATAGCTATAGAGAAATATATCTAAATTTTTTGTGACCTTCTGGGGTGCTTTGGGGGTAAGGGAAGAAAGAACAAAGTAAAAAAGTACACAGCAGAGAACAACAGAAAACTCAAGGAAGCGAAGAAAAGATGGGCAATTTTCAACACAAGTATTATTTATCACATAGGCTTTCTTGAAATGAAAATTTGCTGTTACATATTTTGAATCCTTCTTATGTTCTGCTATGTACGCATGTTTTTATTTCTTTCTAATTTTGTATTTAAGTTCCAATATTTAAGTTTATGATATGTTTTTGTTTCTTTTTTCTCTTCTCTACTTGTGTTCTGTCATTACAATCTAAAATAAAACTTCATAAAAAAAAGAAAGAAAAAAGAAAATATGCAAAGTCATTAAGAGAGGGTTTTTTTGTTTTTTTGGTTTTTTTTTTTTTGCCAAATGATCTCCCTGGACTTGAGATGCTAAAATTATACCAAACCCTTCCCCCCAACCCGCATCAGTGGGCACATGGCTAAGCAAATTGTGCTACATGAACGTAATGGAATATTACTTTGCCAGAAGAAACAATAAAAATGAAAAATACAGAGAAATATAATGTTAAACGAAGTAACCTGAAATAGGTAAACAACATTCACGATGACTATAAAAAGCAGAAAGAATAGAATCATCAAAAAAAGCATATGGACAAAAACCCTCAACACAGTATTTATGATGACCAAAAGAAGCCAATGTATCTTTTTCTCTTCTTTATAGAGAGGAGAGACTTTGGGTTTGAAACACTGAATAAACTTCCAGACGCAGTTGATGTGTTGGTTAGGTGTGTTTTATGCTTTTCTATCTTTCTTTTTTTTTTTAAAGTGTGTATTACAGGAGATTGCTCTCTAGGAAGAGGTAGATATATTTGGAATAGAAGATGATGTAAAAGACATACATGTATTATAGGAAATTATAAAATATCATGTGAAATATATGTGTGTTATAGAAATATAGGGAGGGTGAGATATATTTGGAATTGAAAGTGTATTTCACATACACACATGATGTACATAATCTTCAATTCCAAATATATCTCACCCCTCCCTATATTTCTATAACACATATATATTTCACATGACATTTTATAATTTCCTGTAATACATGTATGTCTTTTACATCATCTTCAATTCCAAATATATCTCATCCTTCCCCTACAGAGCAATTTTGTATAATAAATACATATGTCACACACACAATTATACTTACTCAGGATTATGGCAAAATTCCTATCAGAAACTGGAAAGACCAATCAGCAAATTAATGAACGAGGTTTTTGTTTCTACTTCTAGTCTGAAGGATAGTCAAGAGGATGCATAGTCATGTGTTAATTTTAGTATCATCTTATGCCTTGATTACAGGTGTTATAATATCAAAATGTTGCCTTAGTGAAATATAAGAATAACTCAAACATACAACCATTTACTGATGGGCACTAAGGCTGATAGCAGCTTAATGGAATAAAACCAGAGTGAGACTATAGAGCAGTGGTTCTCAACCTGTGGATTATGTTCAATTTAAATACATCCTGCATATCAGATATTTACATTATGATTCATAACAGTAGCAAAACTACAGTTACGAAGTAGCAATGAAAATAATTTTATGGTTGGGGGTCACCACAACATGAGGAACTGTATTAAAGAGTCACAGCATTAGGAAGGTTGAGAACCACTGCATGTAGAGGAATAATCAGATATATATTACACATTATTTCCCTTCAAACATTCTCAGGTCTAGCCACATAGGCCTTATTGCTATTCCTCACACACATTTCATCTCCTATCTCTGCTCCTTTGCACAGGCTGTGCTCCCTAGGATTCCAAGGATGTGTCGCCTCCTACATTTGCTCTTAGAATTCCTTTATTATTGTTCAATTGTTTCAGTCATGCCCAATTCTTGGAGTTTTCTTGACAAAAATATCAGAATGGTTGGCCATTTCCTACTTCAGATTATTTTACAGATCAGGAAGCTAAGTTAAATAGGGTTAAGTGACTTGCCCAGGATCACACAGCTAGTGTCTGAGGCTAAATTTTTGAACTCAGATCATTTGAACGCAGAAAAGCATAAAATCCACCTAATCAACATATCAACCTACTCCAGCACCAGTGCTCTAGCCATTGTATTACCTAGTTGTCCACTTAGAATCATATGAAACTCTAATAGTGCCTCCTACATGAGGTCACTCTGGACCCTCCCAGCTGCAGGTGACTCTCCTCCCCAACTCCAAACAATTAATTTGTATATATTCTGTTTCCAGTTATATGTACTTTTATCTATCCCATGTCCCTTCCCCACAGTGTAAGCTCTCTAAAGGCAAGAACTCACATTTTTGGTTTGCCCATGTGTAGGGAACCTGAGGCCTTGAGACCACATGTGGCCCTCTAGATCCTCAAGTGCAGCTTTTGACTTAATTCAAGCTTCACAGAACAAACTTCACAGAACAAATGCCCAACTGGCTATGTGTGGCCCTGAGGCCGCAGGTTTCCCACCCCTGTGTCTAACATGGTGACACCTAACAGAAAGGATTACCTGCTTGATTGACTCAGACTCATGAATTTGCTAGTTGGTTTCACTGTTGTTGAAATTAGTCACATTTTGGGGGGCGGAGCCAAGATGGTGGCATAGAAGCAGCAAAGCACCGCAGCTCCCACACAAACACACTAAAAAACTCATAAAATGGGACGCTAAACAGATTTTCAAGCTCCAAAACTCTCCAAAAGACATAAAGCACATCTGTTGCTACAGGCAGCACAGCAGGCGGGGCTCTT
>CM053596.1:113808000-113878902 GCA_028646575.1 Pseudocheirus occidentalis
TTCAATTGTCTTGGAAGCATTTGGTGTGGGAGTTCTGAGTTCTGGTCTATCTTCTTCCCATTCCATGCTTTGATCCTTTTTGTCCACAAAAAAGGATTCTAGAGTTTTATTGCTGTTCTTATTTTGCTTCCTTTTTCTCATGTTGGCCAGTCCATTAATTGGTTGGGGTTTTTTTTTAGCTCTGTGAAACTCTGCTTCCAGGGGGGAAGGCTCTGTTCCAAATTGCTGGGGGTTTCCCAGCTGCCGGAGCTATTAGGGGGGTGTTGCAGCCTCCCCTAGCTTTGGCTTGCTGAAAGTGCTCCCCAGGACCACCACCCAAGACCACAAACTGGATCCAGGCCACTCAATGCAAGAGCACTTGGCCCTGATCAATCAACTCAGCCCCCTTGAAGAATCCACAGTCCAGTGGCTCTAAAGCAGCCCAGTGGGGGCATCCACCAGTTACTGTAGTTTCTGCCCTTCCCCCACTGCTTCCTTGCCCCAGGGGTAGATTGGCCAAACTGCTTTTTCTCCCCCAAATTTAGCTTGAAAGTTTCACTTACTTTCACTGACCTTTAGTCCTGGATTATGCAGATTGCCCCAGGTGCTTTAGATCTTCTCTGAAGTAGACTCACGCTGTCGCTTGGGAGGCTTGGCTCGTCCAGGCCACCCTGGAGCCTGGCCGCATGGTCGTTTTAGGCTGGGCTGGTCTTGGCTCCAGCCTGCCGGCCCATGTGATGATCCCCTCCTGCCTAGCTGCCTTTCTTTAATCCCTATTTTTCACACCTTTGTAGATGTGGAGGTGCTGGAGGCTGTAGATCTTCTCTCTTGTAGATTGGCTGCAGCTTCCTACCACCCCAGGGCCTGGCCATGGCTTCGGCTTCAGCCTGAGCTGGCTGTGGCTCTGGTCCTTCCACAATGATTCTCCCACCCCCAAGCTGCCCTCCGCAAGAGATGTGTCTTCTGTATTTTTTGAGTTTAAGAATCCTAGAATTTGTCCACCGTCAATATTTTTATGGGTGTTTAGGGTGGCTTCATGGGAGCTGCGGGACCTTGCTCTTTCTATGCTGCCATCTTGGCTCCGCCCCCAGAACTCTTCATTGCCTTTTTTCATACTGTTCCTTTCCCATTCCCTCTGTTAAAATCCTATTTATTCTTTAAAACCAAGCTGAACTCACTATTCCATCATAAATTTTTCCCTGATCTCCCCAGGTGATGGAATCACAATAGTTATAATTATTACTATTACTACTAATAATAATAACTTACATTTACATAGTGTTCAAGTGTACAGAGCATTTTACATAAATTATCTCATTTGGGCCTTATGACAACTCTATGAGGTAGGCATCATAGGGGTTATTATCCTCATTTTACAGTAGGAAGTTAAGTAACTTACCTTTGGTCAGACAACCTGTAAGTATTAGAAGCAAGATTCAAACCCAGATCTTTCTGACTCCCCTCTACTATGTCACAAGACCATATAGTCTTTCCCTCTGGCATCTCACATAGTCCCTCATACCGTATAATGTGCTGAACATGTATTATTTCATCATTTTGTTATGAACAGTTGTTATATTATAATCCACAACAGATTATTGTAATGCCATGCACCATCAGATTCCCAAAAGAATGCTACAGTGAACAGCTTTTAAGATTTGAATTATACAGTACAGTGAACACTCAGTTTATTCCATTACAAATCAAGACGAACATTCACAATATTACATCTTATCACAGAAAATCACAATATGCTGTTCATAACAGCTTAGCATTAGAATGGCCACACAGTTTTCACTGCAGTGGCCACAGTATTTAGAACAAAGAATAAAAGAATAATCATGTGGTTTCCTTAAGAGGGAAAACCTTCTCACTTAATCATTCAATCAATTCACAATACAATGATCAAATTTCCACTCATGGGGCAACCATTAACTTAATCTGTCACTAATCCAGATTCCCAATTACTAACTATCATTAATCACTAGTACAGTCATTGGAAAACCACACAAACCCTCCACCCCTTGGTGTCCAGCAAACCTCAGTTTCATCCAAGGGGAGGCCTTTTCTTCATCTTGACTCTGGTGATCTCTCTGATTCTCTGTATCCCCTCCCAGCTCCCTCCTGAATCCACCAAACAGTCACCTGGATTCAGAAGCAGACAGCTGCCAGGTTCTTGTCCAGTCCTCAGAGGTAGATAGCTCTCAGGTCCTTGTCCGGTCCTCATGGCAGTCCCTGGCACACACTGAAGTTCACAGGGTACAGCACATCTCAAACAATTCACCAATTCTCTTGCCTAGAACTCAAGGATCAGCCAGGCCATGAATAAACAAAGTCTTATCCTGGTCATGCTTCTTCAGTCCTCTAGCAGTTCAGTTGGCCCTAGGCCCCAGAAGGAATATCAGGCTATTGGGTGGCCTTCACCAGATTCTGGCCTCAGGAAAACTCCATCTCAATTCTCAGTCAGCTTCCGAATGTTGGGAGAGAAACTATCTCTCTCTCTGTCTCTCAAGAAAACTCCAATTCACTTCTTCAGTCCAGCAGCCCAGATCCCAGATGCTGAGACAATCCTGCTTTCTCCAACAAGAAAATTGCAATTCTGTCTCTTTGTCTCTAGAATTCTTGATTTTATATACAAACTGGCCTCTTGTCTCAGCCAATACCCTTCTTCCACATCAGCAGGGGAGTTCGCGCCTTCTCAACAGGGGACAGGGCTCACACCCTCCATACTTAGCCCTAAGTTACTAAGTATCTGATAAACTGATTGCTGTTACAATTATTCACTCTAGGAAGTCAGGGGCAATGTCTGATTAAGTTTTGAATCTCCTCCAAGGTCCAGCACAGTTATCATGTACATGGTAGGGTCCCAATAGTTTGGTTCATTCCTAATAAAATAAAAGGGTGGCTAGATTGTACAGTGGATGGAGCACAGGGCCTAGAGTCAAGAAGAACTGAAATCAAACCTCACCTCAAACACTGGCTGTGATCCTGAGCAAGCCAGTTAACTCTCATTTGCTTCAGTTCTTATCTTTCTGTAAAACAGGGACACACTGGGGAAGGAAATGGCAAAATACTCCCATATCTTTGCCAAAGAAACAAAAACAAAACTATGGATGATGTTCATAAGGCCATAGAGAGTTGGACTAAACTCAACAACAATAAGAAGTAGAATAAATGCTTGCTAATTGATTTGACTCAGACACTTAATACAGACTCTTTGAGTAGGGAGGTGATGGCAAGCTATGCTCAGGACCTTCTTTAAAGGGTTTAGGTCAAGGCTCCTTGAATTTACTAAGGATTATACAATCATAAATTTAGAGCTGGAAGGAACCCCCTATTCACCTAGTCTTAACTCTTCATTTTGCAGATAAGAAAACTGAAGCATTGTAACAACCACAATCCCAAGCCTTCACAACAGAACAAGCTCCCTCAAGCAGGGATCCTCCTCTCTCACTCACAGTAGCTACTCAGCCTGGTTCTTGGAAGTTCTTAGCAGAAATTCCCAAAGGAAAGGTCTCAGCAGAAGCTCCAGCCTCCAGATGCTTACCCCCAGGATATCCTGCCATTGCCAGCTGGGGCTTTCCCTTATATATTCCTTAGTCCCTCCGTAATCTGCCCCCTTCCTGTTATATCCACAACTTCCTCCCAAGGTGTTAACTACTTCTGTGTTAATTAAAGGGCTTAAACAAAATTAATTTGAAACAAAGTGCTAAGTACCTGCTTACTTGCCAATACAAAGGAGCATGGAAGATCTTCAGATTCCATTTACATTATATGCATAAAGAGGTTAAATGTGCATTAAAAGATTATCAGATACCTTCCTCAACTTTCCCTCATTAGATTATAAATTCCTTGAGGACAGGAATTGCTATTCTTTTTTTTTTAATTATTTGTATCCCATCACTTAACACAGTGCTGCCAGTATAGTAGATACTTAGTAAGTTTTGATTGACTGATTGACTGAAGTGACCTGCTCACATAACTAGTAAGTATCCACAATCATAGCTCCATTCAATTCACCATGCTGACTTTCTGCAGCAGCCTAGGAGGAAACAACCTATCGATCTTTCCTTCCCAAGCCTAGTCCCTACTGTATCAGAAAAATATGAATAAATCAAACAAGATATGTTTCTCCCATGCAATTGTTCTTGTTACATTCCCAACCAAGTGTTCAGATCCCAGCAAATCCCTCCAAGCCTAAATGTGCACAGCCCCACAGATATTTTGATTGTAGTTTGAAGCTACAGAAAAGTAGAAATGACACTGTCTATCATATCATGCAATCTGTTGTGGAAAATCTCTAAAAGAAAACCTGTGAATAGCATATACATTTTCAGCTTCCCTAAAAGAATGTTAGTTCTTAACCAAAAACACCCGACTGGTGCTTACAGATCCCTCTGAAAATCAGATTTCAAAATCAAAATGACAGCCAGCTAAAGACTGTATAGCTGAATACACCTTAGCAAAATGGGAGAAATTACCTGAAAATAATGAACCTCTTAATTAGATAGCAGTATTTCTGCTGATCTATAATGCCAAACCCTATAGATTAAGGCATGAAGGAACACAAGTATTCTATCTGAGTTTGCACAGCACAGTTTCTCTCCTTCCCAGGAGGCTCATGCCCATGTTATTCACATCACAGTGCCCCTTCCCACATGACGGGACTGGAAAGACCTAATTGCTGCACTGTTTCATGCCCAGCTCCCTGCTCTGGTGCACTGCTTAATCAGCCTCCTTTGACTAGAAATCCAATATCTCCAGCAAAAGTCTGTAATAATGCTTTGAAGTTATTTGCATCCAGCCAGAAGAACCTTTTAGTTCTAGTTCTAAATTAAGTACCTCAGTGGTTTCAATCCCCTGATCAGTAAGTCAGCTGGATTTCATACCAATCACACCGGGCCTCAGCTACTTTTTAGTCACATCAGTGAATTGATGCATGACATTGACTGTTTTCTAAATATGTTCCTTGTGTTGGATGAGGAAGAGTACTGATTCCAGGACAGTAAAACAGTTGTACAACCAGCCATGGAAAGCTGAATTTCTCAGTTTTCAGAGGGAAGAGTTCTTTTAGAAAAGCACATTTGCCTGTTTTATAGGATCTTTTGCAACCAAATTAAATAGAATTCAGCTTGTCATGTCCTTGGATATGCATTGGGGAATCAAAATGTGTACCTGAAGCAGAAATACATACTGGCCATAGTACTTACCTGACTGGTTCTGTCTAGGACAGGGCTAAGCATTGCCCCTCCTTGCCCCCATTCAAGCTAGGAAGAGGTTTCCCTACCCTGCTAAGAGCATTTCTTCATTTCACAAAGTTATCCAAATGTATTCCAGTAATCATAGCCAATGGATTTGGTCCACTCTATCAGCCCCTTACACAAGTCTCATAACCTGCGGCCAGCAGCAAAAGTGTGCATCAGTATTTATCTTAAGGTGACACTTGTAATGGATGATTGCAGCACTTCTTAATCCATTTATGTAATCCTTGCTGCTGGCTTGCAGTTATTTTCAGGGCTTTTGCAGCAATAAAATGGTTCCTTTCCCAAGACAGAGTTCATTCAATTTAAATCTGGATTGATTACAGCTAGACTATGGCGTGTCTTTTACTCAAGGGGGCAGAAACAGAAACAAAACAATGAACTATGTAAAATCATTATTTCGTACTCATTGAGCTCATGTGATTGCCTGGACTTTGCATATCATAGGGCATGTTTTAGTCCCTACCTTTGGCAATGATGTAGCCTGTGACATGATACCAGATACCAAAAGTCACTTGCATACCCCAAACAGAATATACATATATATGTGTATACATGCATGTGTATGCATATGTGTATATTAGCCATGTATGTGTGTACATACACAGGTATGTACCTTTCCTACAATATCACAGACAAGTTTCTTTGGCTCTTCTTCATATTAATAAAGGGTGGTACTGTGGTACAGTGGAAAGAGTGGTCTGTAATCAGAGAGCATGGGTTTTAATCTCTGTTCTTCTACTTGTTATCTATATGACCTCAGGCAATTCATATGAACCTATGAATTTAGTGGAGGAAGACAAAAGCTGATCTCTGTACTTTACTTTTTCTTTACTCTCCTTCACCATCTTTTTTTTAACAATAAAAGTTCTTTATAGGACAGTAAATTTAGTGAAGTCTATTTTCTGTGCATGTTTTCAAATGATGCTAGTGACTTTAGCAACATTACAAATAAATGGGCAACTGACCATGAAGCATTTACAGGATTTAGAGCTTGAGCTTAAATCAATTCAGTGAACATTTGCTGATCATGTACTGCGTGCAAAGCCCTGGAAGAGACCTTGGATAGTGTCATCATTTCATAAGTGAAGAAAGTGAAGCCTTGCCCAAGATGGCAGAGGCAATATGTAGCAGAGATGAAATGTGAACCACACCTTCTGGTTCCAAATCTAGTGCCACTCTGTAGCATCCAGTACCTAGAATGATGCCTGGCACATAGTGGGCACTCAATAAACATAAAAACAGATCTCATGGAGATGAGTCTTGACTTTTACCCTGGGTCCTAGGAAATGATCATTTCTTCCTCCCCAGGCTCCTTGAGATATTCCAGTATTGGAGATAGAGATTAGACCATGTTTTAGGGCCGCCTTAGTTCATAGGATCATTGAATTGTGGATCTAGAATGGAAGGAACTACAAAGGCCATCTGGTCTAGCTCATCACCATCCCCTGGCTCCTTATTTTGTAACTGCATAAAAAGAGGCCAGGAAGATTCAGTGACCAAACACAAGTCAAGTTAAGAATGTCAGAGATGACAGCTTATGGCCAACCTGTGCCACCCAGTTTTGTGGATTCCCTGCATGGGGTTCCTTCCTCCCTAGAAATGTACCTAGATTTTTGTCACTGTTTAAGTGAATTACATTAAGGAATGGAGACTAAATCCTGAGGAATTCAAGTGGAATTTTTCCTATAATTTTTCTTGTGGAAATATTTGAAATCATGTCCTTAGCTCTCAAAGATTTTAGATGAATGGATTGATGGATGGATGGATGGATGGATGGATGGATGGATGGATGGACAAAAGTATGTTTCAGTATTTTGAGACTATAAGTTGAAAAATATTGAAACAGAAAATAATTTTTATTTCACATAAATAAATCATTTTGATCCAGTTAGAAATTTGCAGAATTATTTCTTAGTAGACTTGATTTCCCCCAAACAGCTGAGGCTGTTGGGCAAAATTAATAAATGAATCCATTTGTATGCCTAAGTATTGACTCATCCCATTAATAAATGCAGGAATTATTGATCACTTGCTTCCTGTGGAAGTGGGTTAAGTATAGGCCAAGAGTTTTCTTAGCAATAGTCTCAAAAGTTTCCTCCACAGTACTACACTTGAGCCTCTGTATGTACACACACATATACCTTTTGCTGCTACCATCTCCCTACCTCTGTTCCCACTGGACACATACCTCATCCCTTCAGATTCAGGCTCTCCCTTCCCATCAAAGTGACAATTATATGATTGGACAAACTAATTATACTGAAGTACTAATAGGAAAAAGCTTGAGGTACTCCTTAGGGTCCTCCCTTCTAATCCTATACCACAGTGTGACGAGCAGGGAAAGGTCCACTATGCCTTTGGATTTCAGAGCTTGCTTTTCTATTTGTACATCCAACAACTGGCATGATGCTTGGTTCATGGTAGGCATTTAATAAATGCCTTTCATTTTTCAAACATATTCATTGTAGCAAGGTACTGTAACAAAAACATTGACATGATCGAACTTTATATTTCCAAATAAAATAAATATATAAACCAGTAGACACAGGTAGATGTAAAATATCTCTGACACTAATTATAAATATATCAATATATACATATATGTATATGTATAGATGTGCATTGGAAGGTCCAGATTGTGATTTTATCTGTTGATTTGTTAAGGAAACCCCATGTGGAAATTCCTTCTACCTGTTCTGATCAGCAATACATCTATGTACTATAATTTCGAGTGTTATAAAGAGTTATCTAAGAACCCTGAGAGGTTAGGTGGCTTGTCTACAGTCACATAGTATGTTTCAGAGGCAGGGATTGAATCTAGGTCTCCCTGACCTAAGGCTCACTCTTTTATCTAAAGACATCATTGTAAAATATGACTTTTCTCCTTAAAATTCTCTAGTTCCCTCCTAAAACATTCTCTGAATAATTTCTATTATCTGTAGATTGTGGTCAAGAATGTTTAAAAAAACTAATTTTCATTCTGCCTTTTTAAAAAACCTTTGCATTGCAGAGTAAGTCAACCTTAACACCACCCCACCCCCTGAAAAAAAATTTGATTGGATGAAAAATGACATAAAGAAATTTGAGCCTGTTATAGATCTTGGCCAAGCATTTTATTATTTTTGGAGGGCAGATAAGATCCTGAGAGAAGTAAGAGTCTCATTTGTTAAGTGTATAGAGTAGTGGGCATGCATCCAAGGACTGTACTGGCCCTCCAGACACATATGGGCTCTGCAATGCTTTCATTTGAATTTTTAAAATACACGTCCACACATATGTTATTTGCATTGCAGTGGACCTGGACCGCCTGAACGATGACGTCAAGCGCTACAGTTGCACTCCAAGGAACTACTCTGTCAATTTGAGAGAGGAGCTCCGGCTGACCAATGTCGTTTTCTTTCCACGGTGCCTTCTCGTCCAGCGCTGTGGTGGAAACTGTGGCTGTGGATCTAATAACTGGAAATCCTGCACATGCTCCTCAGGGAAAACTGTGAAAAAGTACCACGAGGTATTTCCTCAGGGCCTTTCTTTGTTGGGATGCTGTGCTCTGTTCTCTTCATCTGTATCAGCCCTGCAGAGAGCATGGAATGAGAGACTGTTCCAACTAACATTTATTACTTACTTTAGCTTCTGGAGATCCCCACAGGTTATTTTTGCTCCCTCCTGGAAGACATCATTTGTCTCTTTATTTCTAGGATGTCACTGCAACTTCTAGGCTCTTAGAAAAAATGGGCAACATCCAAACTTTTGTTCATTAAGTCTAACAATAAGCATGATGAAGACTACAGGGAGCTAAGTCCATCAGTGAGACCTTTGCTCACTCTGGATGTACTTTCAATATAAAAAAGGTAACATCTTTCTCTATGGTAGGAACTGAGGATAAAGACTGGACCTGCATTTTCACTGTGATGAAATCCCAAGTGAGAAAGCTTCCTCCACCAAGGCAGGTCAACAGTTCTACAACCCTTAGTCTTAGAGAGTCTCCTCAATAGGACACAGAAAGGTTAAATGACTTTTCTAGAATCACATAGCTAGCATGAGTTAAAAGGTGGGAATTGAACTCAGGTCTTCATGGCTTCAAGTGACTCTATCCACTACATCACATTATTCTATCACAGGAAAAGTGCTACCTTAACTTTTGGATATCTGATTTGCTGTGACTGCATAGGTTCTTCCTGTCCTCTAAGGAAACATGGAAGACTGCAGATTAATTCAGGTAATATTTTCTATTCTCAAAAAGCTTCCTAAGTACATGAAAATGAGGTTGCAGATGAATATGATTATGTTTGGTTTACTTGGGAGAAACCACATTATTTCAGGCTCTATTGGATGTTGGTAGTTTGTTATTTTCTTAGCCAAAATAATATCTGCTTCTCCCCACAGTTTTCCGAGGCAGACACTCATATCCAGAGAATGCAAAGGTTTGTCCAGCCATTTGTGGATCTTTGTTCTTCAGTGAACTTTATGACTTAATGAACTCAGAATTGGATGCTGTCCTTCACTTCTAAGAACCTGGATTTTGTGATGTTTAGTCATACCCTGAGGACAAAAATCCAGTCATAGCTGGAACCAAAATAATTTGTGAAATAACTATGTCTCAAGTTAGTGATAAATTTGACTTATAGCCCTCAGTGCCCAGGACTTTGATGTTATTGTACAGGCTTATTTTCATTTATATTCCATTTCTAGTCACCAGAGTATCATAGAAACCTAGAGTGTTAGAGCTGGAATGAACTTTAGAGATTCTGGAACCCCCTCTTTCATTATACTTAATAGGGAAACTGAGGTGAAAAGATTTACCCAAGGTGACAGAACTCATTGGTGGAAGGACTAGAACTGGTTCTCAGGTCTTAAACACTCTTTAACTTGCATGTGTGTGTGTGTGTGTGTGTGTGTGTGTGTATTTAATCCTTATCTCAGAAGGCGAAGATTGACGATGTCAAGAAATGTTTATTTAGTACCCTGTGTGTGCACACATCCTTGGGGCAGAAGAAAATACAAGATTTCAATAAGTCACTACCCCTGTTTTCAAGGATGTTACAGTACAAGAGAAGTAAATATATCTCCTACAAGACTTTACTCCAACAGAGATATGTATAAGATGTAATGTTACATGAGGGGCAGTATGTCATGCCAGATGAAGAATCGGCCTTAGAATCAGGAAGACCTGAGTTCAGCTCTCATTTCTGATACATTCTGGCTCTATGATCGTGGGCAGGTGCCCCAGGCAAATCTCTAAGACTATATAGTGAAGAGGAGGTGCCAACCTGTATTGGTAGAAAAATTTCCTCACCCAGACATCCTTATATTGATTAAATCACAGGTCTTGTAAAAAAGAAAAGTCATAACTGCATTATGTTACAGAAAAAATCTATGTGAAATATGCAGAGAAATGTGGTACTAACAGAAGGGATCAGAGAAGCCTTTCTGACTTAAGTACAATTTGAGTAGGACTTTAAAGAATGAGTAGGAATTCAAGGAAGAGTCAAATAAAGATGGAATAGAGAATATGATTTTAACAAAGGCACATAGGTATGACAATTGGGTTCAGGTTTTTAAGGGCAGAGAACAGTCAGATAGATGGAATATAATTTGCATAAAGAGGGATAGAGACAAATGAGATTTTTAAAAGTATGTCATGAGATAATAGTAGTACTTGAATCCCAGGAAAGCAGTTTGAATTTTACTCCTTAGGGATTAGGGAGCCACTGAATAACTTTTGAGCAGAGTTGTGACATGATTCGATCTATGCATAAGGGACATTAGTGACAATGGTATAAAGAGGTAAATGTCCTAATTTTCAAAAAAGTGAAGCGTATTGGAGGAGATTTTACATATATAAAACATATGTAGACCTTAAAGAACTATATAAATATAAGTTTCCATTAATATTATGCTATCTTTATGATGCATCATGGGGAGATCTAGCTTAGACCATTGGTTGTTGGGAATGGGGGGACGACTGTCAGTCAGCAATGATCTCTTAAGCACTTAACATGTATCAGGCACTATACTAAATTCTGGGTTTGCAAATGAGCAGAAAAAAAGACTGCCCTTGGCCTCAAGGAGCTTACCATCTCACAGGGGAAGATGGTGCATAAAAGTAAGCTGGAAAGGAAAGAGGGAGGGGAATATCTGGCACATGGGGTGGGTGTGGTAGAGGAAGACCCAAGTACTCCAATGTAAATGGAGGTGATGGAAGGAGCTATCAGTCAGAAGAAGAGTAGCCATTGACCTGTCCATGCCAAGTTTGAGATAGGTATCTAAAGCATATGCACCTAGGAATCTCTTAACCTTGCAATGTTTAGGTTTTATGTTTTATCAATGACTCAGATAAAGGCTTATCATATTTGCAGATGACCTGAAGCTAGGAAAGATAAACACATGATCAGGTAACAAAGTCAACAACCAAAAAAATCCTAACATCTGGGCCAAATCTAAAAAAAAAAAAGTTATAAAAAAAAGTAGAGTTCTACTCTTGGATTTGGAAGAATCCATTTTGTAGCAAGATTGGAGAGGATGGTTAGATTACAATTTATGTAAAATTAACTGAGGATTTTAATTGATTACAAAGTCAATATAAGACATGACAGCC
The DNA here is from genome assembly GCA_028646575.1 of Pseudocheirus occidentalis. NCBI lineage: Eukaryota > Metazoa > Chordata > Mammalia > Diprotodontia > Pseudocheiridae > Pseudocheirus > Pseudocheirus occidentalis. Next base: position 113,819,839 of record CM053596.1, read on the forward strand.
AAAATAAACTAATGTCATCCTAAACTATCTTAAGACAGGAATAGTATCCAGACCTAAGAAAGTCATAGTCCCACTTGTATACTTTTCCTTCCTTTAGTACACAACTGAAGTATCGGGTTCATTTCTGTGTACTGCATTTTTAGGAAGGGCACAGACAAGCTGGATTGCATCCCTAGAGAAAGCATTCAGAATGGCAAGAGGACTGGAGACCATGCCAGAGATTGCTTGAAGAATCGGTCCATGTTTAGCCTAGATAAGAGATGAAAGGAAGGCATGATAGGTGCCCTCTCTTAAAGTATCTGAGCAATTTCCATATGGAGAAGGTATTTAGATTAGTTCTACTTGGCCCAAAGGATATTAGCAGCAATAGACGGAAGCTGAAAAAAGAGAGAGGTTCCAGTCAATGAGATTTTAGAATTAACTCATACCAGTTCACAAGAGCCCATTGTTAAATTTTCATCATTTACATCATGGATTTCAGTAAAAGCTACAAATTAAGACTTGAATTATTATTTTGTTAAATTTCTAGACTTGAGAAAATGATGGAGAAAATATTAAACTCCAAAATGTAGTTAAACATTTACCAGCATACATCTGGTTTCAGCTTAATGTAAGGAAATAACTCCTAAGAAGTAAAGCTGTAAAAAATGAAGATGATGATGATGATGATAAATAGAATGGGCTCCTGCAGAACTTAACAGGTTTCTTCTCAATAGAGGTCTTTCAGTAAAGATGTTTATGTTGTAGAGGAGTTTCTTATTCAGGCATTGGCAGGACTAGATGACCTTTCTGCCTCTTTTGAGATACATAATGTTGAAAAAGCTATATAGGAACATTATTGGGAGTGGGAATAGAGATTACAGGATCAAAGTTTTAAAGCTGAAAGGGACCTCAGATGCCATCAAGTGCCACCTTGTCCTGTTAAGACAAGAGGAAGCTGAAACCCAGGGATGTGAGAGCTGTGGAGAGGGTAAAAGACTTTGCTTGTACCTTTTCTATGCTAGCTCCAAAAGATGGTGGCTGGCAAGTGAATACTTCTGATAAATATATAGATATAGATAGTACTTCTGATAGACGTACAGAAGTCAGAGTATTTTTTCAATAATGAACAATATTGCAATAGCTCATATTTCTGTAGCACTTTAAAGTGGGCAAAGAACTTTCTTCACAACAACCTTGCATGGGAAGGAAAGAAACAATTGTTAAGTGCCTACTATGTGCCAAGTACTAAGCTGTGTGCTTAACAAATATTTTTATATTTCATCCTGAAAACAACCCTGGGAGATCCTCATTTTAGAGTTGAGAAAACTGAGACAGAAGGAGGTTAAGTGCCAGAATCACATAATTTTTAAAAGTCTCTAAGGCCAGATTTGAACTCAGGTCTTCCTGACTTTAGGCCCAGTGCTCTATCCACTGAGCCAACTGGTAGTAACAAGTTTTGGTCCCCATTTTGCAGATGGGGAAACTGAGGTTCAGAGAAGTAGCATGACCTTAACCCACCTCACACTACTCTGAAGTGATAGAGTAAGAACTCAAGCCTAGTTCCTCTCACTCCAAGCCTAGTGTTTTCTCCACTGTTCCATACTGCTGCTCCCAAGGAAGGAGATACTAAAGGGCAGGCATGCACAAAACATTCCTTTTTGTCTTAAAAGTATCTGCCAATACATCTTTATATCCAAACTCTAAGAAGCCTAGTAAGCGAACTCCTCCCATTAGATTGTAAGCATCTTGAGGGCAGAAACTATCTTTTGCCTCTTTTTGTAACTCCTGTGCTTAGCACAGTGACTGCCACATGATAAACACATAATAAATGTTTATTAATTGACATCCAGAGAACCACAGAATTTGAGAGTTTGGGGGAGCCTCATTGGTCATCTAGCCTGGCCCCACATAAAAGAGTTCCCTGACATAACATACCCAATAAATGCTCATCTTATGGAGCCTCTGCCTGAAGACTTCCAGGAACAGGAACCCACCACTTCTTAAGGTCACCCATTCCGATTTTGTACAACTCTAATTGTTAGGAAGCATTTCTTGATATTGAGCTTAAACGTGTCTGTTAGCAACTTCTCCCCATTGCTTCTGGTTCTGACCTTCCTCAACATGATAGCTTTTCAGATACTTGAAGACATTTACCATGTCACTCCCTACCTCCCCTCAGGTTTTCTTTTCTTCTTGCTAAGCATGCACACTCACATGGATACTCTCCATCTTATCAATTTCATTCTTAAACTGGGATTTCCACAACTGAACACATGAGATCTGAGAAGGATAGAGTACAGTGGAACTATCCCCTCCTTATTCCTAGAACCTTTGCCCCCTTTTAATATAACCCAAGGTTGAATTAGCATTTTTGGCTGCTACATCACTCTGCTGACTCATAGAACTGCACATCTTTTTTCAAAACAGCTGCCATCTCTCCATGTGTTCTCTGTCTTTTACTTTTGAAGATTTTTTATTTTTTTATTATCTTACAACCATGGGCAAGATTTTACCTGTATCCTTATTGAAATTGCCTGGCTCTTAGCCTTTCAAGATTCTTCTGGTCCCTATCTCTGTCATCTAATACATTGGTGTCCAACTCAATCATAAATTTAAAAACATCTATTACGTGCCTTCTGTGTGTCAGGCATTGTGCAAAGGCAAAAGAAAGTCCCTGTACTCAAAGAGCTTGCAATATAATTGAGGGAAAGACAACATGCAAACAAATATAGATAAATAGGAAAAATTATCACAGAGAAAGTACTAAAATTAGAAAGGGATCTGGGCAACCTATTGATATAAAATGCAAATTAACATCATCAGTGTTGAATTATATTTGCATTTATTTTGTTAAACATTTCCCAATTATATTTTAATCTGGTTCACTTGATCTAGAGTGTTAGCTGTCTCTCCTACTGTTGTATCATCAACAAATATTTTTAAGCCCTTAATGTGCTTAGCTGTGCTAAGCACTGAAAATACAACAAAAGGCAAAAACTCAGCATCATCTGCAAATCTGATGAGTTTGCCATCCATGTAAACTACCACAGGACCAAGCAGCAATCTCTGAGGGGCTCCATTGGTGAATTTGTTGCATATTTTCATCAATCCATTAGCCAGTTCATCAATCCATTAATCATCTCTTCCATATCTCTCCATCTTTTCCACAAGGATAGCATGAGGAACTTTAGTAATAACTTGAATAATAGCATTCTCTTCACCTCCCATTTTTATGATTCATTACAAATGACAGAAAACAAAAGTACTTATATCCTAGGCCCAACAGCAACAGTATACCTTTAATGCACATCAAAGCCAAGTTTCACCTATAATTCTTAAAATGTTTCCCAAAGTATGACACAGCACTATGTACAGGGGCTCCTATAAATTATCAGATTTTTTTTCCTGAGAAAAGTTACCTAATTTTACAAAATGGAATAAAGCTTAGGTTTAGTTCATAGGAAAGAATACTATGGATGATTCCAATCACAGTTTGGGCATTTTTTGTTTGTTCTTGCTCCTGTATATTCCACCCTGTATATTCCCATGTTACAGAAATGAGAAATATGATTCCTCATTTCATTGAGGTAACTGATGAGATGTGAAATGAGATTCTATGAGGGATGAGCACCCTTAAGGTGGTAAACTGGAATTTTTCACACTGTGTAAACATCCACCTCTCTATGCAAACATGACCAGGCTCAGCACAAGCCCAAAGCATTTAAAAAGAACAAAACCCACAAATTAAAAGCTCGAAATGAGTCTTACTCTCATCCCTTTCCTTCACTTTTCTTAGTTCTTATAACATGACAACTTTAGACATGTATGTGTGTGTGTGTGTGTGTGTGTGTAATGGAGTACAAACATATTGTTTAGAATTATTTCCTGTTCTCACAAACTCATATTTAGCACAACTGAGGTTTTCTGAAAGTCATTCTGAGCATCTAAGAAGATGTGACATATAAAAATTGTTGTAGATAATTTTAGGAGAAGTAGATGCCAGAGAATTTTAGTGAGCAGCAAGTGTTTGATCTAATGTTCAATTCTTTCCTGAATCTGATCATGGATGACAAACTACAAAATATCCCCTAGTAATCTTCTAATATTCCTACCACTTTTCCCCACTGTTTCATATCCTGACTACCTCCATTTTTGCAAAGAATCTCAGAGTCCTTGAGAGAGCAGAGTGATATAAATAGAAGCTAATTTGCTGTTTTGCCTGTTACAGTGGAGAAATTGATAAGATATTGATCCATTAGCAATAGCCACACTTTGGAGACATTTCTACCACTGAGCAGTTCCACAGCATCAAAAGACCCCCAAGAGGATGAATATTTGCCAGTCTGATCATAACTAAACCCCACCCTCATATTAAAACCTCCTTCTATACATTATTAGGCTGCTATCTTGAGAGAAAATCCCTCCCCAGTCTCTGATTGGCAGTAGCTCACAATGGAGCATTTGTTGCTTAGACCAATTGAAAAACATTTTCTGGACTGGTGTTTTTCTTCTTCCCTCTCCTATTTTTGTTTAGATGACCTGAGAAGTACTCAAAATTCTCTCTGCTAACATGCAAGTAGAGACACACTATTGCCTCAATTTGTGAGGGTAGATGGAGAATGTGGGAGATCACCCATGGAGTGACAGATTATTTTCAATATAATGGGGCTAATTGATTAGGAGCAGGTTTCCCTTCCTTGCAGGAGGCCAATTGGCATTTCTTTGGTATGTAAATGGAGGAGATTGCATTACTAAAATAAAGATTACATATTCTTAGGTCTTTGTAAAGACATATTTTAATCTAAGTATTATTATTTTCATCAGAAAGACATTTCCAATATATAATTTTGCTCCTGTTTTGTACCCCAATGTGATTTTTTTCATGTAATACTGTATTTTTGTAGGATTATTAATAATGTTAAGTGAGCTATAGTTAAGCACAAATGTGATATTTTACATCACTTTCCAGTCTCTCCTTTCTGTTTATAATATGAGGCCTAGTTGATGAGTATAGCTATCTTACTGTATAAAGTAAGTAACCAAGTATCGTTAAGCATCAAACCACATACACTTAAACAGGAGATCTTGCTTTCTTCAGTACAAATATAAATAAGAGTTATTTTTTTGAATGAGTAACAATCCCCATTCTCCTTTTACTCCCCTCCCTGTCCACACATACACAAGAAAATAAGAGCAGTGAGTTTTGGTTATCACCATTCAAAAGAAAAATATTGGTCTGTGATATCATAGCTCTTATACAAAGTTCTGGTGTGTACTTTCAGCTCAGAGCCAAGAATTCTTTCCCTTTGAGAATATCCCTTTCCCTTCAATTAAGCCTTTCTCAGTTTTCTAATATAGAGGTAGTACATTATCACTTGGAAAGAGCAATAGACTGGGTGTTGGGAAACTTGGACTCTTGCCTTAGCTCTGCCACGTAGCTACGTGTCTTTGGGCAAAGTCATTTTCACCTTTCTAAGCCTGAATTGCCTTGTTGCTTAAAGGACTTCGTTTCCACTTATAAAATTCTGTGATTATTAAGTTTGAACCTGTTGACCCTCAACTTTTTCTTATAAATTTTATCATACTGAAGTGGTATAAGAAATAATTAGTATTTGGTGGTTGGATAATACCCTCCACTGCTGAAGTACTGTGCAGATTCACAATCATAATGTAAACTTTGGGGTTGATTGCTATTCAAGCTGCTTTTGGAAATTTGCTGGCTCCTTCATCTATAAAATGGGAGCCTTTCCCACCTCACAGGGATATTGTGTGGCTCAAATGTGACTATGGATCTCAAAATCCTTCATGAATTTTAAAGCAGTATAAAAATTTGAGTCATTGGTATTACTTTTTCATCCAAGTCTGTTCTTTTCATTCAAACCAGTTTTCATTTCTCTCTTCCCTTTAGTCTCAGAAGAGAAACTTTACAAGGTGAATAGTCACCCTAAAACAATTCAAAAATGTGCATAGATTCTTAGCACAGGCCACACACCGAGGTTCACACTTTCCCTTCTTGCCATAATCATCTCATTCCTATCATCTAGGAATTCCCATTAATACTTCACAGATGTATCAGCCCCAGGGACCACCTCCTGATGATGAAAACTGTCCTCTGACGTTTCTTCAGGTTCTCTAAAGTGAGGTTGACTGTAGTCAGCAGGTATTGGCCATTAAGGATGATCTCTTGGACATTCACACAGCTACTGCATAGTTAAATCCCTAAAGAATGGAGGAAAAATTTCCAATGTAAGTAAATTTCCATACATACAGAGGCAGCATTTTGAAAATGCAGGGCGACTTGGTCGGTTGGAATACTCTTCTAGAATGGATGGAGTATTGGACTTGAAGCCAGGAAACCTGGGTTCACATTCTGCCTCTAGCACTTTCTATATATGAGATTCATGGGAAAAGTCTCTTTGAGCAACTAGGTGGAGCAGTGGACAGGATGCTGGGCCTTAAGTCAGGAGGTCCAGAGTTCAAATCTAACATCAGATAATACATACACACATGCATGTGCGCACACACACACACACACACACACAGTAATTGGGGATAAGTGATTTGCCCAGGGTCACACAGATAGTGTCAAGTGTCTGAGACAAAATTTAAACTCAGGTCCTCCTGACTCCAGGACCCATGTTCTATCCATTGCACCACCTAACTGCCCCAGATAATATTTCTAAAGTATTTAATACAGGGGCGGTTAGGTGGTGCAGTGAACAGAGCATTGGCCCTGGAGTCAAGGGGACCTGAGTTCAAATCTGGACTCAGACATTTAACACTTACCAGCCAGCCACGTGACCTTTGGCAAGTCACTTAGCCCTAATTATCCTGCCCTCTCACCTCCAAAAAGCAAAAAAATAAAAGTATTTAGTACAATGCCTGGCAGATAGTAGGCACTGTATATCAATCAATGCTATCTATTATTAGGAGGAGAAAGTGAGGCTGATGATCTTGTACAACTGTACTGCCTCACTTAAATCCAATTCACCTGCAAGTCATCATGGCATCATCTTCCTGGTGTCCTGGTCGTCTTCAAGAATGAAGGACAAACAACAACAACCACCTTCTTATCTATGCAATGAGAATAATATCACTTGTAGTACTTACATCCAAGGGTTGTTCTGAGTGTAACTGAAGTCCTAGATACAAAAACTGTGAAAATTTGAAGACATGACATAAATATTAGTTATTATTCCCCTTCCTTTTCCACCTCCTCTAAACTCAACAATGTGAACATGATAGGAACGTGAAGCTTGTTGAGTCATCTACTTGTGGATTCTTCTCTTTTGAAGACTGTGTCATCTTTCAGCCACCATCATTTCCATTGCCTGTAAGGCCAACAATTAATCACTTCAGATATAATAATATGATTTCCTTTTTTTCAAAAGCACTAGAGGCATTAGAAGTAAAGAGACAAGGAAAATGGGAAAAAATTGAAGGAGGGCTTTCTCTTATTTTGAAGGGGGGAAATGACATATAACATGTACCATCTGCCTCAGAAGTTGGGCAGACTCTTAAATAAACTCTTAATGACCCAGGTTTACACAATGTGTTTGTTCTGAAATATGCACTTGTGTTCCTGTGTCAGCCATTAATTTGAGAACTGTTACAAGGCCATAACAGCCTTTTTTATATGCGCAATAAACAAGAACCCAACTCAGCAGATCACTCTTATGCATGGTATTGTTTTATTAGTATAATAGCATAATGGCAATAATTCATTCAGTGGTTTATTGGCAACGAAGCAAGTAACTGTAGTTAAATATACTTCATGATGTGGTAATTTGCAAATGCAAAACTGAGCATCTCTGATTGTGCATCTTGGGACCAAGAATGCCAAGCCTGCCTCCAGCATTCTTTCTTTAGCATCACAGAATTTCTGAGTCTATCCTATCCAACCTGTACCTAAGAATACCTTCTACCTCACACCTGAAAAGTGATCTTCAGTCTTTGCTTGAAGATCTCCACGGAGATAACATCATATGTTCATTTACAGCTGAAAGGGATCTTAGATATCAGCTGGTCACAGTCATGGATTTTATAGGTTTCTTTTTATATAGAGCTGGAAGAGACTTCAGAGGCCATTGAATTCAACTCTCTCATTTTATGGTTAGGAAAAGCGATCTCCACAAAGATGAAAGTATTTACTCAAAAGGCAGCCAGGTCACAGTGGCTAAAGCATTGACCCTAGAGTCAGAAAGAGCTGAGCTCAAATTTGGTCTCAGTCACTCACTAGCTGTGTGACCCTGGACAAGTCACTTAACCACTGTCTGCCTCAGTTTCCTCAGCTTTTAAGAAAGGATAACACCTACTTCCTTTGGTTGTTGTAAGGATCAAATGAGATATTTGTATAGGACTTAACCTAGTACCTGTCACTTAATAAATGCTTCTTTCCTTTTTTCTTCAAGGATCATATAGGCAGTAAGTAGCAAGAGGGAGGATTCAAACCCAAGTCCTCTCACTCTTGGTCCAGTACTTTTTGTACTAGGCCATGCTACCTTTCCAAACCCAATGCCACTGGAAACTGGTCAGGCATGTTGCTTTTGTATAACTCTAATTGTCCACATAAGGCATTCCTTGGCTTCAGTAAGGTTGAAAGGTCACTGGGAAAACCAGGATTTCCCCCCCTCATCCCAGTGGAACCAAAATTTCCTGATTTTCTCTACACCCCACCCCCCAAGCCACAGGAGTCATTTTCTGTGTGATTCAAGTCATTTCATTTTCTCCAAATATTCTGTGAGCCCATGACTGATGGACCAGCTGGCAGGAAATCTATATTCTATGGCACCCACAAATAGGCTTCCTTGAGCTACTGTAACTCATTCGCCAGTGTCTTCCCTTCAAAGGTGGCCAGATAACCTGTACACAGCCAGTTTGCTTGTCTAGATAAAAGCTTTTCATTCTTCTTTTAGCTTTCAATGCTACTCAAATCAGCTTTGCTTTCTTCTTCCATTCGGTCCTGTGTACCTGAACCCAAGACGATTACGTCGCCTGAAAGCTTTGAACATCAGTGCTGTGATCAGCCAGGAGAGCAGTCCAATTTCCATTTTGTTCAAACATGGCTTTCCTGTCTTGTCTGGGAAAGTGTCTGCCAATTCATTTCTCTCTTCTTATCAGCAAAACACATATATACCCTGCTCATGTTTCTTAATATAAAACACAAGGAAAATCCCCAAGCAGTTGGGAGGCCAGTTAGCGTAAATACTGCCCAGATCTCTGCTCTCAACCCACAGCAGGCACTTTTGTTTGCCATCAAATGAGAAAGTTGTTCGACGGGGCTCTGCTTTTTTGGATGCCAATCATTTGAAATTGTCTGCCTTTGATAGTGGTCTCTTTTAAATAGTTTCTACTAGAGCAGATTTTTTTTTAAAGGACTAGAAAATATGCTGAGTGCCTTTGAGCAAAAGGCTTAATTCATTTTTTGAGAAATCCTTAACAGAGTGGTAGGGGTCCAGTGTTCCATGACATTTTACCAAGGAGACTGACCCAGGGGATCACAGTCGTGCTTTCATATCTTTAATGAAGTACAGCAATATGGATAGCCAGAAAAAGTATGAGAAGCATTTTCTTTACTTACTATTAATTTTATTATGAATGCCAACCAAGCTTGAGATAGGATAGGGTAAAGCAAAGGTAAGTGTGGGGTGGGGAATGTGTGTTATGTATGGGGGGAGGGCTGCTTTTAAATACTCGTCATTTAAATACCTTTCAAATACTTTTCATTGAACTTCACTACTTCTGAGTGGGAGAAAGCTGTTCCAGGGCAGACACTGCTTGTTTCCATCCTCTGTACTTGGTTCTCTCATTTTGTTTTCTTGACCTTTGTTTCTTCTCCCCCAACTCCCCACACCCCTGTGATAGGAGGTGTTTTCTGTTTGATCAAAATCTATTCATTTTCACCAAATGGCATCTGGGGCTGACTCATAGACCAGCCAGCTGTGTGTGGTGGCACCCAAGGACAGGCTTCCTTGAACTACTGTAACCCATTTTCTTCTATATTTACTTCAAAGGTAGCTGGATAACCTATAACCAGTCATCTTGCTTTCTCAGATAAAATCCAAGTGTGGGAAACAGTGAAAATGGCTGGGGATTTGTGGTCAAGAGAAGAGGAAAGGACACCATTCATGTTTCTTTGCCCTCTCTTACAATCCCCTGAATGACTGACATCACTGCCAGCACTGTTCAGCTGCACACCAAGAAATATTTACTGAGTGCTTGTTGTGTACCCAGGACTACACAGGGCTGCAGGAGACAAAGAGAATAAGACACCTTTCCTGCCATCAAGGACCTTGTAGAGTAGTTAAGTAGGCAGATTCCCAGGCATAAGACTATAAACCAGGATACCATTGATATGCAAAACACCTCTGATTTCATCCGCATAGGAACTCCCTCCACTATAACTATAACTATACTATAACACCATCTATAAGTTCATTGATGTGACTCAAGAAAGTTAAGTGAATTGGCCATGGGAACATCGCAATTAGGCTATAGGTAGGAATTGAACCATTATCTTCCTGACTCCAGGTCCAGGACTCTATTATAGTATATTCATTTATGTTTCAAGTTTGTGCCCTGATACATACCAAATTCTGCTTGTGATTGGAGTCCAAGAAAAAGATTGAGTCATGATCTATAAAATGGAAGATAGAGATGTCAGTAAGAATTACACATGTCTAGCCATGAGATCTTAGTCCATTTGTTTTTTCTCCAAGCCTTCATTTTTGTAGAAAACATCATCTTGTAGCCTTGGTATGGCACATGTAGTGATCTAAGGAGATCAAGGCAAATCCTTGAAGTAAAAGAAGAGATTTACATTGGCATTGCCCATAGCCGGCTTAAATGTTTCATTTGAGTTACTAAATGTTCTATTTTATATGGCTACCACATTTGTTTTTTTTTAATTATGATACTAGAAGATTGATATTTTCCTTTCTTTGCATCTCCAATGTTTAGCACAATGCCTGGGGCATAGTAGGTACTTAATTAAATGCTTATTTTATACTTAATTTTGTGCTTAAATGCCAGTGCCACTTGCCACTAAATAAAGTGCAGATGTTATGCATGTATAATAAGACAAAATAGGACACAGATGATTTATGACAATTATTGTGAAGATTGAGCTCATGATGATGAGAATAATGTGTGGTGGGGATGTCATACACTCTTCTAGAGACCGGTAATTGATAGCCATAGCTGATGTCCAGATGACAAGTTGTAGCTGCAACTACAAAGAAAATTACCCACAAACATTCTGTAAAGTAGGTAATGTAAGTATTGTCATTTTAGAGGATGAACATAAGGCAAAGACAGTGATGTGACTTACTGTATTTTGAGTATATTGAGTAACTGATCCATCACAGAGCTATAAACTTGTTTCTGACTCAAGCCTAATGATTATTGCTATATGCCACAAATCCTTTACATTTTTTTGACCTTGATTAAGGACAAAAGTAAAGCACTATGTGATTTCCATTATATGTGATACTCTTAAGACATAAATAAGGGAAATAGTACTAATAACAACTTTGTTGTTTTTGAGTCATTTTTGTCATGGCCAAAACTTCATGACCCTATTTGAGATTTTCTTGGCAAAGATACTGGAGTAGTTTGCCATTTCCTTCTCCAGTAGATCGATAAGTGTCTGTGGCTGGATTTGAACTCAGGGCTTCCTGATTCCAGGTTGAGTGCTCTGTCCACAGAGTCACTGGCTCAATTATCAATTATTAATGATAATAATGATAACTCACATTTATGTACTGCTTTCCTCATAACCACCATTGTAAGCAGTATAGGTATTGAGTTTTAGAAGGAGAAACCTTCACATAGATAGTAAGTTTTGGATCCAGGACTGGCTCCCAGTCTTCTACTTTCAAACCCAATTATTTTTCCAGCACACTTCTCTACCCTCAAGGGGCTTATGGTTTAAAAGAAGTAAAGATAAAATACACATGAAAGATACATACGAGTACATATGATAAAAGCGTTTTTTTTTTAATTTTCACAATTATATTTATATGTAGACAGGGTTCCTCAATTTGAAACCTGTCCAGTATCTGCAACATGGGAGAATGTTTATTAAATAAATTAACATTCCATCTGAACTTCTTTAAAGCAAGATGATAATTATTCATTTAAGAGTTGATGCTTTGATTAAACAGTAGCATGTAGAGGTAGAGCTTGAACCTTTGATGTGAACTGCAAGTTCCATTCACCCTTCCATTCAATAAACATGCCATACCTGCAAAAATCTCAAGACTTTACCTCGTCAGGTCCACACCTATATCAAAGCAGAGTGGGGCAGCAAGGTGGCACAAGGGATAGAATCCTAGACTTGGACTCTGGAAGATCTAAGTTCAAATTTTGCCTCATTTACCTACTAACTATGCAACACTGGCAGAGTCACTAAACCTTTCTTAACTTAAAATCTTTCTTAACTTAAGCTTCTCCCACCCAGGATTTTTACAAAGATCAAATGAGACATTACATGTGAAGCACTTTGCACAGTATAAAGGACTACATATATATTATTATTGCTTTAAGAAAACAATTTTGCCTTGATATTTTAAGTATAAACTATATTTGTGAAATTTGTTGACTTTTTCCTATAGTGAAAATTAACTGGTTTTAATCAAAATCCTATAAACATTCAGTTCATTTCAATAAACGTTTATTAAGTGCCTACTAGGCACTGTGCTAAGTGCTAGGGATACAATTATGAAAAAGAAAAACACTCCTTGCCCTCAAGGAGCTGCTAGTCTAATGTAGGAAGACATAAAAGGAAGCTGGAAAGAGGGGAAGGGAAAATACTAAGGAGTATCTGGCTCAGGGACATCATATTCCTTGTAGTTCAAACCAAGCAGAGTTGCAGATAGAAAATGCAGAGTTAGCTAGAGAGACTAGATCCAGGTTTCAATAAAGGAGAGCTTTGGGAAGAGTTTATTGCTCTTCTACCAGAGGGAGGAGGAGGCTATGGCAGTGGGGAAAGTGATAAATATTCAAGGTTGAGTTAAACAACCTACAGATGAGATTTCAGGTGATCTTTTGATCCTGGATGGGATATCTTGTTCCTTAGAGTTCAAACCAAACAGAGCTACAGATAGAAAGTGCCAGCCTACAAAACGTATGTGGTCCATGTCTTCTATTTACTTACTACATTCTTATTTGACCTGTGCTAGGCACTATGAGTTAAGCTATTTACAAAGATCTGTTGATTGAACTAAGTGTATCATTAAGTGGTTGCAGTCTGATTGAGGCCAACCTCAAAAGACATTCTAACAGAAAGTATCCTTCTCTTTTTAGGTGCTGAAATTTGAACCTGGCCATTTCAAGAGGAAGGGAAAAACTAAGAACATGGCTCTTATTGATATTCAACTGGATCATCATGAGCGCTGTGATTGCATATGTAGCTCACGGCCACCTCGATAAAAAAAATCAATGGACATGCTCATTTTAAGCGTGAAAGACCTTTTCATTTTAAGGAGGGTGATGTAAGAGAACCTTCTCCCATGGGCACCAGAACTTTGCTACTAGCCTGCATTGCAATGAGTAAAATTGATGGCTGAGTTTCAGCTTAGCTTTGCTAGTACCATGGCAGCTAGATACGTGTATCACAGACTTCTGTATCCAAAAATTTAGGACTAAGTTTAGTAGTAGTATCAGAGATAAGGTCATCATAAATACATATAATGTATCTATATCTATCTGTCTACATGTAAATAGGTAGATTAAATGGTTTCTCCAATTTATACAAGTAGTTGTACTAGATTCTACATCTGGATCCATGCCTTATTCCCATGAAGCCCTTTGAAGAAACCAGTGAATTGTGAAGTGCCATAAAAGTTGTCTAGAGGGAAGTCATCTTTGTCCATTTCTGTAAAATGCAATTTTGAATCTTTAAAATATCAAAGGAGCTCTTGAAAAAACGTATAACTTTTCTTACATGTACATCAAAGTTGAGAATATAAACACTGACAAAAATGTGGTTACAATGAAAAGTTCAAATGTTGAAATGTGAATTCTTTTAAGATACATTAGACCCTCTCTAGGATAAGCAATAAAAATCCATCTCCTCAATTGTACCAGAATACATGGTTTGCAGAAATATATGTTCCTGCCATTGAAATATCTATTCATTTGCATTTTGCCGAGGCATGTTAATTTATTTAGCAGCACCTGTCTCTGAAAAATAATGTTCAGCAGGGATGTTTCTGATGCTACAAATAAAAGATGCACCTTAAGAACCTAAATTCTGAAGGGGAGCTACTTGTGCTTATTCAGACTTTATGAAAGTATTCTAAATTATTTTCTAAAAAAACGAAAAATGGCTTTCCAGGATAGCTTGTAGACTCTGAGTCATTCTTCCAGATGTCATTCCCTATAAGATGTGGACAGTTAAAAACAAGAAAGAGGGAGCTTTTGAGTGTTAACATAACTGAAAATGGGATAGAACATTTAATGGCTGAGGATATAGGCTTAATAGTAAGTTCAAGCTCTCTCTAGCTGCACCAATTCATTTTTATGTGAGCTGCTTTTGTGTTCTTGTCTCTTAGATATATAGGAGTGGATTTACAACAATATTCTGGGCATGGACTGAAACTGGCGAGCTATCACACAATATTTATAACTTTAAAGCTCTTGTGTCTTAATAACAAGAACCATTTTATAGTTGTTACATCCCTAATCTCATACCTACTAACATGCTGCATTCCTGTTTCTGAATCAAATAAAGCCAAGGACTTCTCTCTGACTCTATAACTTTATTGAGGCAGTCCTAGAAGCCACAGAGTAAATATTATATTAACGCCAATTCAACTCTGCTCTAATACATGAAAATCCAACTGGTTTTGTTGGGTTTTTTTATTATTATTATTTATAGTCTTTTTTTTCTTGCTGGCTCCCAAATGTCTATTTAAGAGGAGACTTACTAGAGGGGTGGGAAGTGATTCATCATTCTGTGAGCCAGGCTCTTCATAGAGCAGCACTGACATCACAATTGTCAGTGTTATGCCTCTGTTTTTTATTATTATTAGTTTTCTTAGAGCTGCTCAAAGCAAGGTTCATTTTTCTTCCTGCTTTAGAAGACAAGAGAACATCCAGATTCTTCTGTGGTGCTAGGTTCAGATTGGGTAAACATGGGAGAAAATGTTCAACTATTCCCAATGAGTTGAGACAGGCATTTGGTTAAGTAAGTCCCAGGGTCAGAAGAGTGTTCTAAGTGTATTTCTTTGTTCTAAGTCAGAGCCCTTGGATAGGCCAGCAGAAAAATCAACACCTAATTCAGATGTTCCTTAATATCCTTAAGTTTCCGTGTTTTGGGGAGCAAGAGGGAAGAGCTGAAGTCTTTCAGCTCTCCCCAGTTGCAGAGCATGAAAAAAGACACAGCACCAGAAATAAGATTAGTAAGGGCAAAGTTTTAAGTATTGAAAATCCCCAAACTGAAACTAGTATGCATATTAATGATGGAGAACCATAAACTTAGTCCACTGTGGATTGCCGTGATTACATCATTGTGCCTAGACAACACCCAACATATCCAAGTTTTTTGACAATTACTTAGCCAAAGATTCAAGATATATTCACTAATTTTTTTTTCATTCCTGGATATTTTGCTGAAATTTTTCCCAATTGTCTTTTATCTATTGAGTTCCCCTAAAATGGTTCATTAAACTTGTTTTTTTTTTGTCCTTGAAATGGATAGAACACTGAATTTAGACTCAGAAAGACCCGAATTTGAATCCTGCCTGCAGCAAAATCAGGATTAAGTGGAAATACATAGGATGTCCCAAAAGTCTTAGTGTAATTTAAAGCACTAAGAATTTTGAGACTCCTTGTATTTAAAGTGCTTGACAAACACTGAACTAATATATAAATCCTAACTATTATAGGAATGAAAAGCCCAACATCATAAATTTCATTCCCCCCAAATGCTAATAAACCCAGACTTCCCATATGACTTTTACATATCTGATGTCTTTTATTCAATGGGTGCTTGTAGGGCGGAACACTTTCCTAAGTGCAATTTTTACATATTATAGCTACTCCACTCCCAAACAACAGCATTTTCTATATCAAAACCTAATGTCTCCCTTATCTTCTTGGAAAATAAATATTGCTTTTGAAAGAAAGTGTGTAATAATTATTCTGTATACAAATACAATTTTTAAAAGCTGTGCAGTATTCCAAATTTATTTTCACAAGTGTACCCAACTGTTTGAAATTAAGTAGCATATAGATAGGATGATGTGATTTCACAGGACTACATTTCAAAATGCAGAAACACTGCAAATTGCTACTTGGACCATGTACTTCCACATGATCAACTGCCTGTTAACCATGCAGTGAGAGAAAATGAGATAGTTTCCAAGCTGTATTTTGAAGCAACACCTTTTTTATCTTGTATATCTCACACACACACACAAAGTTTCACTATCCTCATTTGTACCCTGAAAGCAACTCTGGTAGAATGTTAATGGGTCAGCATTGTCCATGCCCTGATTGGACCCTTCTCTGAAGTGCTACCCTGTTCTAATTGGGCAGTCAGAATTTTTTGCTTGTGGCATTGGCAATCTGACACCTGATTTACTACCAGTAATTGGGATGTATAGAGTGTTCAGAGAGAACTAGCACCTATGGGTGAGGTCTTGCTGATGCCTTTTCAGGACTGCTCATCCACCTTAGGTGTCCACATTCACCCAACTCTCACCTCTGGGTCCAAGAAACTGTAGCATGCCTGACAGCCATACCCTGGTAAAATAGTCTAAGCAAACAGGCTAAACCAATTGTGGGTAACTAATGGGCCTCAAACCAATCAGTGAATTAGGGGGGTATTTACCACAAGCGTGTGAAAACTTTGCCCAGAAATAGGTGAAGAGAACAGTTTGTTCCAGTGGTCATGAAGGTGGGTGAAGCAGTCACTGTGGAATGCTTAGAACTTGAAAACACCAAAATCTTCCACTGCCTCCCAGACCACCACCAGTTATCTTGACTTTGGTCTTGACACTGGACTTGAATGACCATGGAAGAGACTCACTTAAATCTGGTTTATACAGGAGTCAAGACATCATCCCATGATGTCATTGGCCTTCTCCAAAATTGAACAATGAATGATAAAGGAGTACCAGACTTGGAGTCAGAAAGATATGGATTCAAATCTTATTTCAGATGCCTACCAGTTGTATGACCATGGTTATGTCATATAACTTCCCTAGCAGTTCCTCATGTGTAAAATAAGGAACTTGGATTAGATGGTCTCTAAGGTCCCTTCTGCAATAAATTTATGATCCTGCAAACTATTTTTTTTTTGCTTTTTGGAGGGGGAAATGCAGGGCAGTTGGGGTTAAGTGACTTGCCCAAAGTCACATGGCTAATATGTGTTAAATGTCTGAGGTAAAATTTGAACTAAGGTCCTCCTGACTCCAGGGCCAGTGTTCTATTCACTGTACCACCTAGCTGCCCCTATCCTGCAATCTTAATAGTGCTGATTCTGATATCTCAAGAGTTTTAATTGTTGTATAGTATACTTATAGCATCTTAATAGGGTGAGTGTTTTGTTTTAGTCCTATACATTTTTTTAAAATAAATTTGCTGACGTAGAGTGACCCAAGAAGGTTGGACTCATTTTTCAAACAACAAAACTGGGACCCAGAGAAGTTAAGTAATTTGCTCAAGGTCACATAGAGAATGAGCAAGATAGGTGAAATTTGAATTCAGATTCTCTTTGTTTTGTATTTTTTTTGTGTGTGATTCCATCTAAGAGAGAAATTCTGGATGTTTAAAGTCCCTCCAATAATGTATGATCATCTCTGACATAAAGTCTTAGAGAGTTGTCTACTCTACTTACTGAGAGGTTAAACGACAATCATGACCATGCAGTGAATATGTTTAAGGATCAGGACTTGAATATAGGTCTTCAGATTCCAAATATAGATCAAGTCCTCCCCTCCAGCTATTTTAGTATACTGTGTCTCAAGGCCAATGTCTTATCTCTTGTCAGATAAAGAAATTGAGGTCTGCATAAAAGGTACAGGTAACTTCTTCAACATCATGTAACTAAGTTCATATGAACCCAGGCTTAGCTGCTGTCTGGGTGGGTATAGTCATAGATATATTCCCTTAGGGATTAAATTTATCATCAGGAACACCAACTATCTAATTAAGGTGTGTTTGGGTATGTACGTGATTGATTCAACTAGCTTTTTTAGAATGCTTTGAGCTGATTTCAAATTTTAAAAAATCATTGAAGCCAAAACATCAACAATATTAAATTATAAATGCACTAAAGATTTTTTACTGTCTATTTTCTGAAATGGTATATTGGTCCAATTTTATTCCTAGAATGCTAACTCAACAGATGTCCAATTTGCTCCTATTCTCCTAGGGTCCTCTTAGTGCAACATGAAATGAAAAGCCTCAAATTAGTATTCAGGACTGTAATCCTAGGAGATACAATTTTGCTTATTGACAGCCCTCATCAAATATGCTGGAAGAGAGAATATTCATAATTTACAGATTTTATTGACATTCACTCCAAAGCTGTTGTGTTTTAAGTTAAATACGACATCTCCTTTCAAACACTTCAACACAACTGATACCACCCGCAGAAATTCCCCAGAAGAAAATATTCTGCTGCAAATAATTGAAAAGCAACTGCTTCATTTGGGATTCTGCCTTTCTTGCTAAGTTTATTTCTCTTGCATTTTTCCTAATTAACTTATACCTTGGCATTTCTCAAATCTCATTCCTGGATGCTATTATCTAATAACTCTACACTAGATTTAGTTAGAAGAAAGTGGAGCTAATTCCATAATAAAGGTTAATGTACCAGGTGCAGCAGAATCACAAGCCAAAAAAGTCTTCATTCCTCGGTTTTGCCATTTGTGTGTGTGTGCACGTGCATGTGCATGTGTGCGTGTGCGTGTGTGTGTGTGTGTGTGTGCACCCACTCAGGAACCAAATGATGAAAACGTACCCCAACTGGATTCAGGTTTTCCAACAACCCCAAGGTTAATATGACTTTTCCTTTTCAGAATGAACATGAGCAGAATCCTTCAACAACCTGTTCTTTTGGGTCATACAAAGATGGGTGGGCTCTGGCTCCCATCTCTGCTGCCCTTTCCCTCCTTCTCTCCAATTTCCTTTTCCTCTCCTCTCCACATTTTCTTTTCTCTAACCTGTTGGTTAGATTGAAGTAAATCCCAATGTTTGATTTTAAGTATCCCTTGAGATTTTATGTCAATTCCTTGAGGGAGGATCATACTTTAGGAACACTATACACTGAATAAGGTCCCCAAATTGACACCACTATTCACTTTAGATTGGGTCTAGTATGAAGTAGGTGACTCTTAGACTTACATGTATAATATGATATGACATGATAGAATAGAATTAATATAATATATATACAGATGAATTTGTCTCTGATTGTCCCAGTAAGTAATGATCTCCCCTCCTTGGGCCTCAGGTAATAATTGCACCCATTATATGTAACAGATTCATTTGCCATGATAGCCTCCTAAACAAAGGACCACCACCTAAGGATATGTCTATGGCCCATGATCATGTAAGTAGAATAGGAAGGTGTAGGTGATGTCAGAATAAAAGCAACCAAACTTTGGCCAAGGTGAATAGGGGGAAGACAGCCATTTTCCTGTGATAAGATTTTGCTCTTTGGGCATGAACCAGGCCCAAGGGAAAGAGAATATGTGAAGAGCTCAACTGAGAGCACAGGTAGAGACTAGCTGTCCAGATCAGGGTAATAATCAAAGAATTCAAGCATACAGCCAAATCAAACCTAATTTGCTAAGACTAAAAGATGAGCAGAAGCTCCCCAAGTTTCTGAGTCATCTGTACTAGTTGGACATTGGCTCTATCTGAGATTTATACAGTGAATGGGAAAACCTAAAGGATAGACAACTGGCAGAAAAGCCCTGGGAAATAACACTTGCCAGTTCTCCATGAAAGAAGAGATGGAAGAAGAACTAAGATCTTGGGTTTGGGATCTTAAAGACAACAAACATAATGGACTAAAAGGAGAGCATCCTCTGGTTACTATGATGTATTTGGTTCAATTCATTTCTAATATTATGATTAAAGAGCTGAACACAGTAAGTTTGGCTGAATAGCCTCAGTTGAAAAGTAGCTGGGACAGAATAAGAGATACACTTTCTTTTTAACTGTTTTTTTTAATTAAGTTCAACTGAAATTGAACTCAAAGTCAGTTCAAATTTTAACTTAAAAATTTATTTTCTCTCTCTTACACCCCTCCCTCCCACACTAAAGACAAAGAAAAAAGAAAAATTAAATCCTTTAGCAAACATAGACAAAAGAAATTCCCATGTGAGCCCTGTCCAAAAAAAATATATTTCTCATTTATGATCCCCTTTCTGTCAGGAATTAGATAGCATACTTTATCCTTTGTCTTCTGGATTAATGATTGCTCATTGCATTGATCAGAGTTATTAAGTTTTCCAAAATTGTTTGTTGTTGTATAATTTGTTCTCTTGTTTTTGCTCACTTTGCTCTGATTCAGTTTATAGGTGTCTTCCCAGGTTTCTCTGAAACCTCTCATCAATTCTTGTAGCACAATAGTATTCCATTACATCCATATGTCATAATTTGTTTGACCATTTCCCAGCTGATGGGCACCTGCTTAAATTACAGTTCCTTACCACTACAAAAAATAGCTTTAATAGATATTTTGTACCTATTATCCCTTTCCTTTGAGGGATGTACCTTTCCTGGGGTTGGAGGTATTTCAAACCAAGAGTCTCTTTGGATAAATTCACAACTAAATCCCTAGAAATGGAGAATCTGGACTCCCTCTGACAAGGGACAAAGCCAAAGGAATAAGTCATAAAAGTTGCCAAAATTTCTTTGAGAAGCCCTAGAAGCTGTGACAGAGACCACTCCCACTCCCCAAACTAGTATCTTGGAGGAGCATTTACTTAATAACATACTATGCTCCTTGTTAGTGAATGAGATAAGGCATATTTCATAGTGTTACATTTATGATATTGTGTATGATATATATATATATATATATATATATATATATCTTCTTGGTGTCTTGCCCTCTGATATAGTTAGTCTTCCAGGAGCCTGAATTATTGAAACTTTACAGATCTCCAAGTGCCTAGGATAATGTACAATGTATGTAGTAGCTACTCATGAATATTTACTGAAAAATCAACTAAGAAATAATTTTAAATTATTTATTTATGTAGCAAAGCCAGTACTTGAGCCTGAGTCTTCTGATTCTCCAAGTCTGGCATTCTGTTCATTATGTGACCCTGCTTTTGTTTTGTTATTGAAGCAACAAGAGCATCTCATCATTAAATCCAACAAGCATTTCTCAGTCACCTGTTCTGTCCCAGTATAGTACTAAGGATTCAAAGACAAAATGGAAACTATTTCCTTCCCTCAGGAAGCATGCATTCTACTAAGAGTTTGGGATTGATATAATATGCAATCAGTTAGATAAGTATATATAAGGTATTTGAAAAGGAGATAACACTAACTAGAGGGAGTGGGAAAGGTCTCCCATTGGAGCTAAACCTTCTAGGAAGCTAATGATTCTAAGAAGTGGAAATAATAACAGCAAACATTTACATTGCACTTTTAGGTATGCAAAGAACTTTATAAATTTTATCCCGTTTGATCCTTACAAAGACCTTAGGAGGGAAAGGTGGGTGTTATTATTAGTCTCATTTTACAGAAGTGGAAACTAGACTGAGAAGAGTTAAGTGAGACAGATAGCAAGTGTCTGAAGTCAAATTTGAACTCAGGTTTTCTTGAATCCAGGTCACTATCCACTATACCATCTAGCTGCCTAGGAATGCAATGCAAATATAAAGCATAGACAGATATATACAACTATACATACACATAAATGTTTACATACATAAGTGTATATGTGCATCTATATTGCTTGTGTGTATGTATACAGAGAGAGAAAGAGTGTGTGCATAGTGTGTGTGTGTGTGTGTGTGTGTGTGTGTGTGTGTACACATATACACAAAGACAAGAGACCAAATGGAGACCAATTTGGCTGGAAGATAGAGTGTATTGAGCAGAGCAAGAACAATAAATCAGGAAAGGTAGACTGGAATGTGGGGTTTTTTAAAAGTCTTTTAAATGGCCAAGTTGGGGAGATTTTATTTCATAGGAGAGGCAAAAGAAAGCCAAAGTCATCAATCCATCCATAACAATATTCAGTATACACTGTGTATACAAAGATGATAATAAGGACTCCTGTAGGAAAATGAGGTGTGCATGTGGGAAGATAACTAATAATACAGATCAGTGCAGACCTGGGGCAGCTTTTGGACAGGCTTCATCACAAAAGTTTAATTTTAAGCTGGTGGTTTAAAGTCCATGTTTCCCAAAGAAACAATGCAAGAATGAGGGTATATTCCCAGTGTAGTCTACAAATGCCTATTAACCTAAATTCACCTGAAGTTTAGCATAATGAACACTATAAAAACCTATCCTCCATGCATAACAATGTTTCTAAGAGAAAATACTTTGCTGTAGACATGCTGAATTGGAAGTATCAGTGGGGAAAAGGGTTGGAGAGGTCCTATAAACTGCTGAAGATATTAGTCTAAAACTACGGAAAGAAGTCAGGGCTGGAAATGCAAACTGGGGATCACGTGCACAGAAGTGATAGTTGAATGTGTGGGACTGAACAAAATTTCAAGACTGTCAATGTAAAGAAAGACAACAACTGAAGACAGAATCGTTAGAAAAATATACCTTAAAGTTTAAGGCTTAAACAGTCAGTAAGATGAAGAGCAAATGAAGAAGAGAGAGAAGAAATTGGGGGGCTAGAGAGATATAAGAGAAAAATCAAGGTGGGTCAACTTTCCATCCCAAATCAAACATTCAATCAAATGACCAGGGAAGAAACTGTGGAACAGGGGTGGGTCATGATCCTGGAGTCAGAAACCAAGAGCAGAGAAAGACCTCAGTACTCAATCCCCAGTAGCAGAATCTCTAATACTATAGCACTAACTCTGGAGATGGTAAAGAAGAACCCAGAAAACAATATATACAATGAATATAACAATATGAACAGACAGAACCATAAAACAAAACCAAAATCTATGTAATTTAAATGATTGTGCTTATCCCTAGAGAAGAGGTAGGGAAATATATTTCTTTTCTTTCCCTAGAGAGGTGAAGAACTATAGATATGATTGATGTGTTTTTCAGGGGACCCTGAGGGACTGGGGGTCTTTTTAATGTTGATAAATACCATTGATGTCATCCCTGTCAGATTATTGGTTGATCTGAATTAGTCAGTCAGACTTAAATGTTTTTTAGACAGGTGTATTGGAAAGAAAATGAATTTGGTTTTAGACACATGCAATTCGAGGTTATGGGAATATCTCTGTGTAAACATGTAATGGAAAACTTTAAGACATAATTTGGAAACCAGGAAAGGCCAGAACTGGAAATAGAGACATCTGTATAGATATACTAGTTATAGTCAAGGAAATTTTGTATGCATGAGCATGTCAAGGAAAAAAAGCAAAGATCCTTGAAGAACAACCATATTTAGAAGACAGTGAGAAAAAGATGACACACTATATAGCATACAGACAAGGTTCAGTCATAGGCTCAGAGGGTCAGGGACAGTATCGTATAATCTGGGGGATAAGAAAAGATCCATTTAAAAGATTGACATTTAAACATCAGGAAGGATGTAGACAGAGTCATAACTAGGGTGAATCAGTTAGCACTTTGGCTCAAGACACCAAATGTAGAGGTCCTAATGACACTTCAGATCCTTTAGCAGCACAAAAAAAATGCAGGGCCTGGGTTTAAACAACTCTTCTGATACTTACTAGCTATGTAACCTAAGGCAAAACCACTTATCCTCCAAGGATTTGTTTCCTCATCTATAAAACAAGAGGGTTGGGCTAAACATTTTCTAAAGTCACTTCTAGCTCTAGATATAGAATTCCATAACCATATTATTTTAATAATAATCATAATAATAACAACATTTACAGCCGTAGCTAAAATTTATAGAGTGCTAACATTTATATGTGTGAGGCACCATGCTAAGCACTTAACGATGTAGTGACCAAGATCAATTATTTAAAATAAGAAGTAACTATATGATAGTTTGAATGAGTTTCTTCCCTGCCCTATCCTGCTCTGACCTCCATATAATAGTTCCACTTCCTCTACTCAGGGACTGATTCATACCACTTGCTCCAAATGTGTTTTTGGTAGTTGACCCTGGGTCAAAAATTCCTAGGTATAGCTCTTGTTATAAAGGCTATGGGACTGAGAAAAGGCCGTTGGATTTAGCAAAACAGAGGTTCTCTGTAAACTTCAAACATACAATTTCACTAGTAATCATGAGGTCAGAAAACTTAAGAGAATGGGTAATGAGGTTACAGAGAATATTAGCAAAGATCATTTGTTTGAGAAGCTTGCCAGTGAAAAAGGGGGAAACGGGACAATAGTTCAAACTCCCAAAGTTGTTTACTTTTGTTGGCTTGTTTTTCCAAATTATCTCCTCTACAAAGCAATTCTGCAGCAGCATCTTCAGGCTATTCCAAGTGGCCTACTACGAAATCCTAGATTCTGTTGCTAAGTTGGTTAAAGAGGGGGCAGATTTCAGCTATTTGTGAGCCAAATCAGACTAACATTAAGCCTATACAAAACTCAATTCAACAAAACAAATATTTGTTGTATGTCTACAAAACCAAAACACTCCGTCCATGCCATCCAGGAGCTTACAACATACCAAGGAGAAATAACACATACAAATTAAATAAATATACAACTTTAAAAAGCACATACAAAGTAATTTGGGGTGAGCAGAAGGAGCTGCCTTGATAGGTAGGGAATTCCTCATCACTGGAGGCCTTTAAGTGGAGGCTGGATAGCCACTTATTAGATGTTGGAAAGGGGAATTCTTGGTCAGGTGCCATTTTGACCAGGTGGCTTTTGAGTTCTCTTACAACTTAGAGATTCTGAGCTTCCATAATTCTGGACTTTGTTTTGTTTTGTTTGCATGCTTTTAAGGGTTTTTTTTTTAATCAGGATGCTGGGCTCTCTGGGGAATGTTGTTTTCAATACTCAAGAAGATATCATTTCAGTGATTGTTAAACCACATTTGAGCAAAAATTTCTCCCAATCAAACCCTATCTAAACACAATTTACTATCTTGGCCATTATATCAAGATAAACTAAAAATTTATGTGAGGAACTGCTTCCCCTCCCCCATCTAAAGGAAGACACTAATTTACAACTCTTACAAGAAAAAGTAAGCAAATTAGCTTCACTGAAAAATATATATCATGTACAGTTGAAATCTACAGGTTAGGGAGTCTAAGAACATCTCAGAAAACTTATGAACAGAAGAAGGATTGAAGTGTATTATAAAGTATCCCCTCTCCACCAGCCTCCTGCCCCCACCCCTGGGCAAAGTAGATGCTAGGAAGGAAAAAAGTTCCCTAAATCCAAGTATCACCCACTTACTATTATTTGGCTCTGGCTAGTTATAAATGATACAAATATCCCTTTTTATCTGCAAGAACAAATACATTTTTCCAATAGACATTTTAACAATGTGTACATTATCAGTTTTTACAAAAGAGTGATATGGCTTTTATTTCTTTCTCTACTTTCAATAACAGACAAAAGGCAAATAAGTTATTCTGACTGCATGAGAAAGATTCATTTAGACACTTTGATATGGGATAAAGGAAGTGAGGTGCAGTGGTAATGTTTGATGACTTGTGTGACAATACATCATATAAATTTTAGTACATGTAATAACACTTCTACAAATTACTGTCTTCAAAGCATTAAAATCTCAGGTCACCCAAAGAGCAATGAAGAAAGGTATAGTGTATGTAAATAGATTACAGTACATGAACAAAGAACTGCACATCAGAAATAGCATGAAAGGCATCATCAAAGAGATGTACAACCAGAAAAGGCGGTGGGCTGATCTCAGAGCTGGTAAGCCTCTCCACACTTGGTTAAGCTGATCTTTGTAAAGTAAATTGTTGCCATGATCATATTTGAGCAATTATGTAGTCGTGAGGGGTCATGAGCATTATACTGGAGTCTTTAGGGAAGAATTCTAATTATTAAGGAATTCATAACTTCCTTGAAAATAAGACAATAAGGGGATTTTTCTTAATGTTTTAATTGGGGAGGGGGAGAGGCAGTTAGGGCAGTTGGGGTTAAGACTTGCCCAAGTTCTCACAGCTAGTAAGTGTCAAGTGTCTAAGGCTGGATTTGAACTCAGGTCCTCCTGACTCCAGGGCTGGTGCTCTGTTCTCTGCACCATGTCTCTGCCCCAGGAAGAGGGGATTTTTAAAGGTGGTTTGAAGAAGATTCCCAAATGAGAATTTGAATCTGAAGATCTAAATAATACATGAACAGTATGAAGCACCTTCCAAGCAAAACTTTACGGAACATAATAAAAAGCCTGACAGCTTTTTATACCAGTGTGGGCCTACAGTACTTCATAAGAATCATATAATCTCAGATATGAAAGGAATCTCAGAGGTCATCTTGTCTAAAACATATCTGAGCAGAAATCCATTCTGCAGCTTATCTAAAAAGGGGTCATCCCACTAATTTTGCAGTCTTTCGGTGAAGAACCCAATACTTCTTATGGAAGCTTATCCTATTTTTGGACAGCTTTAATGCTTTGGACATACTTTTATAACTTATGGCTCAAGCTCACTTGTATTAGACTTTCTTGATTGGTGTAGAATGATTACTAGATGCTGCTTGCCTGCATGAAGGAAGTATAAGAACTGGGAAAGATAAGATCCTTGTTTTCTTCCTTTCTAGTTTCTGGAGAGAAGACTAAGTTCCAGATTCTCTTAAGAGAGAAGTTCCTGAAGGAAAATAAAGACTCCAGGAAGTAATTGACATTTAGAGTATCCAGTTCCTCAGTTAGCTCTCCCTTGGAGAGATATAGAATCCCCTCTCTTTCTTAGGGTTGAGTTAAGAAATCTCACTCCCAATAGGATAACTCATTCACTCTGTGTATTATCTAGTATAGTATAAACTATGTAGTTTTTATGATATCTATTTACTATTGGCTTGGATTAATTCAATTCAAGCACTGAAATTTGATGGGAAGAGAGTTAAGTTTTGGGACATAAAGCTTGGAGCATTCCTTATCCATTAAAGCAATAGTAATCAGGAGATTGGCTTGAACCAAAAAAAAAAAAATTCAGCTAGACTAATATTTAAGAAGAGTGAATAGTTATAATTCTAGCCTAGTATTTCTTCTCTGAGGAGCACAAAATAGCTAGTCCTGGCCCCATTTCCCTGCTTGATGCATTGCATGGCAGGAATCAAAGAGGGAAACTCTATAAAGTTATCTATTCATGTCTCTCTGTAAACCACACTGGACAGGCCCAGGTGAACACACAAAACACATACTCCACCCAACACTTGCTATGTAACTTCCACTATTTGTTCATTTGTCCCTGGGGCCAAGCAGAAGAAACTTATTTGATCTTTGAGAGAAAAACAAATGGAAGTCTCTATAGTCATAGAAACACATATATATTGAATTAAAAACATTGCTAAATGGTACAGTGGATGGAGTACCCAACCTGGGGTCAGGAAGACCTGAGCTCAAATATGACCTCAGATACTTACTAGCTGTGTGACCCTGGCAAGTTACTTAATCCTGATTGTCTCAGTTTCCTTATTGTAACAGCAAGCCAAGTAGTACTTTGCTGCTTGTTTCAGTTATCTTGTTTCAGTGTCTTTGAGCCTCACCTTTGATTGTATTAAGTATTTGTTGGAAACGGTATACATTGTGTTCCTTCATAGGCCTAAGGGAGTTTGAAGACATTCCTTGCCCTTAATAGGCCTAACTCAATCACATGGAGCCCACAGTGGGAGGAGTTTGCTGAAAGAGCAGAACAATAAGGATGGAACAGGAAGGAGTAGAGCAGATAAAAACTTGAGCATGAGCTGGGACCAAGCAGAACTGAGAGGCAGAATGTTGTAATATCGACACACTGTAACACTGTCTGTTGGTCTGTCAGACAAAAGCACACTGTCTGTTGTTTTTAGACAGAAGCCCTGAAACAGTACCTTATTGCTGTTATAGAAGACCTGGGACTTTACTGTTGATTTGTGTTTTATTTCTCAGACAGAAGCCTCGTCTGTTGAGTGGTGTTGCTTTGTCAGACAGAAAGTGAATTGAGAGGATAGTGCTGGCAATGTGCATAAATACTGTTGTAGCTCTCTTAAGCTTTGTCTTCCTAGAAACATAAACTTCAAAGAGCTTGGAATGGAACAGTAAGCTGAAGCTGGGATATAGAACCAAGCAGAGAACTGCCTATACGTGAATCTAGGCAGCAGTTGGGAGCAGCCAGGCCAGATCATGGAAGAGGACCCATGGTGTTTGGAAGTCAGCCTCTAGTTAAGATGAAAGAAGACTTTACTCGTATACTCAGTATTGACTGATATTTTAACTTACTGTGACCTAGGGTGGATAGTGATTATACTTTCTGCTACCCCTTAAGAATGATTGGTAGACAGCCTCAAGTTAAGATGAAAGAAG
Source organism: Pseudocheirus occidentalis (assembly GCA_028646575.1). Classification (NCBI taxonomy): domain Eukaryota; kingdom Metazoa; phylum Chordata; class Mammalia; order Diprotodontia; family Pseudocheiridae; genus Pseudocheirus; species Pseudocheirus occidentalis. Next base: position 113,848,394 of record CM053596.1, read on the forward strand.
ACTTTACTTGGGTACCCTAAACTGACTGATGAGATGGTGACTTACTGAATGATATGTTTTAAGACTATGTGACCACCTTAGTAATAAGTTGTTATATTATTTTGTTGTGAATGCTGTGCTGTAGTTTCTTGAATGTTTTGCTTCAGTTTACTGCTGAATAAATAGAGAGTTCACTATACTATACAATTAGATTTTAAAATTTATTCACAGCAGAAGTGAGGAGAGCTCCTGGTTATTGATTTTACACTTATATATTAAATGAACTAGAGAATAAAATGACAAACCACTCCAGAATCTTTGCTAATAAAACCCCAAATGGAGTCACAAAGAGTTAAACGTGATTGAAAACAACAGAATAACAATACTATAGAGAGCCTCAAATGGTCACTTGATGCTTTCCCATATCTTCAAGGTGTTAAGTTGTTACTGACCTCATTTTATAGAGGCAATTACAAATTAGAGGCATTGAGAGACTTGAGTTATCCCTTCTATCCTTCCATATCCACCAACAGTCATGACTCCAAGGACTTAGGATTAACTGAACAGTTGAATCTCATTCTTCTTTCCAGAGTCATCAAAGTTTAGTGGCAAGACAAAAGTAAAGGTGACTGGCGATGCCCCAGATATAATGGCTACATAAGCATCTTAAATGTCTAACCAAGTCTAAGCACTACACTGCACCTGCTTTAGCTACATTTATGGCTGTTGGAACAAATTGTTCTCATTCACCCATTTCACAAGAGGAAGTTTCCATATCCTTGGGATAGAGATTCCCCCTAACTCACTGACAAGTTTGAGGCCTGTCAGTTACCCCAACCTGGTTTAGTCTGTCTACTGAGATGGTTTTATTGGGGTGTAACCCCTGCGCATGATACAGCTTGTTAGAGCTCCAGGTGAGTTGGGTGAAAGGTGGACACCAAAGGTAAAGAGAATTGGTAAGCCCTCATAGTTGAGGTGCTAGACCTCCCTGAAACCCATATACACAAGGTAGATGTAGAGTAGAAAGTAACCTTAAACGTGAAGGCTTAAATGGCTGAAGAGGAGAGGGACCAGGAAAACATCCTCAAGAAAGTAACATTTGAAATGAATCTCAAAAGAAGCCAAGGATGTCAAGAGGGAGAGATGAGAAGGAATGATTTTAGGCTTGGGAGACATCTGGTGCAAAGACACAGAAAGACTGCAAATTACTTTCAGGGAAGTAAAGCATAAAAAGATTGGGAAGGTAGAAAGGACCCAAATTATGAAGACACTTAAATAACAGGGAACTTCATGTTTAATCCTGGAGGTAATAGAGAGCCACTATGGTTTATTGGGGCAGCTAAGTAGCATAGTAGATAGAGTACCAGGCCTGGAGCCAGGAAGACTCATCTTTCCAAGTTCAAATTTAACCTCAGACATTTACTGGCTATGTGACCCTGGGTAAGTCATTACCCCTGCTTTACCTCAGTTTCCTCATTTATAAAATGAGCTGGAGAAGGAAATAGCAAACCACTCTAATATCTTTTCCAAGAAAACCCGAATAGGGTCACAAAGGGTTGGATATGACTTAAAGACAACTGAACAACAAAAAATAATTTATTGAACTGAGGAAGAAAAGTATGAAATGGTTAGATCTTCCACTTTGGGAAAATTTCTTTGGCAGCTGAGTGGACAATGGATTGGTGTGGAGTAAGATAAAGCAAGGAGACTATTTAGAAGGCTATTGCAAAGTCCAGATGAAAGGTGGAAGGACATGAACTACAATAAGTCAAAGGAAGGGGATGGACTCAAAGGATGTTGTAGAAATAGAATCATCAATACTTGACAACAATTTGGATATGTGGGATGAGTATGAGTGAGGAATGGAGAGGGATTCTGAGTTGTGAGTCTAGGAGACTAGAAGATGGCAGTATTTCCAATAGTAGCTGAGAAGTTTGGAAGCAGGGAAAGTTTGAAAATGTTTAGTTTGAAATTCATCCAGGACATCCAGTTGGAAATGACCAATAGACAGTTGGTGATACCAGACCAGAGCTCAGAGGAGAGACAAAAGCTGGATATATAAATTTAGGAATAATACATGGAGAGATGGTCATTTAACTATGGGAACTGATAAAATCACCAAGGGAGACAAGATAAAGAGAAAAGGATATCCCCTAGGGGATATCCTCAGTAAGTAGGACATGAAAAGGATGAAGATCCAACATGATCTAAATATAGATAGGTCAAAATCTAGGTATAGATACAGAAAATTAATATTATTATTGATAATTTCATTTAACTGATAAGCTAGCTGGCTGAGGCTCAAAGATTTGCCCATAATCCCACAAGTGGTATCAGATCAAGAATATGAATCTGGGTTTCCTAAATCAAGATCCATCATCCTTGCCAATACAATATGCTCTCTTTCACAACCCAGTTGGGGAAGGAAAGGCATGTATTATTAACCCTATCTGGGAAAGAAGGAAATTGAAGCATGAAATGCTTCACTGACTAGCCCAAAGAAACAATGCAAATTGTAAAGAGGGGACTAAAATCCATTCCTCCTGGATACCAGCCCTTGAAGATTTCCATTTTCCCACACTCATAAAGTCTATACTCTATCTTTACATAGTTTTCTATAGTTGACTTTTCCAAGTTTTTTTTAAATGTATATCAGGAGTCCATTGCCAAAGAAGCTGTAAGCTTTTCAGCAAAGAGTAAAAGGTTCAGAAATGTGAGTATACAAAGGCATTCTGTCTTCCCTTGGAATCCTAGAGCATAGTAAAGTAAAGTAAAGAGTGGGACTGGCAATTCCAGGAGGGTCAGCAAGTCTGACCCTTGGTTTAGATTTGGGTTGTAAAATAAAGGGAATTCTAAGCCCAGAGCCAAAGGCATCAGAGAAATATACAAAGACAGGGGACTTTAAGATGAAGTCTATAGCCTACTTTGATTTTAAGTGTTTCTGAATGAAATCTGTCTTTTCTGGTGGAGGGAGCTGTTTGCTATCTACTTTCGAAAGCTATTAAAATAAACACCCCTAGTTGCCTGTAGAAAATAAAAGAAGAGTAAGAAACTCGGAAATTCTTTGTTATTCATCCAAACCCCAGTTCTCAATTCTCATCCTCACTTGAAAAATTCTAGCCTCAAAGAGAATAATGTCTTTTTTTCATCTTCCATTCATTTCTGGCACCATTTATATGATTCATCACTGTTTCAAAGATACAGCCTCTTCAAAAAGCTTCATCTTTCTCTAGCAATGGAAATGCATCTGAGGGAGTTTACATAGGACACTAAGCTCGCCACGGTTAAGGAGAGGGAAATTGTCAGTTCTCTACTTGACCGTGCAACAAAACAACATTATCCTGTCCAGGTAGAAAACATCTGCATAAATACTATTTTAAGGAAAAATCGTACATGAGTATTTATTAATTACCTATTAGATATAATACTGTAACATTCGTGTTGTTACTGGCATTGTTGTTATTTCCTGTGTGACCATCTGCCTTCCAGATATCACCATCTGGATAGCTCAAACTCAACATGTCCAAAATGGACCTCATTAAATTTCCCTGTAAATTCATCCCTTCTTTCAAACTTATCTATTTCTGTAGAAGAAACTGATTCAAAATGACTGAATATAAATAAACTTTAGTGTTTGAAAAGCTTTTTAAATCCATGATCTGATTTGAGCCTCACAGAAACCCTGAGACTTATTACTTCCTCCATTTTAAAGATGGGATAGAGGTAAATAGAATACAAGTTAAAATATGATCAGTACAGAGCAATAAACAAAAGATTTCACATTGATATGGCACCTCAAATTTTGAAAACCACTTTTCTCACAAAAGCGTTGAGTTAGAGACTACAGGCAATATTATCTCTATTTTATAAATAAGAAGACTGAGTCATCACAAAGCTCCTATCAGAGATGAGATCTAAACCCAGGTCCTTCCAACTCCAATTTCAGCATATGCCATACTACCTATAATGAAAAGAGAAGGGTTTCAGAGCCATTCTTTGGGCAAAATCCAGCCAACTAAGGGTTGGAGTGACTGGGAGGACAGCAGTTTTGACCTGGAACTGAAGAGAAATCTAGCATTCTGACAGAAGTGGCATTCTTTTCCCAAAGACCATTAAAGCTAAAAGAAATGCTCAGGTCATAGACTGGAGGGTAGAAGAATGTGAACTAGCTGAGGGGTGAAATGTACCAAACAAAAAAACAGGCTCTAAAATGGTCTGATGAGGGGGAGAGTGGAAGCAGAGAATAAGAGCTTGTATGCATTGGGTATCATGGTACAGGCTCTCTGAAAAATAAATGCACACACACTTTTAGATTTAATCTGCATTACTAACATTTTTTCCCATTACTTTTTTTTAGTCTAGGCAATCAACAAAACAATAAATCAAGCCCTGATTTATAGTGTTTGCCAATTTATACTGAAAATCTAGCAATCTTATGAACACACCCCTGACACAAGCCAGATGTATCCTGGCAACACCCATTTTTTCTTCCAGTGGCAAGGGCCTGGATTCATTGGTTTCTATGCTGGTCTTTTCCCATAACGGTTTCTTTATACTTGAATTCTTCATCACAAGTTTTACAGATAGGAGGAGATATTGATTTTTTTTTATCTCCTGTCCTGCTATCTCCAAAAATAGGGGACAATTCTCCTTTTATTAATATATATATATACATATATATACTATTCACACACATATGTATATATCTGGATATATCTATGTATACATATACAAACTATTTGCATATATACATCTTTATATATAACATACAGAGAGAATATATACATATAATATACATTGCTTTTGGGGAAAAGTTAGTGGTTAGTGCTTGGGAGTTAAAAAGTTACAGGCATCTTTAAAGCATCCCTGGTATTTCATGCCACCTCTACTTAGCAAAGCAGAAATCTTTCTTGGTGCTCCCCTATTCTTCCATATCTAATCTTCTTGCTGGCCCAGTGCCACCTAACTGGAGTGATGGCTCAAGCCACAGATGTTATAAGTGAAACAGATTCGGAACACCAAGTTTGTCAGTATGTTCAGTGTCCTTTAGAACCTGCTTGACAGGCCTGTCTCTAGGTCTGAGACCCTCTTTGTCTGTAGAAAGCTCTGATAATTGTTTCCTGGGATTCAAGCTATTATCTAAGGATGTTGTCTTCATTGTGTTTAGATTTAAAGTCCATGTAGTCCAATCTTCCTTTTATACATGAGAAAACTGGGATCTATAGAAGTTAAGTGACTTGCTTCAGTAACATAGATAAAGGCAGACAAGAGGTTCAAACCCAGGTCCTCCGATTCAGAGCTCAGTGCTTCACTGCTTCCTGTGTTCAGCTTCAGTGACCATGGATCAAATTGAAGTCATGAATGAGAGAACCTTCTCCATCTGGCCTTCAAAGTTTTCTCCCCAGACTTTAAGTTGTTAGCAACTAGGAGGGAGACCAGATGGATTCATGCAGTGGAAATTCATGACTGACTGACTGATTGACTGACCAACTGATTGTTGCAGAATTTCTCAATGTGGGTTCCTTAAGAACCCATGGAAAATCTCATCCACTAGCAAGTCTACATTACTGGATATTACAATCACATAAAGTGAATAACCAAACTGAAAGGAAAATAAATTTATTAGCACATGAAGGAAGACCTTTTGCTTCTTTAGAGTATTTAGTCAATTAATGGCATTCTGAGGTATTAGAATGAACCAATGGTATACATCCATCCATATAGGAAATTTGCTCTAGCTACCTGTTGCACACAACATTTGTGAGGCCATGTGGAGGGGTTTGCATATTTAGCCTAAGCAGGGGCAGAGTAATCAAACTGGATTTTGTTTTCAGAGTACACCACAACTGTGTGTATTAGGTAGTGGGAAGGGGATTCAGTCAGGTTTTGTTATTTACTCTGCAGCAGAATTGGGGGAGGTGTGTAATTCAGTCATACAGAGCATTGTGTTTACAAAGTTTTATTTATTTTTTCCTTTATTTACCACTACCCATCCCTGGATTAGAGTAGAAAAAAATTTAGGTGAGGGTAGTACTGTGATGAATACCAGCTTACAATTATCAAAAGATGGTCACTCCTTCACAAGATGAATGGTGCAGTGTGTGGCCAAGTTGAGGAGTGAGGGGCCATGTAAGGTTCCTGGGGGTTTGTGAAAAATGGCCTATCATGGTCTTTGTTCTGTGTTTGTTCTATGTTTGTTTGTTCTATGAGGCTCATTCATGAATTGGTACACTATCAACATTTCAGGTCTGAATCCCTTGTAATGTGGAAGCAGATGCAGAGAAAGAATGTTGCTACAAAACCCTCTGAACTGGTCTCTCTAATTCCAGTCTCTCCCTTCTCAACCCATCCCTGGCACATGGGCTAAAGTGGTATCACTAAAGCGAGGGGGTTTGCTGGAACAAACTTAAACTGGCTGGTGAGTTTACCAACTGGTAAATTTTCAGTGGCAACATTTACACCTCAAAAACCAGCAAATGTTAGAACTCAGAGCTTGCTTTATGATTTGTTCATAATTTGTTCATAATCATATGATTATGTAACCTTCAGAAAGTGATAGGGAGGCAGCTAGGTGCACTTATTAGCCATGTGACATTGGACAAGTCACTTAACCCCAACTGCCCTACAAAAAGCAAAAAACAAAAAAAATTAAGAACGTGATAGGGAAAATTATAGTAACAAGGATTAAACTTCAAAGCGTATCTTGCATAACTCCCCCTCTCCCAGACAGCTGTTGAACAAATCTTATTTTATAGACTTTGGGAAGCAAAGCAAAGTTAGCCTCTAAGACACTGTGAAGTTATGTTAGCTAGAGTCTGTTTAGAGAAGGTTGTGAGGGCGCCTTTCCCATAAAAGATGACACACAAGCATGTATTAAAAGGTAGACTTTGGACGGAAAGTCTAGTCTGGAATGAGACCATCTTACTTCTTGGGCAAACAGATAAAAGCAGAGAACAATATAGTCATAAGTGCAATCTATGTGAAGTTGGCCAGGTTGGGTTATCTGAGGTAGAATGCATATAGTTTCTCAAAGTAGAAATCAGCTCTGCTGACCTTAAAGGGATTTCCCCTGGGGCTAGTAGAAACAATAAATGCCAAGGGGCTGAGAGGATACTGATGCCTCCAGAATACTGGTTTGTCCCGACTGGAATTGGTTTTTTTCTCCAGTTGTAGAGAGGGAACTGAAATTAGAATCAGAAAGATGTGGTTTTAAATCCTGTCTCAGGTACTTACTAACTCTGTGACCTTGGGTAAATCATTTAACCTCTCTGTGTCTCTGCTTCCTCCCTGTAAAATTAGGTGGTTGGACTAGATGGCCTCTACTTTTCCTTCCACCTCTAAATCTATGATCTCATGAACATCCTTCCTGGGATATTAAAGCTTTGTGGAAAGATTTATATTCTAAAGAGAGAAGTGATCTTTATGGACGTAGACACCAGAAAATAGGAAAAGGGGATTTCTCTGACTCTCTTGAGTCATCTGGTCATCTTTGTTCATTGCACCTAAGGAATTATGGGTAGGGGAACTGCAGCCCTTCACTCATCCCAGAAGGGTCAATGAAATTATTTCCCTAAGCATTAAATACTACCTCTTAACTTGGCACATCTTGGGAAAGATAGTAGGAGGGCTGCATTTATACTGTACTGTATTTTCAGAAGAGACAATAACTTTGTGATAATTAGGACTGAGATGAATGGAAAAACCTGGAGTCAAGGGAACCTTTTTCACATCCCACCTCAGACACTAGCTATATGACCCTGGGTAACTTTAATTAACTTTTATCTAGTCTCTTCATCTGTAAAATAAGGATAACACCACCTGTCTCCCAAGGTTGTTGAGGCTCAAAGGAGATAATATTTGTAAAGTGCTTTGTATGACTTAAATTGCTATATAAATGCTAATCATTATTATTATATTTGGGCACTATGAATATCAGTTTATGCCTGGGGGGGGTAGCCACTGATCCAATGACTTGAAGTAATTAATAATATTCTTGGTTATCTTCTGCATCACTTTGTCATTGTTAACATTTTGGTATCATTCTCTGAGCAATCATTTCAGCCAAATCAATAAGCATTTATGAAGTACCTACTATGAGCTAGGCAATATGCTACGTACTGGGGATGAAAAGCAAAGCAAAAGACAGCTCCTGTTCTCAGGGGGCTCATAGTCTAACAAGGGAGGCAACATGTAAACAAGAGCGTCCAGTATACAAACAATATATGGAGTGGGGTGGGGTGAGGTTGGTACAAACTCTATGCAGGATAATTTGGAAGTAATCCACAGAGGGATGGAATCCTAATAAAGCCGTCCTCAGTCCCAATACTCTAACTTCATTGTAGGCCTGGCCCCACTGAACAGCAGGCCCACCATACCCACCCATTCACCAACCCCAGCCGGATCCTGCCAATGTCCTAACCTCCATATGTGCCTCACCACTCCCTAGAACAACAGGTGTGTCCCTGAATTCTTAGTTCCCACAGAAACAGCAGGTGTGCCCAGACCCATTCCCACAGAAACAGGTGTGTTTTTGTATTCAATCGCAATCACATTATCCATCTAGCCCAATACAGGACCACAATAACCATCTATCTTGACCAGACAGGAACACAATAGCTGGTCAGTTAGAGGGCAGTACACCAAACCATAGATGAGACCCCTCCTTCATTACCCTTAACAAACCCCTCCTGCCTTTTTAATATTCATAATTTCACATTATGTAATTGCATCTTTAACCTACAAAAATTCATGTTGCTTTCTCTGAAGCTGCTGTTTCCTCTTGGAATTCAGCCTACTTCATGAGAGGCATCATTCTCTCTCTCTCTCTCTCTTTTTTTTTTGAGAGGCATCATTCTCAATAAATGCCTATACCTGGATTAGAGAAGGTCTGACTGAATTCTTTGAGACAGTTCCACCACAATATATCATGAAACCCCAACAGTTTTGGGGTAGGCAGAGCCCTCACCGCAACAGTTTTTGGCATCCCTGGGTTTAAAGCACAACAAAGGGAAAGCATTAAATTGAAGGGGTTTGGAGAAAGGCTTCTGAACAATGTGGAATTTTATCTGAGGCTTGAAGAATTCTAGGCCTGAGGGACAGCCAGGAAATTCCTGTAATTCACAGATGGGCTGTCTGGTACAAGGAATAGCAAAGAGGCCAAAGAGGGAAGGGAGAGTTCCTAACACAATTGTAACTTGTGACTCTCCCACTCCCTTAAGGCCCAAACGGCTCCATTTCAATCCTTTCTCAAGATCCTCTGGTGGCCTTAAGGATATTTTAGCATCTAGTCTCTCTGTCATTGACTCAGTCCCCCACCAGTTGTGGTCCCCCAATTCTCAATGTTCCTGCACCCAGTTCCATTTAACTATTTAACAATCCTGATTAATATTTACTATGAAATGCTTGCTTCAAAAGTATAACAGGAACAAACATATAAATATCTCCCCCACCACCTAGTGGGCATGATCTCCCTTTATACCATGTCAAACTTTGTAGAGGGGAAGAAGTGAGGATTAGGTTAATCCTTAACTTAGCTCCTATATAGATAGCATGATCCCACCAAATTCCAAGTCTAAAGATTCTCTGTTCTCAGTCCTTGACCCTGAATTTTCAGGGCTTACTCATTGGCTAGCAGCAAAATCCAACCTGGAATCTTGCCTCCAAGATCATCTTCACTCAGACTGCCAGGTCTGGGTCTTAGTAACCCATCTTCTGCATTTAAATGAAAATTTATAAACTACAAAAGCAGACCAGAAACCCAATGCCATTTCTCTGGGCCACAGGGCCTAACTGGGGGAGGAGGGAAGCCCTTAGTTTCCTTCCAGCTTAGTTTGGGGAGCCTATACCACGAGCAAATGAACACTGCCAGAAAGTGAGGGATATTATCCTTCTGGGATATTTCCATTTGGTAGTTTTGAACATGAAGCCTTTTCTAGTTACGCAGACAATGGAAAGAAGTTTTTTTCTGCCCACACAGTAAGAGAACACAGGCTATCTTTCCCCACAAACAGATCCCAGGCATCTCCCACACGGATGCCTATATTTCAGGTAATCTAAGCATGTGTGATGCCTTATTACCCAATTATGTGACAAAGTTTTGTATTTTAAGTTAGAAAAATGCACTTAAGTTTTTATTAAGTGCCTACTGTATGCACTGTGTTAAGTAGCATGTTATGGAGACAAAAATGAAAGTTTCATAATTTTCCTTCCCAAATCCTCCTCTCTCTTCCCTACCTTCCCTAAGAAATTATCCTCAACTTCTTACTATCTCTTCTGACCTCCCTTCATCCAATCTGTTGCCAAGGCCTGCTGATTTCACCTCTCCAACATCTTTCATATATGCCCCCTTCTCTTCTCTGACACTGCCACCACTCTGGTTCAAGGTCTCTTATCAGTCACTTCATGCCTGGACTATTGCAATAACACATTGATGGGTCAGCCAGCCTCAGGTCTTTCCTTGTCCCAATCCATCCTTCATTCAGTCATCAAGGTGATTTTCTAAAGCTCATGCCACTCCCCCACTCAATAAACTCAAATTGCCCCCTATCACCTCCAAGATCAACTACAAAATGCTCTGTCTGGCATTCAAAGCTCTTTATAACCTAGTTTCCTCCTATTCTTCCAGTCACATTACTACCTCTTAGATCCAATGACATTGGTCTCCTGGCTATTCCAAGAATAATACACTTCTCCTTTTGTCTCCAGGCATTTTCTTTGGCTGTTTTCCATGCCTAGAATGCTCTTTCCCCTTAACTCCACCTACTGACTTCTCTGGATATCCTTAAGTCTCAACTAAAATCCTGTCTTTTATAGGGAACCTTTCCCAATCCTCTTAATTCTAATGCTTTTCCTCTAGTAATTATTTCTTCTTTATCTAGCATGTAGCTTGCTTTGTGCATGTTTGTTAGCATGTTGTCTCCCCCATTCAATTGTATACCCTTTGTCCTGAATGGAATTTAATGAAAGGGTAAACTGAGGCAGATCTCTGAGCAAGATAACATTTATTAGCAGGGGCATGTTACTTGTCAATAAATGACTCAATGAATTGTCTCCAATTATGTCAAAGACCTGGAAAAGAGGACAATTCCCCTTACATAGGTTTTGGTGAGTACAGGACAAAGAACAGAACAAGGTAGATGACATCATGGAATTAAGGCAATTCAATTGGTTACAGAGCAGAGGCATAGGGAACAACATGATTGGTTAGAAGTTTGGTAATAGAGGCTAACAACAACCCTCCTTCTTCTTCTCATGATACTAAGAAGTGCTCCTTGTTTGAGTCCAGGTGTGACATAGTGGCCCAGACTTTTGGATAGCAAGCCAGCCAGCCTTGAAGGATAGCTTGGTGAACTAAAGATATCAGACCCAACTCCATTTCTTTCACATACATTCCTCAAAGTTAGCAAAATTCTTTGAGACAAGAATAGATCAGTGATTATCAAGAGAGCTAGATTTCTAAAATTAACCCATTACAGGCCTGCCAGTAACCCATTACAGATGAATTCTGCATGTAGTTCAGAGACAAATAACCACGACAAATAGTTACAGGACAAAAGGAATTAATTGTAAATAGGATAAATAAGAAAATGACACAGGTTCAATCTTAATCTCATTTTAAGAGAGTATCTTGCCTTTTTGTATCCCCAGTGCTTAACATGGTACCTGTCATAGAACAGGCACTTAACAAATACTGAAGCTCACATTCTATTGGGGTAAACAACATGTATAAAGATAAGCAAATAGCACACATATAAAAAGTTAATACATAACAATAGATGGTCAGTATTAACTGGGGAGATCAGGAAAGGCTTCATGTAAGAGATGACACTTGAACTAGATGGTTGACTTCAAAAGGAACTAGGAGTCTAGGTGAAGAGGTGAAGTCTCTTCTAGGACAGCCTATGCAAAGTGAGAGAAATGATTATTAATAACCAATGATTTGGGGAGATTAAGATTCCTCCCTTTTTGTTTTATCCTCAGTTCAAGACCTCAGTTTAAAGGCTGAACTAACCTTCTCCTTTATCCAGACCCCACACAATGGGGAAGCTATATGCTCTACTCAAGTTCAAATTCAGACAGGATAAAGGGGATAAGTTCTTTGATTGCCCAAGGCTGGGGGTGGAGCAGAATTGAATGATATAATCAAAGTTCAAATTCAACCCCTCATTTTAATATTCATTCTCTCATTAATTATTAACCAATCAGAGTTGATTACTACCCTCAGAAACACTCTTCTTCCAAAAGGATATATAAACCCTGAGCCTGCCACTCTGCTTGTCTTTGGTCTGAGTGAGAGATGGCCAAATGACCAAGTTTTTATTAAAATGTTAGAATTATTCATAAAATGATTAAATTGCCCAGAAATTTTGTCTTTCAAAACTTTGTGAACTTCACAAAAGCCATGTAAATGAGAAATGCAATGTCACACATATGGAAATTGCAAGGAGTTCCATTTTTATGTGTGTAGATGATATGGTACAACAGCACCCTTAAAAGGTTCCATGGAGCCATACTGCAAAGTGTCAAACAGAGGAAGTTTAGTACAGAGACAAGCTTTTTGAACAGGAGAGCAGTATGGTCAGAACTGTGCTTTCAGAAACATCACATGGCAGCTATGTGGAAGCATGAATTGGAGAAGGAGAAAATAGAAGCAGGGAGACCAATTAAGAAAGCATTGTAATGGCCCTCATAAGAAAAAATGAAAACATGAACCATAGTAGTGGCTTACGGTAAGACTGGAGGAAAATATTCTTTTTAGCAGCACCAAATAATAATCTGGGACCAGATTACTACAAATGGATCCATGTAGCTGGTCATTCAGAACAGAGTGATGATTTTCATGGAATAAAAATCTTCTCATATTTTCTCAGGAACTATAATCTTCTATGAGCACTTTATTGAGAAGGCCATGCTTAAGATTAATTTATGTCCTGTCTTGACTTCATAGACCCACAGAATTTCAGCATTGTAAGGGACTTCAGTGGCCTTCTAGTCCAAACCATATCTGAATAAGAACTCATTCTTTAATATACCTGAAAAATGGTCATCCCATCTTCATCTGAAGACTTTCAACTAAGGAAAAACCCAGGACCTCCATGAACAGTCCAGTCTACCTCTTCCACACTACCACTCTTCAGTGCTTAAAGACAGCTATCATGCCCCTACTCCCTGCTAAATATGGGTCCTTTAAGTGATCCTCATAAGTCATGGAATAAAAGCTCTTCATCATCCTGTTTGCGCTCCTCTGTACACTCATCAATGTGTCAATGCCTTTCTTGAAATGTAACGTGGATTATGGAAAACAGTATATCAGATGAAGACTGTTGGAATACAGCAGGAAAATCACCTCAGTATTCCCAGATGCTGTACCCGTCATAGGGTAGCCTAAGATCTAATTAGCATTCTTGGCTACCCTGTCACATAGTAGGAACATGGAAATTGCAGTCCCGTAGACCCTCCTTCTTCCTAGATCTTTATTAGATCTTTTGCTTAGCCGTGCCCATTTCATCTAATACTTATCCTCACACCCATGTGGATATTCTTTCTAAGGGTACCGATTACAACCTGATTCTGCCTGCCTATATTACCTACTATTGTCTATTTCAACCCATAAGTCATCCACAGGGACAATCATCCAAAATTCTTAGGGTCTTCCCCTACACCAGGAGCTGGCAATCCATTGCCCAAGAGCCAAATCCAGCCAGTCAAGTGCTTTTGTACTTGCCTGCAAGCTAAAACTTGTTTTTTTTTTAATTTTAAAATACAATAAAACCTTCTCTTAAAATGTAAAAACTATTTTTAACTTGAACTATACAAAAACAAGTAGTGGACCACATTTGGCCCATTGATTGTAGTTGGCATACTCTTGTTCTAAATCCAGGAGCCTTAACCTTTTTTGCATGAGTCATCATGCACTTTGGCATTCTTATGAAGTTATAGATTCCTCAGAATAATGTTTGGTTTTTAAATTCATGATTGAATGAAAAATTAAGAATCAGTTGGAGGTTAGGGAAAATAAAGTATTTTTCCCCAATCTAAGTTCATTCACCCCCTGAAATCTACCCATGGTTTATAGGTTAGGAACCAGTCTTCTGGGTCTAGTGATAGTAAGTGGATGCATAGCAGTAGGGTGTGCTGGCTATCCAGTAATTGTCCTTTTTCACTGTACACCCTGTGCCTTTCCTTTTCTGCCTATACATCTCTCTGATAATTTCCTGCTCATCTCCTACAAGTCTTAATTGGTAGTATGTGGCATCTTATTATCTGCCATTATCCCATTGCCCTTTGGATGACCTGCAATTTTAATTCCTTAGGAACTGTGATATTACATGGCTCACAACCACATTATGTCACCAGACCAATATTAATATTAAAAACTTAAGCCTCTGTTTCAGAGAGAAGATTGGGGTTATTAAAGGAACTGCACAATTCCCCACAGGCCTTTTGGATTTCCTCTGGGAAATGACATAATAATAATAGTAGTGGTTATAACAACAACAAGGAAATAGGCAAAGAGCCTTCAATTTGTGTCTGTCCAGAACACATACTTCATCACTAAGACAGAGTGGAGGTGGTCCCCCCAGGATCTCTGATAATTATGAAAAGCAACTCAGATTTGAACACTTGGTGGACAACAGGAAGAAGATTGCTGTATCAATCATTCTCATAAAGTCCAAATAATGAATGCCTCTAGAAAGAAGGAAACAAATATTAAGCACCTACTGTTTTCGCCACTGTGCTAAGTACAAATATATCTCTCTTGATCTCATCTTATCCTTTCAGCAGACCTCGGAGGTAGGAGCTATTATTACAAACCTCATTTTGAGACAGAGGAAACTGAAGTAGATTAGTCCAGGGTGATTTGCCTAGGGTCACAGAGTTAGTAAGTATTTGAGACCAGATTTAAATTCAATGTCTTCTTTACTCTATGCCCAGTGTTCTATCCACCGTGCCTCCTAGCTGCCTCAATAGACGACAACATTAACTAGTAGCAGTGCCAAATTTTATATCTGGACTAGCTTCATGTATTACTTTAGGTACTAGCATAACTATATACAGTGTAGAAGAACAAGAGTTGAAATGCATGGTATACACACACATACATGTGTATATGTATATAAACACACACATTTTTCTCTTTAGATTATTTATATTTCTGTGTGTGTGTGTATGTAGTTCAGGTCTTGTTCTTCTACACTGTATATAGTTATATTAGTTTCAAGAGTCATACATAAAGCCAGTCCAGATATAAAATTTGGTGCTGCTACTAGTCAATATTGTATTATGCATATATATGCACATACATATATGTATAAAATCATATTTTATCATATATAACTAAATATATAAATGCATATTCATTATATTTCTTACACTTTAAGAATTGCTCAGATTATATTAAACTATTTAGTTTATCCAAATAGCAACAAGAGCAAATGCAAAAGCAGAATTTATTGAAAGGGGGTAAAAGGAGAGAAATATAACTTCCTCTTTGCTTAAAAGTTACTAGGGAAAAAACAACTATTTATCTTTTCTAATCATTCATCTGCACACTCAGTTCCATCTGAGCAAATGATCAAAGGCTTTCCATCATCACTGGTTGTTGCTGTTGGGTTTCTCCTTCTCTAAGAGAACCATGGCATCAGTGAAATGATGACGTGACCATCATCAAAGTGAGCTGACTTTGATTTGATTGAGGGAAGGCTGTGTGAAGACACCAGCCTCACTCTCTCCTCCACAGACATCAGGATCCAGTGACCAGATATTCACTAGGATGACGGGAGATGACCCAGGATGCAATGGGAGACCCTGGTCCGTTTAGGCCTTTTCAGGTACTCACTTAGAATGAGGTAGTGCCCATTCAATGAATAGCCCTCTTTAAGAAGTAAGTCAAGGGATGGTCCCTTTAATTAGAAAAAAAAAGAAAAGGGAAAAAAATCAAGCTGAGAGAGGAAGACCCTTAGGGTTTTAATCAGGATATCTGTGCATACTCTGAATAGGGAAAGAAAAGGGAACCAGTTGTTTCATCAATCATTCCCAAAAGTCATTCTCTACCCTGGCCCTTCCTTATGTACTGTCTTGGTGAGTGGTTTAAAAAGAGGCAAGGAATATTGATCTCTAACATCTTATCCATACACCCTTCTCCAAGGGTTCCAAGATGCTCCAAGAGCAACTGGCCACTCTGCTCTCCTCAGAGAGATGGGATACTAGGCTTGAAGTATGTGTGTGTGTGTGTGTGTGTGTGTATGTGTGTGTGTATCCTTAAATATTGTTTGTCTAGGGTATGTAATATTTCAGATACAAACTAAACTTCCTGGTTGCTGTATCTTAACAGTGAAAGGAGGGACACCAAGCTTTATACCCATGACTTGACCCATTCCCAGTAAAGTCCAGTTCTACAATGAACAGACACAGGAAAGAGAAAATAAAACTATGTATCCAAGTTGATGGCAAAATAGAAGTTAGAATGGGAAAATATATAATAGACCATGCAGAGTGAGGGATCTCTTCCATTGAGAGTGAGCAAAGATTTAAGTTTTGATGAAAACAATTCTTTTTTTTAATTGGTGGGAAATTTAGGACATAGTCTGGCAGAAATTGGGTATAGAACATAGTCTTGAATACATGACCTAGATATAAAGAGAGATAATATAAGGAAATTTGAAGAAAATAGAATATATTACCTACTATGGAGAGGTGACTAATTTATGAATAAACAAGAGATGAAGAGCAAATTACGTATAAAATGGATAATTTCAATTATATTAAATTGAAAAGATTTTGCACAAATAACATAAATATAATAGATATAGCCAAGATCAGAAGAAAAGCAGAAAATTGGGGGGGAAATTTATAGACAGATTCTCAAATACAAGTCTCATACCTCAAATATATAAAGAACTTTGTAAAATCTATAGGAATAGGAGTCATTCCCCAGCTGACAAATTGTCGTGGACATCCTAGATGGATGCCTGCCTCATACAATAGATAAGTAAGTTTTAGTGAGTTGTTTAGACCATGACATCAGGAGGGTGATGCCACAACTAACAAGTGAATTGGATTTAAGCAAGGGAGGGCTGTGCAAAGTCATCACCAGCCTTACTTTCTCCTCCAGAGCCATCTGGGTCCAGTGGCAAGTTATTCATCAGGATGACTAGAAATGATCCTGCCTGTTTACCGTTGACTTACTTGCTAGTCATCACAAAGATAGTAAGGGATGGAGGAGAAACTGAATTCATTACCATGTGACTCCAATTGCAGTCACTACACAACTCTCCTTCAAAGTGTAATTTGGTGAAGGCAATGCTCACTGTTATTTATAACCAGCTCTCACCTTAAAGGGAGGAGAGGAGCATTGGAAGGGGGTTTCCAGTGGGAAGGAGACTACATCTAAAATATCGCACCAAGGACAGAGTTCTGCCTTCCCTCTGCCCTCCCACCCCTCCCCCTTCCTTTCCCCCAATGTATGCAATGGAAAGGATCCTGGATTTGGGGACAGATAGGTTCAAGTCTTACTTAGCCTTGCATCTTGACAGCTGTTTGAGTTTGATAAACAGTTCCCCCATTTTGGCCTCAGTTTCCTCATCTGTAAAATGTGTGGTATTTAAGGTCTCTTCTACCTCTAAACCCCAGAGTTCAGCAAGGACAGTTTCAGAGAAACAGGAAAGTCACAGGGACAACTAAACCTTTTCTTTTGTGCTGCCTCAACCAGCACCACTCAGAAATGACTGTGGGGTGTGGGGAAGGGAGGAAGCTTTCTTGGTATTGACATGCAAATGAGAACTCCAGGCTTCACACTGTGCTGCTTCCTGGACCTGTGAAGTGGAAATTTTTGCTTTGAAAGCTCTGTTGAAAGACTGCAATATGTAAGTGTGCTGTCAACTATTTGTATTCTCCTAATGTTTACTCTAAAGGCGGAGGGATGGAATATGAGCAGCATTTGGAGGAATAAAAGCCAGGATTTGAAGCCAATTCATTTCCAGCTGCTCAGCCCTGCAGGTGATAGGCAACCTATGAATCTGCCTAGAGTCACTAGAGTTACCTGGGGTGGGGGTGGGGGTGGGGGGTGGGGTGGGGAGGAGAGTCAGGGATGGAGAACTGCAGTGATAAGGCAGCAAATTCTAGTCTCCAGCATACAATCCTGTGGCATATGCCAGTAAAGGATGCTAAACGAGAAAGAGTAATATGGATGGAACCTGCAAATACTGTCACAAACTGCAAGGAAAACAGAGATGACAAACCATTCTTTTTAATGTTGTGGGGCATTAGGCTTTCATTTTCCAAGAAGTCATGGCAAAATTTAGGGCCAAGATGTGGCCCTCTGGGTATTTGGTGGGTTCTTGTTGTTTAGCATGGTCTTTAATAAGCACTTATAATCTTTAAAACAAACAAAAAACTTCAGAACTTTCCTCAACTCTCAAGTTACTCTGTATTGCTGATGTGGAAATGCTGCAGATCTTTTCCAGTCTCCTCAGATTCATCCTTCTGCACACAATTAACAGCTCTGCCTGGATATTCCTCCCGTTGGCAGGTACCTTATATTCAGCACATCCTAGAGCAGGGTCGGTATCTTCCCCAAGAATCATCTCCTGACTTCTTTGGTTTTGTTCATGGGACCACCATTCTCTCTATCATTAGGCTTAAAACTTCTGACTTTTTCCTATTGATCACCTCCTCTCATTGCTATGTTTTGTTAATTCTATCTTCAGGATATGCCCATGATTCCTTTTCCTTCCATCATCCTCATCCAGCCACCTTCCTATATGAGCTCTAATTTTGTCTCGCTGGCACTATTGCAATAACTTCGTAACTAGTGTACTACCCTGTTACAATAATTAACTAATTTAAGGATAATACAATAGTCCCTAAGCTCCATGGGATTTCTTCTTTTTTAATGTTAAGGGGTTTATTTTAGACAAAAAATTAGGAGTTTTGTCACAATAATGGCTTTGTGGTTTGGTCCTTTTATTTGTGTCTGACTCTGTGACTCCATTTGGAGTTTTCTTGGCAAAGATCCTGGAGTAGTTTGTCATTTCCTTCTCTAGCTGATTGTACAGATGAGGGAAACAGAGCTAAGTGACTTACCTGGGGTCACAGAGGCCACATTTGAACTCAGAAAGGAGTCTTCCTGACTCCAGATCCAGCACACTATCCACTATACCACCTAGCTGCCCCATAATAGTAGTAAGTTATCAGAAAAATTCCTAATATTTAGGCAGGGTTGGGTATTTCTGCGTAACCTTTACATTTATATGTATTTCTAGGTAACCTCTGGCCTTTTTGTAGTTGACAGAAAATTCAGTTTACTAGAAGCATTTGGAAAAAGAAAGTATTTATGGATAGATAGGTGCTGGAAGCAGAATATGGGGGAAAAGGAGGACTTTTCTCTGGCTGTCCCTGAGACAAGGTCTTCAGCTCCACAAGGATGGGGGCAATGATCCTTGTTCATATCTCCCATTTTTGCCATAGCTCAATCCTGCCTTTGCTACCCAGCAGTAGGATGGAAGGTGATGGTTGTCTTACCCTTTCAAACACAGACCTGTAAACTGTCTTTTTGGTTCTGAGATAGCACCTGCCTTTTATATACATTTTTTAGGGAGTGACCAAGTCTGTCATACAATAGTTTGATTGATTTAAGGAGACATATAGATTATATTCATATTTGTAGTCAGGAAGACCTGGGAGAAAATAGTGCCTCAAACATTCACTTGTTGCATTGTCCTAGGCAAGTAAGTCACCTAATGTCTCTGTGCTTCATTTCCACTGAAAAAACGAAGAGCTAACATCCTTTTCAGATGTCTACTAATATCCCTTCTAGCTCTCTCTATGTAAGCTATGAGCTCAAGTCTTTCAAATTCTTCCTTTTCTAGTCTGTTATTGATCTATCTTGCTATTTAAAAGTTAATACTGAAGAGTTTTGATGATTATACTTTATAATATAGTTTGAATTTAGAAAATCTAATTTCTCTTTATTCCTATCTATTTTTTTCATTATTTCCTTGATAGTCTAACCTATGGCCTCATCAAATGAATTTTGTTATTATAATGGCATGTTCTGTAAAGTATCCAGTTCATAGTTTGAGTGACATGGCATTAAATTAATTAATTTTGATATTGTCATTCTTAATATGTTGATATAGCATAGCTGTAAGTATTCAGTATTCCTCCAACTACCTAACATGGTCATTATTTTCCTAAGGATAACTCTTAAATTATGTCTACATGGTTATTTAGCGTACTTTGGTAGATTGATTCAAATATTTTATGAACAAGTCATAAGTCCATAAGTAAAGCCCCAAAGGAAAAGTCCTCAAGATCATATAGATTTATAAGTTAATCCTATCAGACCTCTAAAGAACAACTAATTCAATATTACATAAATTATTTTCAAAAACCTGAAAAGATGAGACCCTTCAAGTTCTATCTACGGCACAAATATTGCTTTGATACCTAAACAAAGGAGAGACAAAGTAGATGAAGAAAACCATAGACTGATACCCCTAAAAAAAACACTGATGTAAAAAAATATTAAAGTATTAGGAAATAAGTAACAAGAAGATATTTAAAAGATTATACACAATGACTAGGTTATCTTTATACCAGGAATGTAGGGTTGGTTCAACATAAAGGAAAATATAAACATAATATGCCATATTAATAATAAAATAATTAAAAGTATATGTTTATAACAATCGATTCTGAAAAGGATTTTGACAAAATCTAATGACTTTTTCTGCTAAAAAAAAGTAACATTAGAAAGCATTGAAATGAATAGATTTTTCCTATTCATTCTAATGCTTTCAAATATTTTGGTTTGTTTTTTTTTTTTTTTTAGGATCTCATAGGATGTCATATTAGGATCTCATAGTAAGCCTCAGAAATGTGTTGACATGTGCTCTCTATCATCTTCCTGGGTCTTAACTGACCAAGGACCAGATCTTGTCTCAGCATGTAGGGGCTTATTCTCCAATAGAGCTCTTCGAGTAGAGTCTATATGACCAGTTAGCATGGCCCTGTGCCACAGCGTCGTACACGGTGTCTTTATTCAGCTACAAACTAGACAAGATGATTTCTGAGTTCCCTTCCAACTCTGAGATGATATGATGGCTCAAAGCCTATCCTCTTATGAGTGTCATCTGGATATTTTTCTCAAAGTACATGACTTTTCTCTTGGTTACATCAAAGCTTATTTTAAAGTTTTCTAACTTAGCAAGAACTTTCTGCAGATTACATCTTAGTTTTTCCTGTTTAAAAGAGCCTACTAAGCCTTGGTATCATCTACAGACTTAAATATTTAACTGTGGATATGTCACATTGCCAGATATTTTTACTATTAAATTAAATTAATAAACAATAAATAAGCAATAAGCAATTATGAAGTACCTATGATGTTTAAGGCCTTGTGAAAGACTGTGGAGGATACAGTTAATGGGTAAGACACAATGTCTACAGTTTCCTTGTGGAACATATAATCTGATGGGGGAAATAAGTCTACAAATACCAGTAATGCAGAAACATAGCACATAAAGGGTAGAAAGTGCTACATCAATTTGTTGGAGGAAGGAATCATGTCTCCCTGGCCTGGAGGATAAGGATGTAATATTATCCTTATCCTCCAGGAGCACTCTGTGTGTGTGTGTGTGTGTGTATACACATATAAATGCAGAGAATAATCAAAGTAGAATGGACACTAGTCATGAATGGAGGCTAGTTATGAATGAAACCCTTAAGTAGGTCTTAAAGGAGGTAATGGATAAGAGTTCACAGAAAGGAATAGGGAGGAAATTATAGGCTGGGAAAGGGGCTGATACAGTGGATAGTAACCAGATTAATTTTGTTGGATCAGAGGCACTAATGAAGAACAATTAGAGATGGAAGTAATGTTAGGGCAAGATTGTTTTAGATACAAGTATGGAATAATGAGAATCTGTACTAAGATGAAGAGGAAAGGACAGGGATGAGACATAGTTTGAAAGAAGTATCACAAAATCTTTGCAATTAATTGAATAAAAGAAGAAGGTTAGTCATCTACCACTGTGCCTCATAATATGGCTTCAGCAAATGTCTATTAAATTCAATGAAAACACAATTTCTATGTGACAGAAACTATATGAGGCATTAGGGGTATAAGGACATGAAGGCAAGGCAGTTCATGCCCTCAAGGACTTTTAAATTCCCATCAAGAGGCAGAAGTGAGGAAGGAAGGCATTCTATGCAGGAGGTCAGCATATCCAAAAGTGTGAAAATGGGAGATGGAGTTGTATGGGCTAATAAACAGCAAGGATGCCTGTTTGATTAGTACCATTTGAATTGAATTAATCAGAGATATTCTAAGATTTCCAAAGTTAACAACTGGGAGAATGACGGTGCCACTGTCAAAAACAGAGATGATAAAATTGGTATGACCAATGAGGAAATTAGGATACTATAACTATATTGTTATGGAGTTATCCTTTTTTGCAGGGCTGAAAATGAACATTCCTCTTCTTCTTTGTTTGTTGGAGGGGCTACACAACCTTGTGTAATAAGATTCAGAAAATTGAAACCATTTGAAATGAAATAGAATTGAAATGCCAGCAAATGTTGAAAAGACTAAAGTAATAACTTATCACTCAGTGTGCCTTTTCCCCGAGACAATGAACATCTGGAATGGTTTGAGCACCTTTGTTTCTCCTCCTGGGGATTTGTGGGGAGGAGCTACAGGCAGGGGCAGAATCATAAATCCGTCAGGGCTGACAGAAACCCTTTTTCTAGATGCTATTACAGGAAAGCAACTGCTATCGCTTTGTGACCTTCGGTAACAGTTGCTCTGTCTTCTGGGAATCAAGATTGATTTTCCACATCAGAGCATGCGAGAGGGCCTGTTGCCTGAGAGCTTAGGCAGATGCTGTATCAGAAGGCAGCTACTTTTCTCGAGCAAAAGTTGGTAGCATAGTGTGACTGGTACTGAGAGAATGGTTGGTTATTCTCTGCCCCAAAAGTGACTGTAAAAACATTTCTTCCATGCACTTGATAATGAGAGTCTGGCACTTTTCTTCTGAGAAGTTTTTTGAACACCTTCTCATTGATTTAATTAATATCTTCTGGGAATGTGTAGTGTTTATCATTACTCTTGTTTAGCAGAAATGTTAAGAAGCATGTTCAGAGGCCATGCAGTGAACTGGTAGAAATTCTGCAATATACCATGCAGGCTGACCTGCATGGATACAGGAAAGTTATTCCTAAAAAAGTTGTCTGCATGTAGAATCACTCTTGATTTCAGTTTGCCAATAAATATTTACTAAATACCTAGTTTGTGCTAGGCATTGTGCTAGATGTTGGGATTGTAAATAAAAGGGACATAGCACCTACCTTCAGGAAATTTATATTCTACTATAATTTCCATTATAATTACAGAGATGCTTTCTCTCTTAGGACACAAACCATGCTACCTTTGGAATTGTACATTTCATTTCTAGAACCATGGAATCATAAAACATAAAATATTAGATTTAGAAAGACTTTGGAGGTCATTCATTCAGGTGCCTGTGTGATTCACAGAATTTCAGATTTCAAAGGTATCTCAGCAGCCAGCTAGTCCAAACTGTACCTGAAAAAGAGTCCCCACTAGAATGTAATGAATTTTTATCCAACTCTTGCTTGAAGACTTCCAATGAGGTAGAACTCACTTCCTTCCAAGACCATCTATTCCACTTGTGAATAGAGAGTCAGTATGATATACTGGTTACAGAGTTAGTCTCAAAACTGGGTTCAAGTTCCACCACTGTATGACCCTGCACAAAACATTTAAGCTTTTGTGCCCCCAGGAAACTCTTTTGGACTCTTAAGTCCCAGAAAAGTTGCCAACTCCTATTGGTACAGGGAGTTTCTTCAACTGGAGTTTCCCTATATGAATGAAATCACAAGTGCCATCTCTGTCCTCTCACAAAACTTTAAAATCGCAAAATATTAGTAATGCAAAGCAATTCATATTGTATTACACAACTTTGTAAAAGTGCATGAGCAACATAACTTGGTGGTCTTGGACGCAGGAAGTCCTGAGTTCCCCCTGGTATGAGTTGTGTGACCAACACTGGTTGTTCTTCTCTGGGATTTCATTTTCTTAACTGTATGATGGGGATAATGAATGTCTGTGGTACCTACTTGACTTCATTATCCTGCAGCACAAATGATATGATGTGTATGAAATGTTTCACAAACCTTAAAGTGTTATATAAATGCTACTATTAAAAATACACATTTTACTCACTCATCTATGGAAATACTTTAAAGAATACAAAGATACAAAAGCACAGTCCTTGCTCACAAGTAAAAGAGATGATAGTCACACAGTTTTTAGTGTGTAGGGAGATCAGTGATATTGGTACTGGTAGAATCCTATAGGTCTAGAGTTGGAAGGAGCCTCAGGGGCTGTATAGTACCCCTCATTTTTACACAGAGAGAAAAAAAATTAAAAAAAGATTGAGGCCTAGAGAGATTAAGTGATTCATCCAAGGTATCAGAGAGACTAAGCATCAGAGGTGGGGTTCAAACCAGGTCTTCAAAATCTACAACTAGTGCTTTCTCCACTTCACAACACATGCAGAACAAAGACATTAGGACAAATGCTACCAGGTATGCCAGGCCATCTAGACACACCAAGGTGATCTGTATAACAACCTGGGTCATTATGGAGATTGGAAAGGTACTTGTACCCCAGCTTTATACAGCTTCTTTGCAGTTCTGCTAAATGGAGTCCCTGTTATGTTTAGGAAAGACACCAACTAATGACTGGGATTTGATAGGTATTCAAAGGATTTTTAAACCCCTTCAGAAGACAGGAATTTTTATGCATGAATAGTGGTTCAAATGAAAAACTTGCATTTCCTAGCTAGCTGACTGGGTGAGACTGAGGGCTCACAACACAAAAGAGCTTTTGGGGTTTTCAAGCTAAAGATATACTATACCCTCCCCCTTCCATGCATCCGAGAACCAGGAGATGCTAACAGAGAGAAGCAGTTCTGGCAAGAGAAGATGCTCAGTAGAGAGTAGTAGCAATAGTGGCATCCAAAAGAAAGAATAGAGTAAGAAAGGATGGCAAGTCAGTGGAGAAACCTGCTTGATTGATTATATCCCCAGAGTATGCTGCTGCTTCTGCTTTACTAAAGGCGTGATTTATACTGGGTATATGTGTCCCTGATACATATATATTACACATATACACACACACACATATATATGTGTTAGCATGTATGTATGAGTGTGTATATATATTCTTATATGTGTATGTGTGTGTGTGTGTATATGTGGAGAGAAAGAGAGAGAGATTATCCCTTTTTCTTAGTTTGGTTAAGTCTATGAACCCCTTCTCTGAACTATTTTTAATTGTAGAAAATACATAGAATTAACAAGAAATTCAGTTATATTCTAATACAGTTATAAAAAAAAAAGTCCATAGACCCCAAGTTAATTAAGAGCTCCTGCTCTAGACCCATAATCCTCTCATTATTCTCTTTTTTCTTCCTGGGCATCCCTAACCTCCTCCCTTTGCTGACACCACCCAGGGTTCCTTTATGAGCTTCTGGTCCCCACAGGTACAGGGAAAATCCAAACCATCTGGGCCTGGGGCTTCCTAATGATGGTTATCAAGGCTCCTAAAAGAAAGACCTCCTGAAAGAGGAGAATTCCATTTCTGAGTCTTGTCATTGTTCCCTTAGCTCCTCATAAATATGATCTGGCAGGTTGAACTTACCTCTGATTGCCAAGTCAGAAATGGCGGTTCCCTATTTAACCTTTTGTTTTAGATGTGGATCATTTCCGAATGAAAGGTCTGGGCTTCCCAGGTGGCATTTTAATCAGAAGTGATGGGGAAGTGAATGTGAATTTTATCCTGCTGATGAGCTTGTCCCCATAGATTTTTTTTTTCTCTTTTCCCCTCCCCTGCTATCTCTGGAATGGAGAGTTTGAATCAGCGATTAAATGGCCCACAGTTGGGAAGAATGAGAAAGGAGTGTGGGAAACAAGAAACTTATATCCACATTTCTGTCAAGCGTCCGGATCCTTGTCTGTCACCAAGGGTCATATCACCCTTTACTTCATTCCTTCTCAGCTCACATCCAATCAGTTGCTGATCTTCTTTATGCTTCTCCCTCCAAAACATCTCTCCCGTCCATCTTCTCTCCATGGGCCCCACCCTAGTTCAGGCTTTCATTACCTTCTGTCTCAATGGATGACTGCAATAGCCTCCTAATTGACCTCCTTGCCTTAATTTGATCACCTCTCTAATTTATCTACCTCACAGCTGCCACAATAATAGAATTGTTATTGTTGTTGTTTTTCAAAGACTGGGTCTCCCAATCATGCCCAAGCTAGAGGTATAGGGGCTACCACTCTGGTATAGCCCCTCATCAATTCAGGCCTGAACAATTGCAATAAGCTTCTGATGGGTCTGCCTGTCTCACTCTTCATGTTCTATTCAGCTACCAAAGTGATTTTGCTAAATTTCAGGTCCCCATACCATTCCCTCTGTTCAATAAACTCCAGAGTCTCCCTATCACCTCAAGTATCAAATTCAAAATTCCCTATTTGGTGTTCAAAGCCCTTCATAACCTAGCCCCCTATTACCTTTCTAGTCTTTATATACCTTACATACTCAGGTATGTACTCTTTGATTCACTGACACTGGCCTTCTGGCTGTTTCACAACAAAGACACTCCATTTCTTGGGTTTCAGGCATTTCCTCTGGTTGCCCCCTATATCTGGAAGACCCTAACTACTCATTCCCACCTTTTGACTTCCCTGGCTTTCTTTAAATCTCAAATAAAATCTCACATTTTACAGCGTTGTGCCGAAAGAAGTGATTGAGACCCCCAAGCACATATTTTGGAAGTGGATTTTATTTAGCATGCGCTGTTCAGGGCTACATCTTACCTTGCCCAAATCATACAGGCCTGACCAAGGGGAGATCACTGATATATATAGGGTCCCCCCAACTCTCAATGGTCCGGGATTGCATAATAAGGAGTTTACAGCAGGGATTGGCTAGTACACATTTTAAGTCTCACGCGCAGGGAAACTTTGGGGGGCCCTGCAGACAACTTCCTTGATGAAACAGGAAGAAGATGACTGGCTAGGGCAGAATGGGGGGAAGGGAAAGGATCAAGGGAGCCAGGTGAGGCCACGTACAACAACAGGAAGCCTTTTCCAGTCTCTCCCCCACCAATTCTATTGTCTCCCCTCTATCATTTTTCCAATCTACCCCATATATAGCTCGTTTGTTTATATTTGTTTTTATTGATTTCCTTATTAGATTGTAAGCCCCTCAAGGAAAGGTACTATTTTTTTCCTCTTTTTCATCCTCTCACTCAGGATAGTACTTGGCATATAGTAGGCAAGGAATAAATGTTTATTAACTGATTATTATCTTATTCCAGTCAAATCAAATAAACTTGTTAGCTCTTCCCCATACATGACATTCCATCTCCTACCCTGCTGCCTCTGAGAAGAGGTCCCCTAAATCTCATCAAGGTAAGCATTAATTCCAATGAATGGAACTACTAATATGCTCTAAGTCAGGTAACTTTACCAAGTGTGAATATCTTTTTGATATTAATCGATCAAAAGTGTAAATTAGTTGAAAGGGGTGAGGTATATCAAAACATTGGACTAAATCATTTTATGAAATATATTGAAATTGGTTGAAAAAATAGATACACCTCTGCATTTAGGTATTTCAGAGGAGGTGGTAAACCAGGAAAGCAGTTAAGTTTCAGTAGTACTTTGAGGATCCTATAACCAGAGGGCACCAAGAGGGGGGAGGAGTGAGCTCTGAGGGACTTATATTCCATCTCTCCTCCCTGTCTCCACCTGATCATTGTCCATACCATTGGAGAGAATGGATCAATAACAGTGCATCTGGTCGGGAAATGAGAGAGCACAAAGCTGGCACTCTGTGGAAAGGCATCTTCAGGAAATATAATATCTTCAAGGGGGAGAGAAGTATAGGTTCAAGACTCTACAATGTCTCTAACTCTCATGGCACAGAAGGGAGGTGATATAACTCAGGGGAAATTGATAAAGATTGCAGAGAACAGAAAAGGACTTCCATCTAACCAGGAGCTATGAGTTAACCCTTTGTCCTAAGTGCTCTCTAAGCCTGAGCACACTTCCTTAAAAGTCTGTATTTATTTGTGGGAGAGTATGTCCTAAACTTGGGGAGTGGGGAATCATGCCCTTTAAATCAGGGCTTAATTTGTTCTTTTGTTGAGTGTCCAGATTTTATTAATGAAAAAATGTTAATGATGCAGATTAAGTTTAAAAATGTGTGGTGGGTACACTATCTTTTTCCTGGAGAGTCTCGTGTTAAACATTTCCTAGCACACACTAGGAGACTTCATTGATTTCTAAAGGAGAGTGGCCTAGGAGAAATGGAATAGAAATATGGTGGTTTAGCTAATCAGAGTGACTAGAAGTTAGAAAACTAAATTCTTCTTGTGGTCTTCATTTATAGACAACTCCCAGTCTTCCATTTTCGATCAGCAACTGTTTCCATCAGCCAAGCTCTGCTTGGTTTCAACTCCACAACTCTCAGGGCGCTTTCTGTCCCCCAACCCTTTCTAGCTTCCTTTTGGATCTTGTCTTCCCACATTAGATTGTAAGCTTCTTGAGAGCAGAGACTGTCCCTTTTTCTTATTTGCATCCCCAGTGCTTAGCACAATGTCTGATAAACAGTAGGCTAGACACTTAAGAAATGTTTGTTGAATTGAATTGTTAACCCCAAACTGTACTATTATATAACCGGGTTTTCTTTCTTAGCTTCCTATATATGTTGCCTAAAACTGTCTTAGAATAAAGACACATTAAAGGGCAAGAGAAAACTATGCCATTTTAGATTTCTCACTGTCAGAAATTACTTGACATTAGATTTATCTTAAATAAAATCTTAGTTATAGAAAATTGTTTCTGAGAGACTGGTACCTAAATGAGAAATACACTATCAATTTCTTTTTCCTTTGTCAATGAGATCTAGAGAAACAAGGTGAAGCATGTGTTGGATTCAGTTCCACTGAGTTCCCATCCAGCTCCTAAGAAATGGCAATTCTGTGTTCATCTCAGACTGGTAATGGAAACACAGCTTCCCAAATGCTGTTGCTGTTTTCAAAAGAGCTGAAGCTCTGGAAGAGGTCAAAGCTGTCATGGTCCTCTGTTGTGCTTGCCTCACCTGATACCATCACAACACAATGATTAATCAGTTATGACAAGACATGAAAATGAAATGTATACACAGGCACATAGGACACTGGCATTAAAATCACATTAGCTCAACCTGATTAACATTGTTTCACTCAGAATCAAATAAATCAGGTCATCATCAATGGGGCTCATTAAATTTCTGCCTGCCAAGAGACTAGTGTGACAGATAGTCCAGGAAATTGTGGATAAAAAAAATCACTGGACCCCCAAAAAGCAAATTGGCCCCACGGTTGTATAAAGACTCTTCTCTATTTCACTCACAGGCTTCTTGAAGGCTGTCATTTCCTCCAGGTAGAATAGGGGCCAACCTACTTCCACTGTAATACAGCTGGGGCTGGTGAACCATCTTTCTCAGGAGGGTTGCTATCGTCTGCAATTTAATGGGGGATAGAAACACTATAGGCATGGAAGTCATTATTATTATTTATGTTATAACAGGGAACTCTGATAGTCACAAAGTCTGAGCCCAGAGGCATATATTGGTAGTAGTATTAGGAAAGGTAAGAGGCTAGTGGGAACAGACTCTTAACTAGGAAATTTTATGTCTGAGGAAAGTGGTACAATCAATTGGTTGGTTTTACAATCCATGGGGGCCATCTTCAGTCATCCTGATCTATGTCTTGCTACTAGACCCAGATGGCTCTGGAGGAGAGAGTGAATCTGGTGACTTTGCATAGCCCTGCCTCACTTAAATCCAATCCACTTGCAAGTCAAGACATCACCTTCCTGATACCATTGGTCTTCTTCAAGAATGAATGACAATTTATAATCTATCTCCTATTCTAGTTGAGGAAGACTAACAATAAAGTTTATGTGTCATTTTAGGATTGTATACTAAGTCACTTTTTACACATGGAGTGAGGACTTCTTAGGCATATTTATAAAAATAAAATGGAGACAGAGATAACAGTACATCTAGAATATTGTGTTACATTCTAGATACCATACTTTAGGAAGGACATTGATAAAAACTGTTCAGAGATGGGCAGACAAAATGGTGATAGGCCTTGTGTCCATGTCTTTTGGGGATCAGTTGAAAGAATTGGAAAGCTTAGTCTGAATAAAAGATATGAAAGCCATATTCAACTATTTTGATGCAATGGGGGAAGTTGCTGATAAAAAGCCAGAGTGCCTTTTCTGATGTCCCACATGTGGATGAGGCTATCTGTATCAATAATGAGATAGTCACAACACCCATGATGGTTATGAATATGCTGGTATAGTTTTGGATCACAAAATGTAGCAAACTCTCCACATGGAAGGCAGAACCAAGGTCTTTATTCAGAAACCATAACACTGAG
>CM053596.1:113879402-113900517 GCA_028646575.1 Pseudocheirus occidentalis
TAATGGTTGCCCCATGAGTGGAAGTTTGATTATTGTATTATGAATTGATTGAATGATTATTGATTTGCCCCATGAGCAGAAGACTGATTATTATATTGTGAATGTTATATTGTGAATGTTTGCCTTGATTTGTAATGGAATAAACAGAGTGTTCACTATTACTGTGTAATCCCGAATCTTAAAAGCTGTTCACAGTAGCATTCTTTTGGGAATTTGCTAGTGCATGGCATTACATATGCATCCCCTGAAATCAATATTTCATCTCTTGGCTTCTTACTTTCACCTTGTTCCCTTTGCCTGAAATCCTCTCCTTTTCCCCTCTACCTCTTGGAAGCTTTTTCTAAGATTCAGGCCAGACATCTATCCTCTCTTGAGGCAAAGTTTTTCCTGATCATTCAGTAGTCAGTGCTCCATTCTGCCTCAAAATGTCTTATAATTGTTTCTCTATTTACTTCTGGTAGCCTTTAGTAAAAGAGAAACTCCCTGAAGATAAGGACCATTTTACATTTCATCTTTGCATCCTTGGAGCTTAGCACAGGGTCTTGTAGTCAGTTAATCAATAAGCATTTATTAAGTGCTTACTTTGTGCCAGGTACTGGGCTTAGTACTAGGGATATAAAGTCCCTGTCTTCAAGGAGTTTACATTCTAATAGATGAGATAACACATAAATGACTAGGTACATATAAAGCATATAAAGATTACATGAATATAATTTGAAAGGGGAAGGCAAGAGCAGGTATAGGGATAGAAAAGGACTTTGGAGGAAATGAGATAGAAGCTGTATCATGAAGTAAGCAAAGGAAACTAAGACGTTGTCAGCGACCACAGTATTCTGAATATAGGGGGTTAATAACCAGTGTAAAGGCAAACAGATGGGAGATGCAGTGCAGTGTGAAAAGAACAAAGCGTAGACCAGTTTAGGTAGATCAAAGAACTCGCAGATGGCATCAAAGTGTAAGAAGAAAAGAAGGGTAGGAAGGGGCCAGGTTATGAAGTACATTCAAGACAAAGCAAAATAATTTATATTTGATCTTGAAGGTAATAGGGAGCCATTGCAGCGTGTCACAAAGGAGAGTGACATGGTTAGATTTTTGCATTAAAAAAATTGCCTTGGCAGATGAGTAGGCTGGAGTAGAATAGTTAAGGCAAGAAGGCAATCAATCAATAAACTTTTAATAAAAAAAACTAATGTGTGTAAGGTTCTATGCTAAACTCTGGGGTTACAAAAGAGGCAAAAGAGAGTCCCTGCCTTCAAGGACCTTATAATCTAATGGGAGAGATATCATGCAAACAAATATATACAAAGCAAGCTATATATAAGATAAAGAGCAAAAAGTTAACAGAGAAAAGGCATTAGAATTAAAATGGGTTGGAGAAGGCTTCCAGTAAAAGACAGGATTTTAGTTGGGACTGAAAGGAAGTCAAAGAGGTCAGCAAAAGGAGTGGAGGAGGGCTCCACACATGAGGGGCATCCAGAGAAAACCAGTTAGATGGCTATTGCAGTTGTCTAGGTGAGAGTGAATGAGGGCCTGAACAAGGGTGTTGTACAAGAGGAGAGGAGATTAAAATGAGAGATATTATAAAGGTAGAAACAAAAAAGATCTAGCCATGGATAGTATATGGTAGATTCTCAAATATTTGTTATATTAAAAGTGGTTGTAATGGCAAGCAAAGAATTATTTAACACCTTGTTTCAGCTGTTTAATTATTTAGCACCTTGTTTCTTCAAGTTTCTTTTAAGCCTTGTCCATGATTATATCAAGTCTTCGTTAAGAAACAGAACTTGAGGGGTGGCTAGGTAGCTCAGTGAGTAGAGCACTGGCCCTGAAGTCAGGAGGACCTGAGTTCAAATCCAGCTTCAGACACTTAACAATTTCTAGCTGTGTGACCTTGGGGCAAGTCACTTACCCCCAATTGCCCTGCCTTCTCCTCCAAAAAAAAGCAAAAAAACCCCACATAGAACTTGTGAACCCCACAACTTGTGAACCTTAGAACCTGTGAATCCCTGTTTCTGATGCAACAGGAAGGGCAGGAGCTAATGGCCATATATAAGGAGAAGCCCAAGCTGGAAGAGGGAAGAACTAAGAAGAGAGCACTTGTGGTGGCAGAATTGAGAAGGGGAACTTTGTGGTGGTAGCACTCTGTTTGTCTGTTCTGTTTGTGTTGATGTTTGTTTGTGATATTTTGTGCAGAAGCCCTTGGGCCTTACTAGAAGCCCTGAAAGAGGATTTTCTTGATATCTGTTTACACAAGTCCTGGACGAGGAATTTGGAGGTCCTGGGACTGTTCTGATGATTTGTGTTTAGTTCTCAGACCTTGTATGTGAGTCTGTGTTGATTTCACAGGCAGATAGTGAATTGATGATGGTGCTGGCAATGTGGATGAATGTTATTGTGGCTCTGTTAAGCTTTGTCTTCCCAGAAACAGAAACTGTGAAGGAGCTGAGGTGGACTGGACACTGTGAACTTCAATAGGGAACAGGAATTGGATGAGGAACTGGATGAGGAGTTAGACAAGGGGCTGAAAGCTGCCTACCTTTGAACCCAGGTGACAGTTGGGTAGATTCAGGTAGGAGCTGGACCCATGGAAGAGGAACCATGGAATTTGGGAGCCAGCCTCAAGTCAAGATGAAAAAACCTCTCCTTGGGTACCTACAGATGACTGAGAAGATCATGATTTACTGTGACCTAGGGGTGGAGAATTTTGACTTTTGTACTTTGTGTCCCTTAAGAAGGCTTGCTCCTTAAGGATGATTGAGTTAAGAACTTACTGAATGATATCTTTTAAAACTATGTGGCCACTTTGGTGAAAACAATCTGGTCACCTTGGTGATAACTTGTTATATTGTAACATTGTGAATGCTGTACTTTGGTTTCTGTGAATGTTTTGCTCTAATTTATTGCTGAATAAATAGAAAATTCACTATACTATGTAATCAGAATCTTAAAGCTGTTCACAGCAGCAGTCTTCTGGAAAGCTGCTAGTGCTTGGCTTTACAGTGGTTCACTTCAGTTCATCTTCTCTCCTCCAAACCACTCCCTGCCTCTCCATCTTAGGCAATGTTGTGTCATGGAAAGACTTAGCCTCTGCCACTTATTAGCTGTGCAATCTTTAGTAAACCACAACTTCTCTGAGTCTCAGTTTCTCCATCTAGAATTGGAGATTATAACCTGCTTCCTAGGTTTTTGGAAATGATGAAATGAAGTAAGATAATGTCCACATTATAATGTACTTGGTAACTGTGGTGCTCTATAAATGTTCATTTTTACTATTATTAACCCTATTTCTGGTTCTTTTTTATCCTCATGAATACAAATGTGAAACTCTTTGATATGTGTATGTATATATGTATGTGTGTATGTATAAGTATATATATGTGTGTACACACACACACACATACACACACACACACACATACACACACACACTCTTGTTATTAAGGCAGAAAAATCAAGGCCCTTACTGCCAGTTTGAGTCTACAGGTGGTTCTGTGTCCCTGGAATGATAAACAATTAAATCAAGGATATTTATATAAATTTGGAAACTGTAGGGGTTTGCCAGGACTAAATGAAATGGTAAAAATCTGCCTTCAGGCAATTTTAAACAAGAGATTAAGAGACAGAATGGAAGCCAACTGAAAGAGGGATTGTGTTTACATGGTCCCAAATAACTAGGATGTTATCCTGACTTCTCTTGCAAGATCATCCCAGTAACTGAACATGCAGCTTTAGAGAAGGCTTTTATTTGGAATTCTCTAGTTGGACATGTACCAAAATTGAACCACTAGTTAATTATTTGCCAATACCTGTCCCCAGAATCCATGCTAGGTGAATCATGAGAATAACACTTTTTATGATCTGAATAGGACCAGTAACATCTGAAAGATGCTTAAAAGCCTAAAAAAACCTTTTTTGGCATATCAACTCATTAATTGAAAGAGAAAAAGAAGTAATTGACAGATTAACATTCCGTTGTTGTTTAGTCATTTTCAGCCATGCCTGACTCTTCAGGACCCTATTTTGGGTTTTCTTGGCAAAGATAACCTGGAGTGGCTTGCTATTTGCTTCTCCAGCTCATTTTACAGGTTAAGAGACTGAGGCAAACAGGGTAAGTGACTTGTCCAGAGTCACACAGTAAGTGTCTAAGGCTGGATTTGAACTCAGGTTCTCTTGACTCCAGGTCCAGTACCTAGCTACTCTAATGAGATTAACATTATTTGTCATTATTACTGAGTAATTATTATTGAATAAAATATTTGTTAAAATTATTATTCAATCAAGTTATACTTTTCAAAAATACCTATGCACACACATATATGTGTATATATTATTTTTATGAGAATGAATTATGATAATTTCCATAGAGCATAGATTGAAGGAATTAGGACTGTTTTGCCTGAAGATTAAGTAGGGAGGTATGATTTAATGTACGTTGATGTTGCCCAGTTGTTTCAGTTGTGTCCAACTCTTTGTAACCCTATCTGATGTTTTCTTGGCAAAGATATTGGAGTGGTTTGTCATTTTCTTTTTCAGCTCATTTTATATATGAGGAAACTGAGGCAAACAGGATTAAGTGACTTGCCCATGGTCACACAGCTAGTAAGTGTCTGAGACCAGGTTTGAACTCAGGAAGATGCGTCTTCCTGATTCTACGCCTAGTACTCTATCTTACTGCACCATTTAGTTGCCCCTGATTTAATGTTTATAGAAAACTATCAAATAAGAGGCCAAAGAAGGAAGAAATAGGAGTCAATGAATAGAAGCAAAAAAGAGGCAAACAATCTTGGTAGAAGGAAATAAAAACAAATATCCTAAAGCTGAATGAATTGCTGCAAAACTTCTTCTGTGGAGGTCATTAAGCAAAGGGTGTGTGTGTATGTGTGTGTGTGTGTGTGTGTGTGTGTGTGTGTGATAACCATTTACACAGTGCCTACCTACTATGTTCTAGGTGCATTACATATAAATATGATCACATTTGATTCTATCAACATCTCTGTATGCATTATTATCCCCAGTTTATAGCTGAGGAAACTGAGGCAAGCAAACAATTAAGTGACTTGCTTAGGCCAAATCTGAATTCAGGTTATCTTGATTCAAGGTCCAGCACTCTTACCTACCTCATCTCACAGGCACCTCACTGCCCATATTAAATGCTGTCAGATACATTATAGAAAGGATTCTCATTCAGGTTTGGGTTGGAAAAGATGATGTTTATTGACTGACTATCTGAGCCTCTTTGTGATTATGCTCTCCTGATGACTCAGACTGATTTTACTCCTTTCTTCAGGCATCTGCATTATTTTCTGATAGAAAAGCTTGTCCATAGCCTTTAGGGTTGCTGTTTCCTCATATGACCAATCAACTGTGAGCTCCTTTGCCCCCCACACCCCAGTCTCTAAGCTCAGGTAGAAAACCCAGGCAGGACTTGAAGTGAATAGTTACATTTAGACCCCAAATGGCCAGAGTATCAATGTCCTACCTGAGGACAATCTTGTGTTCTTAGGAATGCTGGACAGGAAGCATGGCAGAGTTGGCAGAGGGCTAACCTTGGAATCAGGAGTACCTGATTCTGTCCCAGGTTGTACCTCTGATACTGCCTGACTATGGGACCTTAGGCAAATCATTTAATCTCAGTGCCCCTAAGCAACTCTCTAAAATACCAGAGAGAGGTACAGAGTTGACAAGTTTCCCCATAGTAATGAAACCACAAGGCTGGATTAAAAATCAATAGCAACCCTACATGTAACAGGAAACAATTTTCTCTTTTATCTTAATGCTCTCATTGTGTGACTATGACCCTTTTCAAAGAATCCCAGGTTCCCTATTGGGATCAAAGATAAACTTCTTTTTCTATTTGATATTTAATCTCTTCACTGCCTGTCCCCTTCCAACTCTTCAATTCTTTTTACACTTGATGCCCTTCCACACATGCTGTAATTTAGCCAAACTGGTCTACCAGCTATCCCGCTTACGGGAAGCTCCAACTCCCACTTCCATCCCTTTGTACTCACTCTGCACTATTTCCAGAAGGAACTGGGTTTCTTTGTTTCACTCCTTGAAATCTCTGATTTTCTTCAAGACCTACCCCTAGAACACTCTTCTTCATGCAATATTTTCTTCTTCCCCCAGCTGCTTGGGCACTAGCCCCTCAAACCCCTATGTTTTCCTTCCATATCTTCTCTACATAGTTATACGAGCACATACTGTCTCTGACATTAGAATGTAAGATCCTTAAAGGCAGAGACTCACTGTTCTCTCAGTATTTAGCATTGTGCCTTAAATATGATAATCTACTAATTATTTAATAAAGACTTATTGATTGTTGATTATATAAGCTCCGTGTAGACTTCTCTTGTAAACTTTCCATCTCTCCTGATGCTTAGCATGGACCTCTGCATACAGCAGATGCTTAATACATTTTGGAATTATTGAACTGCTATGTATGTCACCCAGTCTCAATAGCATCCCTTTTCCAGAAGACTCTGGATGATAAACTTCATTGATACTAGAAAACAGAAAACAGAACCTAGAGACTGAACAAAATCCTTTATTTGTTCCATGGGTGCTACTCATGGAGTGTTTTCCCATTAATCTGCGAGGCAGCATAATATAGTAGAAGAATACTGGGTTTGGAATCAAATGACATTTCTTTAACCCTGCTGCTTACTATCTGTGTGACTTTGGGAAAGAGTTATAAAATGAAGGAGTTGGAGTAGATATTCCCCAAGGTCCTTTCAAGTTCTTAATTCAATTATGTGACCTTTCACACCTGACCTCAGTTTCCTCATCTATAAAAAGAGACAGTTGTACTTGTTGACCAATCATGCCCCTTTCATCTCTGTCTTTGTCTATTGTCTTTGGAACTAAACCATCAGAGAGATAGTCTAACATATAATTGTCTGAATTAAAATGAGTGGACATTTTAAATTTGGGAGGTGCAGAGAAAGTTTTGTGTGTGTTGTACCAAGAGGAAAATGACATGGGTAAAAATCAAACATGGGAGAGAATCTATCCTTGGATCTATCATGGAGGCAGACAGCATAGTAGAATGCAGTTGTCATGCAATAAAATTGATATTTGTTTTAAAAGTGCACATTCATCATTATTAATATACTAATGCTATTACTAGCTAAATCTTCATCTCTCTTCCCCAAGCCTTGGAAATTTAGTTATGCTCCTGTCTAAACAAAGGGATATAAGGTCACATAATGTAACTGGAAGTAGAAAAAGACAGTGATTTCTGGAACAATGGAGAGAACTCTGTTCTTGGAGACAAAAGATGCCTCTTTTTGTTACTAGCATGTAGCTTGATAATCTTGAGCAGGTCTTGGGCTCACTTTATCTCATTTCCTCATTTGTTCTTCCTGGACACTCAAATCTCCTCACTTTCATGCCTTTGTACTGGCCATCCCTCATTTCCAGAGTACTGTCCCTCCACACTTTCACCTTTTGGAGGCCCTGGCTTTCTCTAAGACTCAGCTCAAGCGCCTGTTTTACATGAAGCCTTTTCTGATTCCTCTTCTTCCTCTCCATACTCCCAGATACTAGTGTTCTCTCTCCCCAGACTACCTTATATTCACTTTGTATATGTTTTTTTCTGTGCTTATATATATGAACATGCTACCACCCATATTATAATGTGGTAATTAAGTTTTTTAAGGACAAGTATCATTTCACTTTTCATTTTATCCTAAACATTTAGCTCAGTGTCAGGCCCTTAACAAATATTAGTTAATTCATTGATTGATCTGTAAAAATAGGGACAATAATATCTTGCTTGCTTGAAAGCAAGAGATTGGAACAGATAATTTCCTGATACTCTTTTCAGCTTTTGAATTTATGACCAATCTAGAATTGATTTTGGTCTTTCCTGGGAATACTAACTAGTCCTTACACAAGCAAAACTATTCAGACCAAAGACAGAAACTTCATTTTAAGTCCCTAAATTATGATCATTCACCCAGGCAGATACTTATCAGCTAATTTGAGGTAATATAAGTGCATTAATGAACCTTAGAGTCTATTGCCATTAAAATAATCAACTCCTTATTAAGTAAATGAACAAGGCTAGTAAAGAAATCCCAAATGATTATTTCTTACCTTTGGATTTTCTGTCATAGTAAGATCTGCCTCGATATTGAGGGGTATCCATATACAGATTTTCAAGATCTTCCTGCCAGGATTCAGGATTAAAGTGCTTGAGCAGGTCTTCCACAGTGTCAAATCCAGCTACTGTCTGATCGAGAGCATCTGCTGTCAGCGTGGGATCGGTCACTGATGGAGAGTGATAGGATACCCCCTAAGAGTGACATACAACTCAGTGTACTCAGGGAAAAAAAATGCCACACCTATGAAACACAACAGTCATTTAGTAATGGTAATTTTTTGAAATAGTTGCTCAAAATGGGATGGGTATGCACAGAAGTCCAAGTGATGCCATGCCATGCCACACTAAAAGGCAAGTGCAATTTCCCCACTCCAATATTAAATAAAATGACTTGCTATGCATTCAATCACTCTTTTGAAAATCTTAAGTTAAAGAAAACCTTTCAAAAAGTGAAACCATCCTTCCTTTCAACTTGTGGTCAATTACAGAAATATAGGTATCCAGATGGAAATAACCAAATCATTTGGTATCTTTGTTTCATAAGGCTAATTTGATAGTTAATCATAAAACTTATTTAAAATTCTTATGTGTCTTTGTTTCTCTAGGAACACACAAGGTATCAGTGATAAACCAACATGCTGATGCCTTACTTTGCCCATCTTTAGCCCTCCAGATATCACCACTGACCCTGCTCAAGGAGAAAGGGAAGAAGAGTACTATTTCTGGTGGGTCTTCAATTACTGAAGTGCTGCTTGAGGTAGTGCATATACATCTTGTGAAAGTTTGTTGTTCAGTGAAGTCTATTTTACCTCCCACAAGGCTAATTAGGAGTGGCATCAGCTGTTTTGATAAGGATGGAAAAATCAGGTAGGAAACTAATTAAAGGAAGTGTTGTGATTTGCTAATGATCATGACTATCATTAAAACATCTTCAGAAAGATATGGAGTGACTCCAAAGGACAAGATAATGCTGGCCACCTAAAACAGAGGAGGCTTTCTGGTACCAAATGCATTCCTGTTAAGTTTCCAAGGGCTCCCTTCACTAACCCTTGTCCAATCCAGAGGTAAATGAACCATGGCTCCAATGGCTTTGTAAAAATTTATGACCCATTAAAGAGAAATGGAGAGCATGTATCCTCATCTGAGTTTCAAATGTGCTCAAAGGAACTGCCAAGCCAATACAATCCCCCCAAGGACAAATAGCTCCTATCATTAAGGAGAAAGAACATTATTAATTAAAATTAAAAGAAAACTTGCCTCCCTCAAAGAAAATGCCAATGACCTATGGGAGAAACATCATATATTACAAAGGGGGAGGGAGGAATGCCCATGTATACATTTATATTTTTAATTAACATTTGTATCCTTTTATTTTCTAAGTTCCTTCAAGTGAGATGGGAGCTTCCATTGTCACCATAGGAAGACTTGGTTAGGGTGGCAGGAGGGAAGCATTATCATTATGTGCAAATATTTGAAAGGATATTATGTAAAGGAAGGACCAACCTTGTTCATTGGGCACCAATGGACAGAACCAGGAGCAAAGAGCAGAAGTCAAAAAGAGGCAAATTTAGCATGATGTTATGGGGAAAAATTCTGAACATTCAGAGCTGTCCAAAAGTGGTATGGAATGTGTAGAGAGGTGTTGTATAGCTTCTCCTTGGGAGTTTTCAAGCAGAGGCTAGATGGCCATGTTAGGTATGGTGGGATCAGACAGTGCCTGAGGTCACTTCCACCTCCCTGTGATTCTGTGATGGGAAAAAGTAGTAGGTGAAGAGATGCATATTGACTGGCATTAGCAAATTATTTAGTCCAGACCTCAACTGGATTGAGGTGGTGGTGAATTTAAGCACTTTGGTCTATATGTGACAGCATCATCATTATGTTATCATCACCTGGTTCCCCAGGAAGCAAAAACTGGCTTGCTCAAATGTGAGAGTGGCAATCCTCTGCCCTGTGTTCTTCTATCTGATCTGGAATCCAGGGTTGAGATTCACTAGGAGTGACTGCTCCTCTTTCTTTCTTTATACCTCTGTTCTAGTGGCTCTAAAGAGTTCTAACAATCTCTTTTCAGGGTTGTATAGCTTAAAGTAAAGTAAAGGATTAGCAGGCATCTCTAGAACTTTGGTTGAGTTAATCTGGATAATTGTAGAGTAAGCACTTAATTTTTTATCCTTGGTTTAAATTAGTCCTGGATTACACACACCTAAGGAATAGCTCACTCTTTTAAGGAGATCAATGCTAACATTTTGAAGGTAATTATAATTCTTTAGGCAAGTTCTATCATTTGTTTATTCTTCTCAGTAGCCATATTTGGAATTTTAATGTAGACATGAAAATTAGTCGAGTGAGGTCTATAGAGGTATAGTGAAATGAAGGCTGCAGTGATTACCTAATTAATTGTGAGTCACATAAGTGGTTAATTCTGACAATTCAATATAATGTAAAAAAAGAGCATGGACTTAATTTGATTCCATAGTATCTATATGTTCCCAATTAAGCAGATAATCTATAATTCTTCATTTAATCTTTGCTGTGAAGTCTGAAGCTCAAAAAAATGCAATGACAACTGACCCAAAGGGGGGGCACAAAGCCATATGTAAAAGCTTTGGAAATCATTTTAGAATTGTAGCATTTTGGGGGGGGGGAGAAAATAAGGAAGGAAGAAAAAAGAGAAAATGCAATTCATTTCCTTTCAAAATATAAACAGATATGTTAAGCAACAAATTAAAAGAGACTGAAAAGCTTGTGATAATTTTTCAAAAAGCAGAAAAAAACAGTATAATTTTTTTTTTCTAAAAACTGACAGATAACAGCATGTCTGGGAGATATTTCTCATAATCAATAGCTAAGAGTGGCTCCCCATTCCAGTGGCGTATCTGATATCTTCTGGGTACAAGGATGGGCTGCACAATCCAAATGAAATCTAAATGTACAAGTCTTCCATAAGAATAAGCACCTACTGGGTTCTTCCTTAAAGTACTCTGTTTGCTCTAAATCAACATAATATATAGGTTTGTCAAATGAATTTTAAAGATACTTGAATTACTTTAAAACAAATTCTAAATACCCAAATCAATGTGAATAAAAGCAAAGCAAGACATAAACCTATATTGCTTTATTTTCAGGACCCCTAAAACCAGGACCTTATTTCTAGGAATTAAATGTGCCCCCGAACCAAAAGTTTTATGAAGAAAAGATGAGGGAACCTCCTTTGCCAGGCTGGGATTGTATCTCAAACTGACATCCAGCTTAGCAGTGCTCACATTGGATACAGGCCTAGACAACTCCTAAATCTTCCAGAAGATATGGTTTTACTTTTATACTCAGATTCCTGGGATGATCAGAGGAATCTCTCCAGGGAACCTAGTTCTATTCTTACTCCCAGAAGGTTCATTTAATGTTTAGAAAATTCCTTAGGAAGTAGGCCTACCAAAGGTCTCTGAATTGTTAAGTATTAATAATCCCAGAGGCCCATATAGACCATCTAGACTTTTTCTGAGCAGCAAGTTAAACCGAAGGTCAACCTGGTGCTATACCTGGCCCAGCTCAAGTTCATTGTACTTGCTTAGGGTCACACTGTCTCTAGGGTGCATCATTTCACTTTCTGCTCACTCTTGTTCTACTAGTCCCAGAACTTTGGATAATTCTAGTGTATCAAACCTAGTTTCCTGCCTATGTAATTGTCAGCCTGCTTTCATCCCTTTGGAGCCCTCCAGAATCTACAGTTAGGCTCAGTTAATATTCATCTGCATTCTTGGTTCTATTTTAAGCTCTGGGGCCAAGGTGCACTTTAAATGAAGGAAAAATAATCTAGTCTATAGATTGGGAATTAAGCATCAAATCAGTCATATTCTGACTTCATCATCCAGTTTTAATAACTGCGTTCTTGTCTTGTTCAAAGTATTCTTTATCAGACAGCTCCCTGATATCATTCTTCAATAGCCTTCCAGGTCACTCAGTGAATCACACCATTAGATCTTTAATGCAAACTACATTTATCTGAATTTCATCATGTGCCTGTTACTGAGCTTTGTCTGAGTACACATCCAACTTTGGTGGAGAAACTAAGGACATTCACTTCTGGGGCTAACCCATTCTCCTGCCAGCTGAGCTCCAGGTCTAGCAGCCTGATTATGTTGTGCTTTCTGGCTGAGTTTAGCCTGCCTAACTTAGCCTTCTGCCTAGCCCTATGCTATCTATACACCAGACTCCCAGTTTCTTTTTTCACAATAGAAAATTTCAGAATAGCAAAACTGAATTTCTCAAATTTGTTATCATAAATTGGACCCAAGTGCCTATTCTCTGTTGACTGACCTGGAAGCTGCCCCAAGTAAATGAAAGGATCACAGCCTATGCCTTTCTAAAAACTGCTGCTGCATAAAGTATGGTGGGGAAGATCTTTTTGTCAACATGTCACCTCTCATCAATTCCATACATGTCCAGCATCATGACCTGCCTTGGGCATCAATAGTCTTTGAATTTTTTTTTTAAATCAACTACTTCCAAGTATTACAAGTAAGGCTGTTTGGAGCCAGAAGTCTATGCTTTCAGTACTGGATGTATAAGGAGACAGAAGACTAAGATACTGCTAAATTTGGAGAATAAGGAAGGTGGCATAATACATATTACAACAGGGTAACATGTTCTAATAGGATGTTATCCATTAAGTTGTGTACCATTTCTCTGTCAAATGAAAACATGCTTAATTTTGAATTAAATTATACTATTACAAATATTTGGAGTTTTTAAGTCTAAGAAAAAAATCTTAATTACATAAAGGTTAAGAATTTTGCTTGGCTTTCTCTAAAATTTATTGCAAAATTTCCCATTTGAACACAAACCATATAACTTTGTATTTTGATATGTCTGGAGAGTTCTTTTGTTGGCAGGTTCTACTTTGAAACTGACAAATAATTTGCCATTGGCCATCACATGCTCTTACAAAGGCTGCTAGCATTTGAAAAAAAAAGGCCCTGGTCACAAGCCAATGCAACTGGATTGATATGGGAGAATACATCCTGCTTCAAACTTTGGCTTTTGGTTAAACCAGGATTACTTCTTGCAGCTGAAGCTGTATGGGGATTGACCTTGGCTGTTCCATCAATTTCTTACCCTGAAGCCCAGTAATGAAATACTTACTGAGAGGGAGCTTGTGACTGACTCCCAGTTGGTCTCTGAGGCTGCTGGGGGTTGGAAATCATCCTAGGAGGCAAAGAAACACCCACATAAGTCAGTCAAGGCTATACTTAATTCATTCTATCATGTTTCAACACAATTCAATCTTTGGAAACTTCTTCCAATTAAGTGATAATAAAAGTAGAGGTTTTTCATTCTTGCATAACATTATCCATTGCCTTTCAAAGATTTTCTCTAGGTCCCTTACAAGGGCAAAATTAGCAGGCAGACAGCCAAAGTACCAGTTACCACATCACATAGAACTGAATACTGCTTCTTATGGACAATTTGACCCCTCATGTCTCTTTGTTAATATCTTAAACAAGAAACTGCTGGACCCAACTGTATAAAGAGGTGCCAGCTAGAGACCAAATTGAACAAATAATAAATTCAGTAATGACTGTGAGGAGCAACACTGGAACCAAGAAGCCCGAAATACTCCAGCATATGATCAGCAATGAGATTAAGACATAACGGTGTAACTTAAAAAAAAAAAGCAGTGGGATGGTAGTTGAGGGGCTTCTGTTCGATTCCTAGTTCTGCCATTATCTAGTTACAGGACTTCAGGCAAGTCATTACGTGATATTTAAGCAAACAAGCTTTTATTTTGTGTTATTTGCCACATACTATGATAAGAACTGGGAATACAAAGACAAAAAGAGAACTATCCCTGCTCTCAAAGAGCTTATATTGCCATAAATCATTCTAAGATTCAGTTTTTTT
Organism: Pseudocheirus occidentalis; assembly: GCA_028646575.1. NCBI lineage: Eukaryota > Metazoa > Chordata > Mammalia > Diprotodontia > Pseudocheiridae > Pseudocheirus > Pseudocheirus occidentalis. The sequence goes on from CM053596.1 coordinate 113,893,408, forward strand.
TTAAATCCATAAAGAGGAAAAGGGAGGGTAGACTATATACTCCCTCAAATCCCTTCTAGTCTTTGATTCTAAGAAATTAGTTGGAAGATCAGGGAGCAAAGGGTAGAAAAGAAAGATGTTTTATAGTTATTTGTGATCATAAAAAGACATATGACCAAGAAATATTCCTTTTTATGAGGCATACTTCTCTCAAGATATAAGAGCTTTTATGGTAAGATACTCTAATTCTAACCACTTTTTTGGTATCCACTGGTATCTGGAAAGGGACCACTTTGATGTGTTAAAGGTAGTTTATTGACTTCTTCTACAAAATCAATAACATGGTATTTCCCTACTGCCTGATCAGGAAGTTAGAGGAATTTTGGAGAAATCCCATGAAAAGATAAGCAGCTTATTTACATAAATGACTAGTGGCATGGCATAACATAGAGAGCTCGTGTCAAAGCCAAGAGCTCTGTTGAAGTTCTGCATCTGAGACATTTTGGCTGGGTAACCCTGAGCAAATCGCTTAACCCTTCAGTGATCTGAAAAATCTTTCCATAATTTTCCAAGAAGATGTCAATCTTCTTTATTGGAGGAAGTGTTTATGTTGATGAAACCCCTCTTTCAATTAAAAAAAAATAATCCCATGGTAAGTATTGCCCTACTTCAGTAATTTGAAGATATTGTGAGGAGGTATATTTGTTAAGCACTACAGGGGTTTCTGTATAAACAACCCCATGCTTGGAAAAAAGAAAAGGGGAGGGTTAAACTCAGTGCTTTTCTGGAATTTTAAAAAAGTTGGATTCCGGTAATCATTGTTTATTAATCACTGAATGTGAACATTGTTATGCACACTTAGGAAAGATATTTTTTTAAGAAATATAAAAATGGTCTCTACCCTTAAGGAAATTAGAGTGGGTAAAGACAGGATACACAAGATCACTGAATCAATCACTCAACTAGCATTTATCAAGCTTCTACCGTGTGCCAGGTGCGTTAAGTGATAGGAACACAAAGGAAGGCAAAACCAGGCCCTGCTCTAAAGAAGTTGACAGGTTAACAGGGAAGGAAGAAGACAACATACAAGCAACATCTATGTGGGTTAAACCAAGCGGAGTCTCTGAGAGAAGCACTAAGATTAAGGAGGACTGGGAAAGGCTTCTTGCAGAAGGTGGCACATTAGTTGAGACCTGAAGGCTGATAGGAAATAGAGATGAAGAGAGAGAGTCTTCTAGGTGTGGGGAATAGCTAGTGAAAGTGCTGAGTCCAGAACCAGGTGACCAGGTTCTACTACTTATTACCTATTACAAGTCACTTCCTCTTATGGACCTTGATTGCTTCATCTGTAAAATAAGGGATTGGACCAGGTGGCCTGGTAGGTCTTTTCTAGCCCTTCTAACAATATCTTTATAGAATATGTACAAAAAAGCACGAGGCATTGCAAATTGTAGAACTATCTTCAAAGTGCTGAGAAGATGCAGGAGCAAATGGAGTGAGCTGGTTTGGAGAAAATATCAAGGAGGAGAATTTTGAAAAAGTTTTTTTTTTTAAATTGGAGCCCAAGAAGTTGGTGGCATCCACATGGTAAAATGAGCATTCCAGGAGTGGAGAATGCAATGATGGATCACAGAATCTTGGAGGAAGATTATCCAGGGGCTAGATCAGGGTGGGAACCTCTGCCCTTGAGGCCAGGTGTGGTGCTCTAGGTTCTCAAGTGCAGCCCTTGGTTCTCAAGTGCAGACCTAGGTTCTCAAGTGCAGGCTGGACTGAATCCAAACTTCACTGTGAGGACCTAGAGAGCCATATGTGGCCTTGAGACCATAATTTCCCCACCCCTGGGTGAGATTCTAATCCAATTTTATTTATATAGATGAGGGAACTCTGCCCAAGAATCATCAAGGGATTTGCTCTAACCAAGTCAGAAGCAGAGCTTGGACTCAGACTCAAATGTCCATTAGTTTTTCATTACTTTCTATTCTCTAAGGTCCTACTAGTTCTAAAATTCTGAGAGCAAAGCAGTTGGGGTTCTCATGACCTTAATTATTGGGTTATTCAATTCATACTAACATTAAAAATCCTTTTTGCCCAGTTCAAGTAATTGTTTGAAAAACAATCTAGTCTGTTAATATTGTTATGAAAGTAAAAACAATATGTTAGTGTTCTGGTATACCCCAGTTCCCATTTTCTCCATACGTTCATCATTTTAAGTCTTTGGAAATGACATGAATCTTGTACAATCTCTTCCTATGGGAAGCCCACTTAAACTTTCCCAGGTAGAACCTTAAAGGTCTGGTAAACAGTATTTTAATCACATTAGGAGTAAAAGCTGATAAGATGGTATCATTCTTCTGGAGGTGGAGAGAATCACTTTTAATGGTGTTATTCCTTTGATGCTTTATTGTGTCATGGAAAAGTCCCTGTGTTTTTGAAATAGATTACAAATTCTGCCAGGTTCTCCCATACTGGAAAGGTTTTGAGCATTGGCCTTAGTGACAAGTATCTAAGCACCTGCCTACAGGGAGTCTTATTACCAGAGAGCTTCCCACTAAGGAATGTATTTTCTTGACGGTCTTAGTGAAGGGACTTTCTGTCTCTGAAGACAAAAATCACAGTTGCTAAATGTATTGGGGGTGTCAGCCTGTAAATGTGTCGGCCTTGGAGTCAAGAAGACCAGAGTCAGAATTCTAACTCTGATACTGTACTATGACCCAAAGCAAGTCACTTTACTGTACTTGGTCTCAGTCTCTTCATCTGTAAAATGGGGCTTAAAATGGCACCTTTCTTACAGAGTTATTGTGAATATCAAATGAAATGATATATGTAAACTGCTTTGTAAACTTTAAACTGACACATGTTAGCTGTCATCATCATCATATGATAACAACCCTTTACCAATAATTTGAATGTAGCATAGAGGATCATGTTTTACAAATTCCAACTGAATTCATTTTTGTTAAAATGATTTCCTATATATGTATAATAGTGTTATCAATGACTACATATCTAAAAACATAGTACCATAAATGATTAAATAGTAATGAAATCATCTTTGTTCTTAACATCTTGAAACTGACAAGCAGCTTTAGGGTATTCCATAAAAATAATCCTTAGATATTTTGAGGCATAACAATTTTTTAATGGATCATGAGCTTTAACAAAGAAATAAGAAGCTACCTTCGATATCTTAAACATCAAACACTTAAAAGCTGGATTTCTTCATAAAATCTGTATACTTAAACTGACTGTGTAAGGAAGAGATATGGAGAGAAGAGGAAGAAAATCATCTCTATCCAAATGATAGAAGCTGGTTTGAAGTATTTCTCAGTAGTTTTTTTTAATAAGTCAACATTCTCCCCCACCTTCCCCCATCCCTAAGATTAAAGGTAACCTTTCTGCTTTATTCTTCTCTCCTGCCAAAGTATATAGTGCAGAATTGGAGGGGAGAGATGAAGATTCTTGCGACATTCACATTCAACTCTAACTGAAGTGTGGACACTTTACAATATGAAATTTAGACATTTTAAAAAACATTCATGAAAAAAAAAACAGTGAGCCACCAGACCAGAACCAAATAGGAAATTTCTGAAGATAAACTTGGTTAGCTATCCTTCTATCAATCTTCCTCTCCCATGAGTTCCCCATTTCCCAAATCCAAACAAATCACAACCATCAAAAAGTCAATAAAATAACTAATCTTACTTGCAAAGATAACTTATGAGGATGTAATAATAAAGGTGTATGTGGTAGTTAGGTGGCACAGTGGATAGGGTGTTGGGCCTGTGGTAAGGAAAACCTGAATTCAAATCTGGCCTCTCATTTACTAGCTGTGTGACCTGGGCAAATCACTTAACCTCTGTTTGTCTAAGCCACTGGAGAAGGAAATGGCAAACCATTCCTGTCTCTTTGCTAAGAAAACCCCACAGACTGTCGCCAGTCAGAGTCAAGGGCTTCAGAGGAGAAATTCTGATTTGGAAAGTTACAGGTGGTTAAAAAGACTATAGAGCATCTAAATAGCACAGAAGATAGAGCTTTGGGCTGGGAACCATGAAGACTCATCTTCCTGAGTTCAAATCTGACCTCAGACATTTATTAGCTGTGTGACTCTGGGCAAATCACTTAACCCTGTTTGCCTCAACTTCCTCATCTGGAAAAAGAATTGGAAAAGAAAATCACAAATTACTCCATTATCTTTGCCAAGAAATTCTAAATGGAATCACGAAGAATTGATGTGACTAAATAGCAAAATGTGGACCTTTTATAGTTCTGCCCCATTCAGGTAAACTTGTAAAATCATTTCTAAAAACTGCTATAAGGCTATCTGAGAGGTTTCACATAGGATCAAAAACTTAGAACTAGAAAGATCTTTGGAGGACATGTAGTCTACTCTCTGACCCATTTTACAGATGAAAAGCTGAGGTCCATAAAAGATAAGTGACTTTCCTAAGGTCATACAGTTGGTAAATAGCAGAGTTGGAATCAAAACCTAGGTCTTCTCACACCCAAACCAGCATTCCTTATATTGTACTGTGCTTCCTTCTTTTCTAAGGAATGACATAAATAGCTTGTAAAATCAGGTTTTGCCATTAGCGGGCAAGTAGATTCTGTGATCATTGCTTGAGTTGAGTTCTGCACCCCCAACTTTTCCTCTTTCCATTTTTCAACTAAATCCCTTGCCATTTCTTGCTTGCGAAAATACCCCTTCCAACATCCCACAGAGAAGAAAGTCAGTGTAGCTTCTTATTGCTACAAGCTAACAAATGCACAATGAGTCATCTTCAATGGCACAAGAGTATACATTAAATCACAGGAGCCTAAAAGGAGTGCCCAAGATTATTTCCCTTCACTCTCACTTGTTACTCAAGATGCACAACTACAGTTTGAGTTTTTGGAGATGGTTGACAGCAGCCAACATCCCAAACAGCTGAAATGATTAGGCACACCACCTGTTCCTCAGATCTCACTGCAAATGGCCTCTTCACTTTTTTTCCCCCTGGATGATTATGCTGCATTTGAATAGATGATCTATAAACTATTCATTGCTAGAGGGACATATTCCACCTTCATTTAGGGTAAAGCAGCTGCAGTCACTGTGTGTTTTCAAAGAACTTCCCTCCAAAGCATTCCTTAATTTATCAAAGGCGACTTCCCTTTTGACAAGTTTTAAAAGGCATTTGTCAAAGTATTTCCTCCCATCCCCCAAACTCATTTTTCTCCATATTGTTTTATCATCATTTTAAGGGGAAAAATAAATTATTTGTCCTAATTATACCTCTGTTTACCCGTGTCTTTATTTCTTTGGAAATTTCAAGTAGCCCAAAAGCATTAGTTAGGATTAAGAAGAAAAATAAATGTTTAGTGATAATATTGTCAACATTCATTTGATTATTTAAGAAATATTTATGATTTATCTGCCATGTTCAAGCCACTTTATTAAGACCAACGGGTAATTTTTTTTAAGAAAAAAATGCTTGGGGTCAATACCCTGGGAACGCTTACTGCAAAACTGTGTTATAAGGAGGTACTTTTGGTGCCTCAGTAACTAGACCTACTTGGATGAGGTCCAAGACATAATTACGTTATATAAAATCCTACTCCACAGAAGATAATGTCATAGTTTTCCAGTACATATACAGATAGAAAAAATAAAAAAGGGTGAGAGAGAGAGAGCGGGGGGGGGGGGTAACATTTAGGATCTACCAAACACTGTGAACCTGCTGCCAGCATATCCCCGGTAGTATTTCCCACGTTCATCACTAAACTGGCTCAGGTTCAAGCAACACAGATAAAAGCCTTGGCAGTAACACAACTGTTGTCGGCAAGCAGAGTAAACCCTAAAACACTACGGGTCCAAGAACTGATCATTAATAAAGAAGATCACAGAACATCTTTCAAAACTATAGGTTAGAATGCCTGAGTGTATAAAATACAGGCCCCAGACCTCCAAAGAACTCTGGAAACAGAAAGCTGTGGCCCAGGGGCCAAAGGATTCACTTCTTGTCCTAGTGCTCCCCTTCGTAGCCGGGTGACCTCTAGTCATGTGCAAACCTCCCTGAGCTGTGGTTCCCCAATTTTTAAAATAGTTAATAGTGATATCTAATATCTGGCCTGCCTACTTCAAAGGATCAGAAGACCAAGAATTCAGACGTGGAAGGAACTTAGAGAGAGCCCAGTAAGTCTATCTCCCTCACTTTACAGATGAGAAAACAGGCATACTATTGGCTCAGGATCATATAATGAGTACCTGAAGCAGGACTGGAAACCAGGGCTTCATGAACTGGGTCCTGTGACTTACACTAGGTTGCTTTTTTGTGAGAAGGTGATACAGTAAAAGGAAATTTTATGCACACACACACATATTTATACAAAACTTCTTTGTGAACTATATATAGGCACGATATCATTGCTCAATTTGAGAATCTAATTTAATTCCACAATAATATTAGAGATCTTCTGTGAGGGTGAGGTATTATGCAAGACTGTCATAAACAAAGCTAGAGAATCAAAATAATCCTGCCTGCAAGAAGCTTAGGTTATGCTGTGGGAATACAAGATGCGCCTCAAGTGTCTCCCCTATGTGATCCATTCTCTACTCAGTTATCAGAGTGATCTGTCTAAAATGCAAATCTGACCATATCAAAAATTCTATTTAATGAATGCTGGTGGCCTTCTATTACCTCCATAATAAAATATAACACACCCTTTTTCACTTTTATAGCCATTTATATCCAGTCCTGTTGCTCATTTCCCCCCATCCCCCCATCTTTCACTCACTTTATTCCCCCTTCCTCATGCTCCCTATACTCTGATCTAGTGACACTGGCCTGCTTGCTGTTCCTCAAACAACCCTTTCCACCTTCTTATTCTATGCATTTTCTTGTTTTAATTTTCTTTTTAATTTGTGGAATAAAACAAACATTTCCATAACACAGTACAAAAGAAAGATGACTGCATATGAAACTGCAAATGTACTATATACAACTTGCTGTTCCTTTCAAATATACAACACAATTATTGTGCATTTTCTTTTTTTTAAATTTTAATTTATTTTCTTGGTTACATCATTCATTTCCACAAAGTTTTGAGTTACAGATTTTTCTCCCCTTTTTGCCCCTATCCCCCCAGCCCAGA
>CM053596.1:113901017-113978185 GCA_028646575.1 Pseudocheirus occidentalis
GGACCACCGCTCAAGACCACGATCCAGATCCAGGCCACTCAACGCAAGAGCCCTTCGCCCTGATGGATCGCGTCAGCCCCCCTGCTATCTGCAGGTGGAGGGCTCTGAAGCAGCCCAGTGGGGGCCGTTGTGGTTCTCAGCCATTCCTGCTGTTACAGCTGCCTCCCGCTGCTTCCTTGCCCTGGGAGCAGTTTGGCCAGACCCGCTCTTCTCCTCCCCAGTTAGCAAAATCCACTGACCTTTCTCTTAGCCTTTTTTTCTTCTGGCCTGATAGATGTGGTAGCTGTGCCTCCAGTGCAACAGATCTGCTCTCCTATAGCCGGTTCCCTGCCTGATGCCCCAGGGCCTGAGCCGGCTGTGGTTTCGGTCGAGGGTCCTAGACTGCTTAGAAGAGCCCTGCCTGCTGCGCTGCCTGTAGCAACAGATGTGCTTTCTGTCTTGTGGAGAGTTTTGGAGCTTGAAAATCTGTTTAGCGTCCCATTTTATGAGTTTTTTAGCGTGTTTGTGTGGGAGCTGTGGTTCTTTGCTGCTTCTATGCCGCCATCTTGGCTCTGCCCCCCATTATTGTGCATTTTCCCTGGCCATCCACAATGTCTGGAATTCTCTCCTTCCTCATCTCCATCTCCTGTCTTCTCTGAATTCATTCGAATCTGAGAAGCCTTTTGAGCCTCCCCTGATGCTAGTGTCTTCCCTCTGTGATTATCTTATTCCCTCTACTTTCAATCTGCTGTCCTGCCTAGTTTCAAATCCACAGAACATGGTGCCCCTCCCAGGATAACCTCTTCATTTCTCAACTCATCACCAGTGCTGCTAACTCTTCAGTCCCCTGTTTGGAGGGATCAAGGGTAGAAGATCACATTTCCGCTGATCTCCTCCTTAATTGTTGTAGTTGTTCAGTTGTTTCAGTCATGTCCAATTCTTAATGACCACATTTGAGGTTTACTTGGCAAAGATACTGGAATGGTTTGCCATTTCCTTCTCCAGCTCATTTTACAGATGAGAAAACTGAGGCAAACAGGAATAAGTGACTTGCCCAAGGTCACACAGTAAGTATTTGAACTCAAGGAAATTAGCCTTCCTGAATTCAGACCTGGCACTCTACCCACTGTATCACCTAGATGCCTTTGTAGAGGGCAGAACTTAGATTCTCAGATCATTCCACTTTTCCTCTGTTGCTTTGCCTGCTTTTAACTCCATGGACCAAGATGCTCCTCTATCCCCAGTACACACTATTGACCCCACCCCCTCTTGCCCTCCTGTCTCATTTTGTGTGTTGTCTTGCTCCTTAGACTTCTTGATGTTGGGAATTGTCCTTTTATTTATTTTATCCCCAATGCTTATGCATAGCACAGTGCCTGGCACATCATACTTAATAATTATTTATTGAATTACAGCCAATTTATCCTGTATCCATCTTGTTTGTACATAGTTGCTCCCATATTGTCTCCTCCATTAGAGAAGACAATTAGACTGTGAGGTCCTGGAAAGCAGGGACTGTTTCTGCCCTTCTTTCCATTCCCAAAGCTTGGGATACTGCCTGGCATAAAGCAGGTACTTAGTAAATATTTACTTCTTGATCATATGACATTTTCACTAGATACTAACTGACTCCTATCAAGAGTGACCCCTAAAAGTGTGACCAGAAGTGACCTAGACATTCATTAATCAATGTTGCTTCTAAACATAACGTACAGTTGTTAATGCTCCCTAGGATGATCCCAGAGGCTGGGTTTGGAAGGCTTACCAGAAACATTCAATAAATACAGTGAGAATGCTACAGATAGTCAAGCCAAAAGGATGTAGTAGTTTACATCTGAGGGCCTCCAAGTGGTATATTACAATCATACTGAACCCAAACAAGCCTCATGCTTCCATATGATTCAAGGGAAATCTAGAAACTTTTATTTCTTGCTTTCCCCCCCCCCACAACAATTTTAGGATTTTCTTTTCATCTATGCCTGAAATAATACACCCTACATGGGCAGAAAGTGCTTCAGATTTTTTTAAAGTAGCTTCATATTTATAATCTCATTTATTCTTTCAAGTACTGAGAGATGTATCATATAGCAGATAGAGAAGTAACAAGGGTAACTCAAACAGAAAACTTCATGAATTTGAAAATGGTAACTTTCACTGCAGAACTTCAAGAGGGGGACAGTCTCCTCTTAATGGTGTTAGGTACAAAACTCTACCCTTCCCCTTCCCTCCAGCATCTTTCAATAGTGAATAACAAGAACTTGGCATTTGGTCAACCTTTTTTTAAAAAAAAAACTTGGGTGGTCTTCAGGTACAAACCATCTTCCTATCATCAAATCACAGGCACCCTGTGTAGTTTAGACAGTATCTCTTTCACCACGTAGCCAAGGTATTTGGTTCCTCTTAGATTAAACTTGTGTCTATCTTCAGGCCATACTACTTTGAACTTAAAACGCTGCAATGAGAATTTAGCCATTGGAAGGGAGCCTTATAGGTCTTCAAGTAGAATTTCTTATCTTACAGGTGAAGTTCAAGGAGGTGAAAAAAGAAATCACAAAATATTATCATTCTAGAATTTGAAGGCAGCTCAAGAAATCTCTACCTAATTGGAGATAGTTTCTGAAAATATCTAGGGAAGCGACCAACCTGCCTCTGTTTGAGTATCTCCAGTGATACGGAATTATTTTGAGCAGAAATCTAGTTCTTCCATTCATTGTCCCTTGTTTCATCCTCCAGATCTAAGAAAAACAATGATAAACCCTTTTCCAGAGGATGGCCCTTTAAATACTTGAAGAGAGCCATCATGTCCTCCCTTTCTCTAAATATTTCCATTTCCTCTAACCAGCAGACATATTGCATGAACTCATTCCCTTACCCTCTTGGTTACATTCCCCTTAATTCTCTCTAACTAATCCATGTCCTTTCTAAAATGTGGTATAAAGATAGAGCTGACCACTAGATTCCAAGGCAAAATAAAACAAAATTATACCCTCTCTCTTTTTGGATGTTATCCATCTATAAATGAAACCTGAGAGCACATCAGTTTTCTTGATAGTTACATCATGTTGCTTGACTCACAATGAGCTTATATGGACAAAGGTTTTTAAAAAAAATTTTTTTATATTAACTATTGTCAGCTCACAGCTCTTTCCATTCTGTACTTATGGAGATTTTTTTGTTTGTTTTACTCCAAATGCATGAGTTTATTACTATTACATTTCATCATACTAGATTTGGCTATCAAGATATTTTTGATCTTGGTTCTGTCATTTAATATATTAGCTACCTCTGTTGACTTTATCTGTGGATTTGATAAATGACATCTCTGCCTTCATTCAAGGCACTAGTAAAAACACTGAATAGAATCAGACAAAGAACACCCTTTTGGTGTTCCACTAGAGACCTCTCTTGAGGAGTCAGTCAGTCAGTATTTATTAAGCACCTATTATGTGCTAGGCACTATGCTGTTTGGGGATATAAGAAAAGCAAAAACAGTTCCTGATCTCAAAGACCTCAGAGTTTAATGATGGAGACAAAATCCAAACACCTATGTAAAAATAAAGTATATACAGGATGAATTGGAACTAGCATAAGACGAGTCAGGAAAGGCTTTCCATAGAAAGTTAAGATTTTAGGTAGAACTTTACAGAAACCAGAAGACAGGAGGGAGAGATAAGAAGGGAGAACATTCCAGGCATAGAAGACAACCAATAAAAATGCCAAGAGTCAGGAGATGGGGTGTCTTGTTTGAGGAATGGCAAGGAGGCCAATGTTACTGGATGGCAGAATATGTGGGGGTGTACATTTAAGGGATAAAAAGACTAGAAAGGTAGGAGGGAGCCAGGTAATGAATAGCTCTGAATTCTAACAGAGGATTTTTATATTTGATTCTGGAGCTTATAGAAGGAATTGGAGTTTGTTGAATGAGGCCAGGAGGGTGGTTACATTTATATTTTATGAAGATCACTTTGACAGCTGAATGGAAGAACTGGAGTTGAAATTGCCATAACCTGGGTGAGAAGTGATAAGGGCCTGTACCAGGGTGGTGGCAGCATCAGAGGAGAAAAGGGGGTGGGGCAGCTAGGTGGTACAGTGAATAGAGCACCAGCCCTTGGAGTCAGGAGGACCTGAGTTCAAATCCAGCCTCAGAAACCTCACACACACACACACACACACACACACACACACACACACACACACACACCCCTAGTCTTGTTACCTTGGACAAGTCACTTAACCCCAATTGCCCTACCTTCCCCTCTCTGAAAGAAAGAAAGAAAGAAAGAAAGAAACAAACAAACAAAGAAACAAAGAAAGAAAGAAAGGAGGGTATATTTGAAAGATGTTGATTCAACATGTTAAACTTGATAAGTCCAAAACTGAACTCATTTTCTTCCCCTCCCCCCAATCCTTTCAAATTTCCTTATAACTGTTGGGAAAAATGATTATTTATATGATTTGGGGAGATCCAGTGTTCCCCCCTTTTTCTAACATCCTGATTTAAAAAATTCAGTCTCTTTAAGAACATTACTGATAATGAGATTGGATTCAGACCCCACTCAGATGAGGAAGCCACAGTGCTCTACTCAGGTTTGGGTGGGAATGAATTCTTTAAATAGCTTGCTCTAGGCTGGAGGTAACTTCTAATTTACATATGTAACTAAGGCACATATGTCATATAATGACATAGTCAAAGTTCAGATCTAGTCCTCCATTGTAATATTTATTCCCTCATTGATTGTTAACCAATCAGAGTTGATTGCCACCCTCAAGAACACCCTTTTTCCAATGGGTATATAAGCTGTGAGCCTGCCACCATGGCTGTCTTTGGTCTAAGAGAGAAAACCAAATGACCATCTTTTTATTAATTAACATGCTGGCATAATTAATAAGATGGTTAAATTACCCAGAAACTATGTCTCCCAGACCTTTTAAAATGCCACACTATCATGGGTGCTACCATCTTCCTAGGCACCAAGGGTTAAAACTTAGGAATCATACTTGACTTCTCTCTTCTTATCCCCACCCCCATATCCAATGTGTTGTCTGAGACTATCAATTGATTTCTGAGACTGTGAGTTGATTCACAATGAATGCACATTATACCCAATCTAATACCCAGGCCAGTTTTACAGTGGACCTCTAGAATTCATGCCTTCCATCCCTGGGCAAATTTGTTCATTTAGCTTTGAAACACCTCACTTGGGACACAGGTGTCTTGATTGGTGACTGAGTACAAACTTACCAAGCCCAACATATGTCCCAAATCAGACCTATCTACCAAGATCATCTTATTATCTGCCACATCACCTTGTATGAGTATCTGACCCTTCTCCCACTTTTTTGATCTCTTTCATTGGGCACAGTAATCAAATCCATACTGTCACTGTTTCTGGAAAAGATTGTGTCATTTGATTGCCCTATGGATCAATTCACCAGAACTATGATCTTTCAAATAAAAATTCCTTTCCCTGACTATCATCTCATATTAGAGCATGAGGTCTTTGAAGGCAAAGAATATCTTCCCCACCCCACTTTTTTTGTTTTTGCATTTGTACATCTTCAGGACTCAGTCCAATATATGGTACTTTAAGTGTGTTCTCATTCATTCAGTTACTTACTCATCAACCAATGTTGACTTATTGTAATTACCATTTCCCTCCCTCCCTCCCTCCTTCCCTCCCTTCCTTCTTCCCTCCTTTCCTTCCTTCCTTCCTTCCTTCCTTCCTTCCTTCCTTCCTTCCTTCCTTCCTTCCTTCCTTCCTTCCTTCCTTCTTTTGCAATTGGGGTTAAGTAACTTGCTCAGGGTCACACAGCTTAGTAAGTGTCTGCTGAAGCCAAATTTAAACTCATGTCCTCCTGACTCTAGGGCTGGTACCTCTCATGCTACCTAACTGCCTCTACCATTTCCCTTTCTAATGAAGTGTTCACAAAAGCATGAATGTATCTGTGAGTTTTGCCAGGTCTAGAAGTTAATTTTATTAACTTACAGTGTAGTAGAAGACAGTATAGGAATTGGAATCAGAAAGCCTGGGTATTAGATCCAATTGATATACTATCTGACTATGGGAAAAGTATTAAACTTATATGAAACTTTTCATCATCCATGTAAATGGGGCTAAAAATACATATTCTGCCTTTCTCACAGAAGAGTGAGACCACAGAATCTCAGAATTAGAAAGAATTTTTATTTAAATTTTTATTCATTTATTTTTCTTACCAACCTGTACCTTCTTCCCCTTTTGGAGATCCAAGACCCTATTTGCTGGTTTTTCATCTCTTGACATTATTTTTTTCTCTTTTTTGATTGACATTTTTTCTATCAATGAAATTCTGTTTTCTCTTTCACCCTCTCCCATCCCACTGAGAAACCAAGAAAAACAAAACCCCTGTTGCGAGCATTTCTAATCAATCAAAACCAATTCTTACTTTAGCTATGTCTGAAACAAAAACAAAAAAAGTGTCTCAATCTGCATTCTGAGTTCATCACCTTTGGATTGGGATGTGTAGCATGTTTCATCATGAATCTTCAGGAATTGTGGTTGGTCATTGCTTTGATTGTTGTGGTCATTATATAAATTTCATCGTAATTCTGCTTATGTAACCCTGCAGAAGTTTATTGCATAATTTCATGATTTGCATTACAGAAGTTTATTGTATTATTGAATAATTGCATTATTACATGCAATCTTGCATTTCTATGAAACTATCTACTTCATGATGTCTGACAGTATAATAGTATTCTATCACATTCATATGCCTCAATTTGTTTCACCATTTTGCAATTTATTCTATTATCTTATTGTTCAATATTTCTTGACAGCAGCTCAATAGTCAAAACTACAAGTTCTTGTAATATCTTGGAATGTTACTCATTAAGACATAGTTACTTGAACTCACTTTTTACTGTTGTTTACAGTTCCTCACTGTAACGGTAATGGGAATTTCAAGATCTTCCCTGCCCCTTAATAGGCCTACGGGTATCTGAAGATCTTCTCTGCCCATTAATAGGCCTAAGGGAATTTGAAGATCTTCCCTGTCCATTAAGAGGTAGAATGCAATCACACAGAGTCTATGGTGGGAATTTGCTGAAAAGGTGCAGCAGGAAGGGTAGAGCAGAGCTAAGAGAAATCTGGGAGTCAGAGCAATTAGAATGGAGGGAGAAGAGAGGATGCAAGGCAAGGAGACAGGTAGACTTGTGAGTGTTTGTTTGTGGGAAGGCTTTGGAATGGTATTGCTCTCTGCAGTGTTATAGTGTTATCTATAGAAATATAGATTTCTGCATCTTCTATGATGAATTTGGTTGTCTGATGTTGGGATTTGGCTTTCTGGTCTCTGAATAAATGTTTTTGCTTCTGTCTTCTATAGAGAGAGTTTGTTACATTTTAAGATTCAGAATTATACTGCCATATTCATAATTGGCATCAGTGCTGTGAATATTGTGTTGGTGCTACACTCACCTAGAGTTTCAAAAACTTGGTTAATTACCCATTCAATTTCTCCTTCTCTTGAAGAACACTCTTCTTAGCAATGAAAACAGAGACAAAACTTTTTGAGAGACAGATGAACATACAAAAACCAGGAGGCATAGGGACAAAGTGAGAGACAGAGAGACAGAAAGAGATAGGGAGAGACAGAGATATAGAACCAGAAAGAATGACAGAGAGGGAGGGAAAAACTAATAGGTAGTATATAGAAGAAAGTTGGAACTTGAACAATGTCATGAAGTTGGTTAGTAGAATACAATTTTTTGTTACCTACTTGTTTCCTACTAGACCTCTAGACTGTATGACAGTCTCATCAATTTTGAGCCGGAAGGGACGTTAGAGGCCATCTTCTGAATCATTCTCATTTTACTAATGAAAAAACTGATGCATGGAGAAGTAACGTGATTTCCCAAGGTTACACAAGTAGTAAATAGCAGAGCTGGAGTTTGATTCATGTTCTCTGACATTAGAGTCAGAATTATTTCCACTATACCACATGGACGCTAATGATCATCTATCCAATGCAAATTTACATTTATAAGAATATGAATTTTTATTAGCCATACATGAAATGGTTTCTGTCTATAGAAAAAGGGATATACCAGATATAGGAACAGATAGTTCATCACAAAGCATACAATCCCTAACCCCCTTTTTTTTTAGTAATAATTCAATTTTACAACTATCTATATTTTATGGTTTATTAAACACTTCAAGATATATGATACTATCCTGGCCACATTATATCTGGCACACTGAGCTCAGTTCTGGGTGCCACATTTTAGGAAGTTCACTGATAAAAATGGATAATATTCAAAGAAGGGCAAATAAGATAAAGAAGAAAATCACATTCATGTTATTTGAGAATCTGTTAAAGGAACTGTGGATGCTGAAAGACTTTGGTGTGTGTGAAGGGGTTGGGGGTACTGGTAATGATGGAGGGCTATGATAGGGATCATCATAGTAGAAAAGGTATTAGATTTGGTCTGTTTAACCACAGAGTTAATGTTTAGGCAGTGTGGATAAAAGTTGCAAAGAAGCAAATTTAGTTTTGATACAAAGGAACAAAAGCAGGAGAGAGGGAGAAACCAGGGGGAAGAAATTTAACCCTCTTAAAAATTAAGTACATAAAAGGTGTGATGGGTACCCTCAGAATGCAGGGGTTTTCTTCTCAGTGGATGTTTTTAAACAAAGTCCCAATGAACCACTGGGGCAGGAGGTGGCACAATGGATATAGTGCCAGGCCTGGAGTCAGGAAGATGGAGTTCAAATCTGACCTCAGGCACTTACTAGCTGTGTGACCCTGGGCAAGTCACATAATGTTGTTTGCCTCAGCTTCCTCATCTGTAAAATAAGCTGGAGAAGGCAATGGCAAACTACTCCAGTATTACTGCCAAGAAAACCCCAAATGGGGTCATATAGAGTTGGATATGACTGAAGAACAACTGAACAACATGATGAGTTACTTCTCAGGTATATTATAGAGGGCAATGGTTATTCAGGTTCAATTGGGTTAGATGGCCTCTGAAATGCCCCCACACTCCTGGAATCCTATGATCTTATTTATTCTCTTTGAAAAAGTATATACCTAGAATAGGTATTCTTATTTAAAATGAGGAACCTGAGTCTCAGCAAGGTTAGGTGACTGGTATGTCACACAATTTCTAAAATGAGGGTGAGAGAGATTAAGTGATTTACCCAGGATCATACAATTAATAAGAATCTAAGAGAGAACAGGAACTCAGGTCTTCCTAACTCCAAAGCCAGCATTCTATTCACTTCCCTACCTAATTGATTTAAGTTTGTATTTCTTCCCTCAGGTTTTTCTGGTCTACTCAGCTGGTGGCCATGTGTTAAAGATAAGATATGGAAATATATATTACAGATAGAGATTTATATACACACATGTATACACATATATATACATATATTTATACATACATATATACAAATCCACATGTATATATGTGTATATGTATATGTACAAACACACACATACATACACCATACAATCCCATTACCTGCTACTTCTAATAGATAAGAGAAGCAAAGATATGTTTTAAGTCCTGAAGCAATATGACCAAAACTTGGGGATAGCTACAGAATTATCTATATTACTTTATAAAGGGTATAGGAAATAGGAGAAAACAAAAGTAATCCCCATGGAAGATACAGAAAAGAGAACAGTGTCCTTGGTTTAGAGTGGCAGTATAAAGCATACTCACTTTGAGTGCCCAAGACTTAATCCTTATTTAGCTCAGGTTGCTAATTCTTGGGTTTTAGGCTATGAAGAGACCAGGAAATTTCAAGGCTGTACTAAACAGATCTTCACTCAAGCCCTACTTTGATCCCTCATCAAGGCAGGGAAATGACCTCGGGTTCTTCAAGGCCATGAGAGTGGAGCACAAACTCTGACAGACTCTACCAAGTTGAGTGGGCTTTGATCATGAAATTAGATGGATTATTTCTGTTGTCCAAGTTGTCCAACAAGTTGTCCAAGTTTCTGTTGTTCAACTTAGCTAAATTCACAGAAGTTTCCTCATTAGATTAGTTGCAGATTGATGTATCTTTCACCCATGGAATCTCTGAAAGCCCCTGTGCTTATCGAGAGATTGCTATTTGCATTGATGGATGGACTATCCATAGCTCTGAAAATTCAGAATCTTGAAGTGTTAGCCTAATGCAATGATATCAGCAAAACTGTAATGAAATTTTTATCTTTAATTATAGAGATCACTGAAATGGAATCCCATTGAACCATAAGAAATGAGGAAAAAGACCCTTTCCAAGAGACCCAGGAAGACTTATATGAACTGATGCAAAGTGAAGAGTAGACTGAGCAGAACAATTTATAATATAACATCAATGCTATAAAAAGAACAATTTTGAAAAACTTAAGATTTCTGATCAATGAATGATCAACCATGTTTCCAGAGGACCAGTAAAAAAGAATGCTGCCCACTGAATGATAAGGAGGTAATAGATTATATGCACAGTAAGAAATTATTTTTGGTTGTGACTAGTGAGCAATGTATCACTATGTGATACAGGGGTTCTGTATTTCTTTGTTTTCAGTAGATGCAGGCAGGTGGGAGGGGAACATCAATGCTTAATAATTGAAATAAAATATAATGAAAATTTTAAAAAGATATATCACCTTCAACTAACATGTTACTGCATCTTACTCCTCTCCCTCTGCCCTCCTCCCCCAGGGCACAAAACAATTTAATGGGATAAAAATTCTACTATGGGTGTATTTGGAAAACATCAATTATCCTCTAAATATTGAAATAAGAATGGAGGCTAGATTCCATTTTTATCAGTATATTTTCACTTGACTACCAGCATTATCATCACGGCAGCTAGGTAGTAGTACAGTGTATAGATTGCTGGACTTGGAGTCAGGGAGACACACATTTAATTCCTATCTATCCTATGCTTACTAGCTGTGTGATGCTGGGCAAGTCACTTAACCACTGCTCCAGTTTCCTGGTTGTAAAATGGAGATAATCATAGCACCTTCCTCCCAAGGTTGATGTGATGATCAAATAATATTATGGTTGTAAAGTTCTTTGCAAACCTTAAAGCACAAAACCCCTTAATTATAACATAGATATTTAAGAATGGCTTAACAAAGAGGCAGTGTAGTATAGAGGATAAAGAGTTTGCCTTAGAGTAAAAAAAAAAAACAACAAAAAACAAAGTTTAAGTCCTGCCTCTTACACACAAAAGATATGTGACTCTAGGCAAGTCACCTGAACCCCAGATAATGTTCAAAGATAATATGCAGCATTCCATTGCAAATAGAAATTTTCTTAGGGAAGAGATTGTTTAATGTGCTTGTATCTGTATCCCTAGTTTTTTGAACTGTATTTTAGTAAAACCTTAATAAAGTAAATCTATTTTATTAAATACTTAATAAATTATTTCTCTCTCTCTCCCTCTCTCCTCTCTCTCTCTCTCTCTCATCTATTTGTATTTGGTAGGAGGAGTTTTCTCAACTGAAATTCCTTACATCAATGAAATAGGAAGTTCGGATCAAAAGAAAAAATGGTAATAATGGGAAAGGCAGCATGCTGTAATAAGACAGTCAGGAAGCCTAGGTCCGAATCTTCTCTAAAATATTTACTGGTTGTGTGATCCCGGGAAGGTCACTCATCCTCTTTTACTTCAATTTCCTGCAAATCACATGCCTTACCCCAACAGATGCTATTATTAGATCCATTTTTCAAATAAAATTGAAGTAAAATTGGTAAAACAGACTTTATAAAATGAACTCCTCCTTTCAAATTCTTATTTGTGGATTGATGTGAGAGGTAGCATAGAAACAAAACTTTTCCAAACCTTCACCCATATGCTATATTTTCTAAAGTAATACTTTTCAGGAACCCTCTGAATAGCAGGTCCATATGTGGCATATATTCTACCCTGTCATCTTTCTGAGTTAGACGAGCAGATATTTGCCATTATTGATGAAGGGACGCTTAGGGGTAGGGATGTGAGTATCAGAGCCCAAAGTTCTGTCTGGTCTGTGAGAAGAAAACAACAATGAAAAGGTATGTGGATAATATTGGCAGTGAGGAGGGCAGGGGTGCCAAAGGGTAGGGGACCAGCTGAAGCTTATGGTTCTCCTCACTACAAGGACCTACTTGGAAATTCTGACCTTAGGAGTGTGAATGTTAATGCAAAACTCACTGTCCTTGAAAGGGCTTGGGTGAACTTCTGTCATGTTGATTGACAGGTTTAGAGGAAGTCTCTTCTGTAATAAGAACATCTGCCCTGAGCAAAATGGAAAACACTGACACTTCAACAGCCCCTTGATATATAGGTTAAAAAAAGATCCCCTGCACTTCAGAGGGAAGCTAAGGTAGTGACAGCCCAGGCAGCACATCTCAGGCTTTTTCCCAGCAGTCAGTTCAGGAAAGGTGACAGTATTGAGTGTTGCTGTCATTAGGGCTTAGTCACTAGGGGTGGAAGTAGGGGACAGGGAGGAAAGAGTAGGGTGGGTGGGTTGGTGGGTGTGGGAGAGGAAAAGAGAGAAGGAGAAGAAGGGGGGGCAGAGGGAGAGAAGACTCCCCTTTTTAAGTTCACCTTTTCAAGGTGGGGAACTTTTTATATTTTAAGTATAACTATATGTTGATTTTGTAATCACGGAGTTAAAACAAGGTTAAGTCAATTCAATAAGAATTTATTAATAGTGCCTACATTCAATGCAGGGAAGCTAGGTGGCATAGTAGATAGAGTGCCAGGCCTAGAGCAGGGAAGACTGAATTCATATTGGACACCAGGTGCTTACTTGCTATGTGACCCTGGGCAAGTCATGTAAGGGTCTTTGTCTCAGTTTCTTCATCTGTAAAATGAGCTAGAGAAAGTAATGGCAAACCACTCCAGTATCACTGCCAGGAAAACCCCAAGTGGGATAATTATGAGTTAGACGTGACTAAAATGACTCAAGAACAACATGTCAGGTACTATACTACATGCTGGGAATATAAAGAAAAAGATGAAACCATGGGTGACCTCAAGGAGCTTGCTATCTTCAAGGGTGGGAGGGGGTAGTGCACAATACTCACATGGGCAAGTATATAACAGATATACTCATTAAATGAAAACTATTTGTGTGTATATATGCATATATGTAGGGACACTAACATATAGTAGGGTCAGGAAAGATCTCTTCTTTGAGGAGGCATCTGAACTGGGCTTTCAGGGAAGCATGGACTGAACAAAGCAGAAGTGATAGGGGAGAGCATTATTAGAATGATCAAAATCCTCAAATACTTTTGAGATGTTAACAGATGTGTTATTGTAGAAGGCTGGGGATGGGGGAAGCCATTTAAGGTGAAATAAGGTTCAATTTGCCATTGTGCCAGAATACACTGAAGAAAGGTTTTCAGAAAGCATTTGCAGGTTTCATTCATTTCTTTTAAAAAAATTTCCCACTTATTGGTATTTTATTTTTTCCTAATTACATGTAAAGATGGTTTCAACATTCATTTTTATTAAATTTTGAGTTTCATTTTTTTCTCCTTCCCTCCCTCCTCCCAATCCCGCCTCTCTAAGACAGCAAACTCTCTGATATAGGTTATACATGTGCAATCGTGTTAAACATATTTCCACATTAGTCATGTTGTGAAAGAAGAATCAGAACAAAAGTAAAAAGCCACGAGAAAGAAAAAGACCAAAAAAGTGAAAATAGTATGCTTTGATCTGCATTCAGACTCCATAGTTCTTTCTCTGGATGGCTCATCCATCATGAGCCTTTTGGAATTGTCTTTGATTATTATATTGCTGAGAAGAGCTAAGTCTATCACAGCTGATCATTGCATAATGTTGCTGTTACTGTGTGCAATGTTTTTCTGGTTCTGTTCACTTCACTCAGCATCAGTTCATAGTAAGTCTTTCCAGATTTTTCTGAATTCCACCTGCTTATTACTTCTTATAACACAATAGTATTCCATTACATTCACATACCAATATTTATGGGCATTCCCTCGATTTCCAGTTCTTTGCCACCATAAAGAGCTGCTATAAATATTTTTGTACATGTGGGTCTTTTCCCCTTTTTGTGATCTCTTTGAGATATAGACTTAGTAGTAGTATTGTTGGATCGAAGGGTACATACAGTTTTATAGCCCTTTGGGCATCGTTCCAAATGGTTTCATTCATTTCTGTTCAACCTCAGATGATTTTATTTATTCCCACAACCAATCTGAAGTAGAAAACATATATCATGTTCCACAGGGCTCAATCTAAGGAAGACATTGTGTGCAACCCTCTGGCATTAACTGGAAGATGTGGCCCTTTTAAGGACAACAAACCAACTACACTCTTTCTAAGATGATAACTATACACAATAATGAGACTTTCTAAAATCTTGTTATGATATATGCATTGTCTTTGCCTGGCTTCTTAGTCTGTGGATGGGACTGGAAGCTGCTGACAGATCACCCGCGGTCAAAAATAGTGCCTTGTGGAGCTGTCTTACCCTGGTCTTCACATTCCCAGTGAAATTCCCCTTCAAGTTCTTTGTGAAAAAGAATCTTTACATTGCATGTGTGACACCAGCTGCCTGTTTTCTTTCCATGCCATAGCTTGGAAGGAGTTTATTCTTTAAAATGGGGCAGTCTACACAATGGCATTCCTGAGGCAACACATCTTAGATGTCATTAGGGCCTCTGCCCTTCTCAACTTCCCAAGGAGGTACACTCAATTAATGGCCAGGTGTTTAATTGGAGAGCATAAAGCTCAAGTTTAGAAAATAATTTTTGACAAGCTGTCGTTAGCCATAAATGATGGAGCTGCTGCCAGAAGACTGCTCCTCTTTTCAGCTATTACAAATTTTGCAGCAACCAAGGGATTTTATACTGGGTTAGCAACAAAGGCAAAGCTGACATTCAGTTTTGCATCCCAAGCTATTTTCCCCACTTAGTAAGATGAGAAAGTAATTCAGGAGAAAGATTCCTTAATTGGGGGTTGCTTTCAAAGGGTGTATGTGTAGTACCCCTCCCAGGACTACCTTCTCAAAACCCACTCTAATTGGCAAGTCAGGACTCTAGATGGTGACTATTTTTCCCCTTAGAATTCTAGGGGTAACCCAGATGTCATCCATGATCCCCTATTAGTGTGCTCCCCCTTGATGATCTAGTTGATTATCTAGAATTAGCCAGTCATAGTTAATTTGCTAGTTAGGGTTATTTACTAAGGTAGTATTATGACAAAAGTTGCTATAAAACATACTTCCTATAAAAGTCTGAGGCGTATTTTTTCCCCACAAGTACATATAGAGTCCAAGGGAAGATGGGCTCAATTAAAGAGCACACGCAGCAAGTGGGGAACAGTGGTTCCGGTTAGGTGGAAGTCCTTCTTATCTTTTCTGGAAGCCAGCAGCCTCATGAAGCTCCCCTTTAATGTGAGTAGCTCTCTCTTGAGCTCTAAGAGTTGGTACTCTTGTAGAGTCCTGAAGCTTCCTTTCTTAGTTGTATATTTAATTTACCTTAACTCCTGATGCAGATGTTCCTTTTAGCCAGTAGTATCAGTTACTGCTGTTCCTGTGATACTTCTATTGCTTCCATCATCTACAAACCTTTGACCATTCAGAGCTCACAATGCAATTCTCTGACCCCTGTGAAAAATGAGAGAAATTCTCCCACCCTTTGTTGCCTTATGGTTACTGGCACAAGGCTCTGACACTTAAGAATTCCCTAAATTTAACTCTGAATGTAACTGACACAATTTTCTCTGGTACATATGCCCAGTGCCCTGATTAATTAATTCTTTAAACTAATCCCAATACATTTCATCATCTGATTGAAGCACTTTACTCTTTGTGCTTAGTTTACATTATCTGATTGCTTCTAGAACTCAGAAGAGGTGTTCTCACCTCATAAAGTTATCAGGGTATAGAGCAGTGGTTCTCAACCTGTGGGTCATGACCCCTTTGGGGGTCGAATGACCCCTTCACAGAGGTCGCCTAAGACCATTGGAAAACACATATTTCTGATGGTCTTAGGAGCTGACACATTGCTCCTCTATCAGTCTCCAGGCAGGTCTGCCCACATGCAGATATGCCCACATACGAGTATTAAAGGGTTGCGGCATTAAGAAGGCTGAGAACGACTGGTATAGAGCATCTAGCTAATTATATTAATTTGGAATTATGGGGGGAAACCAAACAACCCTCTAAGCACCCTTAAACAATGGAAAGTTGGCAAGTCCTTCTTCATTACTAAGTATAGCCATTTTATAATACTTGCAACATGCCATAATCTGGGAATACTCCCCTAAAATGAATAATTTAGGAAAGATCACAAGGGAAATGAAGATTTTTCTACTTCATTATTTCTGTCAAAGATATCTCTATTTTTTCAGGTGCGCAGGGTTGCCATAACCTTGGGGTCATTCTTAACTCCTCTCTCTCCCTCCTCACCCCATAGATCTAACCATTTGTCAAGTCTTACCCATGCTATACTCACAACATCTCTCAATTTTTCCTCCTCTCTCTCTGCTTTCATGTCCTTGTCAGCCATGCACCCAGAGTATGCTATCATTTTCTGTGGTCACTGGCTAGTATCTTTTTCATGAGACCTGCATGTCCGTATGTTGGAACTTCTCAATCTATATCCCAAGTCCTTGGATAAAGTAATTCACTCATTTTCAGAACTCTTGGATGCCAGAGGTATTGAATGATGATTGAGTGAGTAATAACTAGGCTACTTCACCCTTTATATCTAGCAGGACCTAATCCCAAGATAATTTTTAGTAACTCATGTCTGTGTACCCTGCCATCAAGCTATCTATAAGATATATGCATGGCACCTCTTTCCTCTTCACTCTCTACTCTTGGCTCTGCAAATAAATCAACAGTACCATTTCATCAGGAAAAAACCTATCAGCTGATTTCCCTAATACACCAACTTACCATCCCAGGGACTCTCTAAGATAAAACTCCCTTCCCTGCCCCCCACATTTCTGAAATATATTATCTTTTACTAAAAGAATGTTAACTCCTTGAGGGCAAGGGTTCTCTGCTGCACTTCATAAATGTTTTTCATCTTCTTTTTGTTTATTCTCCATTTATACAGCTGCCATCATAGGTTTAGGACCCTTAGCTCTCATCTAGATGACTTTAGGTACCTCCTAATTGGTGACCCTGCCTCAAGTCTCTCCTCAAATCTCATCAACATCAAATCAAGTCAACATGTACTTATTTAGAGCTTTCTATGTTAGCAGGCACTGTGCTTATGGCTGGGGATACAGAGAAAGGCAATAAAAGACCCTGTCCTTAAGTAACTCACAGTCTAACGAGGGAAACAATCAATGTAGCAGCGAGTCACACATAGAATAAAAAGGAGATAATCTCAGCAGGAAGGTGCCAGCATTAAGGAGGACTTGGAGAGGCTTCCTGCAGAAAGTGGGATTTTAGTTAAAATTTGAAGGAAGCCATGGAAAACAGGAAATAGAGATGAAAAAGAGAAAATTCAAAGCAAGAGTAATGGCCACAGAAAATGCATTAAGTTGGGAAATTAAGATAAGTGTTTTGAGGAACAGCAAGCAGGCCATAGCTTGGGGAAGATAAGTGGCCTAGTGGATAGAACACCAGGCCTGGAGTCAGGAAGACATGAGTTCAAGTTCAGTCTCAGGCACTTACTAGGTGGGCAAGTCATTTAACTCTGCCTCAGTTTCCTCATTTGTAAAATAAACCAGAGAAGAAATGACAAACCATTCCAGTATCTCTGCCAAGAAAACCTCAAATGGGGTCACAAAGAGTCACAGTAAAACAAAGACACAATTGAAAATAAGACCCATCAACAAGAAGAAGCAGGGCAAAGACACTCCATCATAGAGTGTGAGAAGAGGAATAGGGTATAAGAAGACTGGAAAGGTCAAAAGAGGCCAGGCTATAAAGGATTTTATAAGGCAAATTGAAGATACTGTATTTGATTCTAGAAGTGACAAATGGAGTTAATTTAACAGGGGAGGAGTGACATGGTCAGACATGTGCTTTTCGGAGATCACTTTGATAGCTAAGTGGAGGATGAACTGGGATGGAGTGAGACTTGAAACAAGGAGGTCAACACACAGGTTATTTCTTCTTTTGTAAACAATATTTTATTTTCCCCCAAATTACATGTAAAATTTTTTAACATTGGAAAATGATTTGAGTTCCAAATTCTATCCCTCCTTCAGTGCCCTTCCTCCTCCCTGAGACAGTAAGCAATCTGCCATAGGTTTTACATGTAGCAGGCTGTTTCAATATTATGTGTGTGAAGGAATGAAGACCTGGACCAGGGTGGTGGTAGTGTCAGAGAAGGGGGCTATGAGAAATTGTGCAAAGGAGGAATAGATAGGTCTTGGCAACAGACAGGATATGGTGTAGGGTGGAGAGTGAGTGATAAGTATAGGATAACACCTGGGACTGGAATAATGCCTATATCCTAAACAGTAATAGGGAAGGAAGAGAAATCAATGTTCCCTTCAGATTTTTTTTTTAATTTTTGCTTTTTGGAGAGCAAATGGGGTTAAGTGACTTGTCCAAAGTCACAGGGATAGTGTGTTAAGTGTCTGCGGCTGGATTTGAACTCAAGTCTTCCTGCCTCCAGGGTGGGTGCTCTACTCACTTTACCACCTAGCCACCCCACCCTTCAGATTTAAAGTGCTATGTCTTCAGAGGTGATTGGGCTTAAGTAATTTGCCCAGGGCCACATAGCCACTAAGTGTCTGAGGCTGAATTTGAACTCAGGTCCTCCTGACTTCAGGGCTGGTGCTCTATCCATCATACTACCTAGTAGCCCCTAAAGTGCTGTTTTTAAAACAGAGTTCTGACCATGACATTTTTTTGTTCAAGATGCTCTATTGAGTCCGTATTACAAATAGGATCAAAGAAAACTCATTTTCAGCACATAAAACCCTTTACAATCTGATTCCACTCTACCTTTCCAGGATTATTCTTCACTCATATAAAGCCCAGTCAAATTGGCTTTCTTCCTTGTTCATCACACATCATATTCCATCTGCCATCTCCGTAACTTTGTCTGCCATACTTAAATACATTTTTTCTTCACTTCTGCCTCTTAAAATTTCTAGGTCCCTTCCAAGTTCAATAAACACCATCTTGTACATGAAGCTTTATCTGGTTTTCTCCAGTTGCTAATGCCTTCCCCTCATTCCAAAATCACCTTGTATTATTTTGAATGTGTTTATATATGCTCATGTTGTCTCCTATGATAGAATGGAACTTCTTTGAGGGCAGAAAGCGCTTCATTTTGGTTTTTGTGTCCTTAGTAGCAAGTACAGAGCTTGGCCTCTACTAGTCACTTTGCTGTGTTCAGTTGTTTTTCAGTCTGTGACACCTTTTGGGGTTTTCTTAGGAAAGATACTGGACTGGTTTGCCATTTCCTCCTCCAGCTCATTTTACAGATGAGGAAACTGAGGCAAACAGAGTTAAGTGACTTACCCAGGGTCACACAGCTAGTATGTGGCTGAGGCCAGATTTGAACTCAGGAAGACTACAAGCTTGGCACTTTATCCACCACACCATCTAGCTGTACCCCGTAGTCACTTAATAAAGGCTTACTGAGGATCAAGAAAAACTTTAAAACTTGGGAGAATTTTAGGTATATATGACATAATCATCTTTCCATATTTAATCAGAAGAGATGAAGAAGTTGATACTCACAAAGATTAAGTGACTTGCTCATTGTCTTGCGGCAAAGAAGTATCTTGGGCAGAATTGCAACCCAGGTATTCCTGACTTCATATCCAGTGATACTGTTCCAGGAAAGAACACTGGATATAGAGTCAACATACTGAGTTCAAATCTTGCCTCTGTAACTAATGTGTGATCTTGTTCAAGTCACTTAACCTCTCTCAGTCTCAGTTTCCTCATCTTTAAAACAACAGGATTCAATTAGTTGGCTCTTAAAGTCTTCTGATTCTATGTTCCTATGACCTTTCTGAGACTCAGTCTTCTACCTGAAAAAGAAGGGAGCGAATGATCTCTAAGGCTCCTTCATGAACTAATTCCTATGATCTAGGACTTTTCCAATACACAAATAAACCAATCAGAATCATTCCTCCCTAAAAATTCAAAGTAGAAAATTCTGCTTGGCATAGCCACAAGAGACAAAAAAATAAGAAAAAGGAGGAAAATTGTCAAGATAAATCAAAAGTATCAAAATATAAGTCAGTTAAAGCCAGAAACCAGAAATCAATAATCTATCCGTATACTGCATTGGTAGGATAGGAATGTGATTACCAAATCATTTTGTGAGTCCTTTAATAAAAAATGTTGACAAACTTGAGGGAATTTAGAGGAAGGCTGATTGATTCACAGGCTGATTGATTCACAGGCTGGGGGGGAATGACTTATGAGACAAGATCACAAAAACTAAATACACTGCATCGACTAAAGAATTAACTACTTTATGTACAATATATTTCAAATTTTTCACAGGGGGACTTAACAGGAATATGATACATACCTCCAGGAATTCAGAATGCATAACCATCAAGAGAAAGAAATTGTTTAGGATGATCCCCAGAGGCACAGCCAGAAGTAATGGCATGAAATTGAGTAAAAGAAAATGTAGGCTCTGTATCTACCAAGTTTTCCCAATAGTGCTATCTATTAAATTGTGGAATGGCCTCACAATGGAAGCTGTGGAAAAGCCATCATGCTAGTCATTTCACACTAGACTGGACAAAGTATCCAAAGATACACCTTTGGAAGGGAGTCTACCTTGTTGTGTGCTGGAGAGGATAATGAATGACCCACCAGAGTTTTCCATTTCTCGTTTTAGGAGCTTTCAACGTTTTAATGAAGCATGGCCATTTATTGTGAATATGCTCACATAACTGTGTTGTTTCCCCTTTGATTTCTTCTTTCTGTTTTTGTTTTCCAGGAGTCCATTCATTATATCAATATTTTGTTTGGTGGGTCATCTAACAGGCAGGCACCCAAGAGTTAGAATCCAGGGTTCCTGAGAAGGTGATATAAGCAGTCATTCTGATTTTAAACCATTTCACGATGAAACTGGACAAAGAACCTGAAATGCCTAACAACTAATCTGTGCTTTGAAGGCAGGGGCTAAATTGGGAAAGCAAAATTCACTCCCACTCATCATTTGTGAAGATAAATCACAGATCAATGCAGCATCTATATTTCTGCTGTCCTGTATTGTCATTTCCCAATATTAGCTCTGATCTGCGTCTCTTTTGAAGTGATTTAAAACAATGATTTTTACTCTAAGTTTACATCCGAAAGAAAGACTTTGAGGAAATGAAGCACAAATTTCTTGTGAACAAATGAAGGAACTAATGGGGAAAAA
This sequence comes from Pseudocheirus occidentalis, assembly GCA_028646575.1. NCBI lineage: Eukaryota > Metazoa > Chordata > Mammalia > Diprotodontia > Pseudocheiridae > Pseudocheirus > Pseudocheirus occidentalis. The sequence goes on from CM053596.1 coordinate 113,922,310, forward strand.
AAACATTTTAAAACGTTTAGTATGCAGATATGGTCCCTACCCCTAAGGAGCTCATATTCTAATAGAGGAAGACAACAGATACCGGAAGTTTCAGCTGCAAGTCAGATTGAAAAGCCCTATTATCCTTAGGACAAAGAGGCTGTTAATGTATCTTCTTTAGTGTTATTTCCATTGATAAAACCATTCATTTCTGATGGTGAACCATTTGACAATGACAAGAACTTTCTTTTCCTGGTCTTTAGTAGAATTCATTGTAGGATGTAAGCCCATCCTATCTTTGCTTTGTGGAGTCCTCATAAGGATCCTCTGAGGTGTATGGAGTCCTCTGTCAGGCCCAAGGACCAGGCCCCTTGTAGAATCCTAAAGCCGCCTTTTCTCAACCTATATAGTTTGTCCTCAGTTCCTAAGACAGATACAGATGCTGTTGTTGGCTGCTGGTACTCCACAGACAATTTCACTATAGAAGATGGAAAGACCAGATCTTCATAAAGCCTTCCTTTATTCAAGAGGAGAAAGGCAGTCCTACCTAGGAAAAAGAGATGATGATCTTCCCACCCAAGCAATTCACAAGGACTTGGCTGGAACCAATTCTCCACTAGGCTGGACTGACAATGAAATTATACAATGACAATAAAGAACTTATTATTTCTGATAACCTCCACTAATTACAGGAATTACGTCTGTAGGGACCTTGGTCTAGTGGACAGAGCACTAGGCTTGGAAGTTAGAGGACTAGAAAATCTTGCTGCAGACACATTAGCTTTGTGACTTTGGACAATTAAGTATCAGTTTCCTCATCTGAAAAATGGGTATAATAATAGACCCTACCTCAGAGTTGTTGCAAGGATTATATATTTGTTAGTTACCATTATTAGTCATCATTATTATATCTGTTAGTTATCATTATAACTAACATATATTGTTAGTTACTAGTAGTACCCAGAAAGAATAGGCCTGCTACTCTTTCCTTCCATGTCTGCCCACTCTCAAACCCTAATAGCTTCTGAATTGTAATAGGAATTTCTATGCATATTGACCTGAGGAGTAATTCACTGTATAATCTGGTATGGCAAAAATCCAGGGCATTATCCTCACGTAGGTGTTTGTGTTAAATTTGATCTACAAGATCCATTCAATTTCAAGAAAGCATTTTTACGACTATAAAGTTAAGTCACACACTCCTTCATTCTTATTAGAACCTAAGAGCACCTTAATTATAATATTTATCATATTTAAAGTTAATCTTAATTAATTTTACCTGACACACCTGCTGTTTGTAAGAATATACACAGATGGAATATTTAGCAGGCTATACTTCCAAAGCATCCTGGGAAAGGGCATTAGGAAAAAAGGGGAAAAAAGTCATTCTAAGTAGAATTTTGTTTTCTGCAAATTTTCCTCTGATTTCTTTTCTTTTCCTGAGGCAGTGTACCCAGAGGATAACAATGCTGGCTTTGGAGCCAGGAGACATGTTTATAAGCCTGCCACATATGATTATTAGTTGTTTGATCATGGAGAAGTCATTTAACTTCTCAGAAATAATTTCCTTATCTGTAAAATGGGAATCATAATGCTTGTATTTCTTACTTTGGTGGGTTGTAGTGGGAAGGACTTTAAAATCCTTCATGTGCTATATAATTGTAATTCATCACTGGTTGGGTATTTGTCTCTACTTTCTCAAAATGCTAGTAGGCCCTCTATAGTCTTTCTGTCTTTCAACCTTTACTAGGGAAATTAAAGGACACATGGGTAACTAAGAGGGATAGGCAAGAAAATCTCACTCAAGAAATAAGACATGGCTCATCCTATGCTTCTAGCTTTGATTACCTGCCTCGGGGTAGGCTAGAAGGGAAGGCAATGACAAAAGGACTTGATTGAGTGGCTGGAAAAGAGGGAAATTTGTCAGAGCCCAAAGAAGATCCCAGGAGAGGAAAAAGAGGGTAGCAATGAAGAATGTAGAATGAAAAGGTATGAGAGAGGATAGCCAAAATCCATTTCCCACAAACATAAGCACGCAAAATGAATTCAAAATATCTCTCTGGGTAAGCTCATTTTCTTTACAAATGAGGATTCCACCAGCTCTGATGACATGGGAGACTTGATCCTTCTTCCCTGAGGCAAGATGGTATTCTATTTGTTGTCCTTGGAATTGACATTGCAGAAAGTGTAACTACATATCATATACATGGTACCCTGAAAACATCTTAGAAAAAACCCCAACGAAACCTTAATAACTCTCCAAAGAGATAAACCTTGAGTAGGACTAAGCATAGACTTAAAATGAATGACTATATCACACTGAGTCAAAACATCCCCAGATGGTTAATTGAATCAAAGAACCTTATCATCCATTCAATAAGCCCCTATTAAGTTACTACTATATACAGTACTAGGCTCTGGGGATCCAGTCCCTATCCTGAAGAAACTTACATTCTAGCTGGAAGAGACAACATGTATATATATATATATATATATATAGATATATGTATATATATATATATATAGATATAGATATATATATATAGATATAGATATAGATATAAAAAGAGATACAAGGCAAGACTTATATGAACCCACCAAAGTGAAGTGAGCAGAACCAGAAGAATATTGTACATGTTGACAAGCAATATTGTAAGGATGATCAACTGTGAGTTAGCTACTCTGATGAAGTCAATGATCCAAGACAATTCCAAAGGACACATGATGAAAAATGTTGTCCATCTTCAGAGAGAGAAGTGATGAATTCTGAATGAGGACTAAAGCATACTTTTTTTTTACTTTCTTATTTTTTATAGTCTGGGTTTTCTTTTGCAATGTGGCTAATACGGCAATATATTTTGCATGATTTCACATATATAATCAATATCAAACTGGTTTCCTTCTCAAAGAGGAGAGGTATTGGAGGAATATAGAGAATTTGGAGCTCAAAAATTAAAATAAAAAGAATGTTAATTTTTTATGTGTGCTTGGGAAATATTTAATAAAATACAAATATGCTTAAAAAATAGATGCAAACTAATTTTAGGGGAAAGGCATTAACACTTGGAGGGAACAGAAAATACTTTATTATTTGATCTGCACCTTGACAAAAACTTTGGACTTTAGGAGAAAAATTTAATTCAACAAGTATTTATTGAATGGAGAACACCATCCTGGGTGCTGGGGGAGATAAAAAGAAAATTGAAAAGGCAAGAAAAAAGACTTTTAAATTTTGGGAGAGTTGAGCTAGAATATGGTCAGAAAAGGGAGAAAACTGCTCTTTATGCAACATAGTATGATGATATCATATAAATAAAGATGAAACAAACTCCTATTTTGCTTATAGTTTCTCTTTTATTTTTTGTTTGGTAGAGGCAAACAGTACCAATATTTGTAGTACAGGAACAACTATATGAACTCATACTAAAAATCCTAGACTCTCTTCATTCTCCCCATTTTTTTCTACTGAGACAATTATCTTTAGTTTGGAATATACAAACCATAAATGGTTAAGAGAAAATTAGGTCCATGATAGGTCAAGAGATGGTAAGAGGAGCATGTTTATTTTACTGAGGAGGTATAGCAAACAGAAAAACCCTAACATAAACAAAACCAAACAAAAAAAACAGGGGTCCTGGAATCAGAGGAGTTGGATTCAAATTTGATTTCTAACACCTATCTCTGTGACCTGGGCCAAGTCACTTCACCTTTCCAGTCACAAATTTTTTCACCTGTAAAAAGGATTGGACTAGATTGTCTCTGAGGTCCTTTTCAATTCTAGCTCAATGACAATCTTAATAACATGGGAGCAACTAGGTGGCACAGTGGATAGAATTCCAGACTTGAAGTTAAGAAGATGCATCTTCCTAATTTTAAATCTGCTCTCAGACACTTAATAGTTCTATGACTGTAATGGTAAGTAATTTAAATTTGAAGACCCCTTTTTGTTATGTCAAGTAAGCAGGTACTTAGCTCTTAGTAACTAATCAAACCTCTGTGAAAGAAACAGAAGTCTGGAATTCTATCTACCGTGCCACCTAGCTGCTCCCATGTTGAATGAAGAGAGTCTAGGATTTTTAGTATGAGTTCATATAGTTGTTCCTGTATTACAAATATTGGTACTGTTTGCCTCTACCAAACAAAAAATAAAAGAGAAACTATAAGCAAAATAGGAGTTTGACATAGCAGGAAGGGGTTGGCTGAAACAGGAAGTTAATGCTGTGTGTGTATATAAGAAAAGTCCTAGAGGGGCATATTTAGATTTTTCTCCTGACAAGATCCTGGTGGAAGAAGCTGTTCTGCTGAGAGATCTGGTGAAGGCTGGAGTTGCTGCTGGGAAGGCTGCTTGGAACGTGGAAGTTGTTGCTGCCACCTGGAAGGCTGAGATTTCTTCTGGGTCCTAGGGGCCCACCAAACTGCTAGAGGACTGATGAAGTATGACTGGGATGCTAAAACTTTGTTTGTTTGTAGCTTGGTTGATCCTTGAATTCCCAGGAACAGAAATTGTGAAGGTTTTGGCATGACCCTAGGCAAGTCACTTAACTCTCTTTGCCTCAGTTTCCTATTATGTAAAATGAATTGGAGAAAGAAATGCCAAAAAAGTCCAGTATCTTTGCCAAGAAAACCCCAAATAGGATTTTGAAGAGTCATATATGACAAAAAAAACCCAACCAAACCACAAAATTAACAGCATAACAGCACACTAAAAATTAGAAGGTGTAACTGTTGAACTTTCAGTGAGAGCTGAGCACTAATGGAGAATAAAAAAAGATGCCACAGAATGCAGATAGACAAATGTTGCCTTGATTTTTGGAAAGAAGAAAGTATATTAAATAAATTAGTTGCCAATGAGTTTTGTTACTTCCTGGTAAGAGACAATTTGTGTTTTTTCAAAGACAGTTTCTGAGTTAGAATGTGTTCATTATTAAGTCATATCAAACTAAACATTAATCTTGGGCAGGGTGATGATGCTAGGGATTGGGAATGCCAATGTAGACCTAAATTTGGGCAAGGCAAAATCTCCAATAATACCCTCATCAAGAAGACAGCAAGATGTGGCTTATTTTTAGGTGGAGGTTAGATGTCCTCTAACATCCCTTTCTACTCTGAAATTCTATAATATTTTGATGCTGTGAGATGGTAGAGGAGTGAGTTAAATTTAATAAGATTATATTTAATTAGAATAAGTATGAAATCTTGGGTGGCTAGGTGGCACAGTGAATAGAGCACCGGCACTGGAGTCAGGACAAATCTGGCTTCAGACATTTAACACTTACTAGCTGTGTGACCTTGCAGGAGTCACTTAGCCCCAATTGCCTTGCCTTCTCCCCTCCAAAAAGCAAAAAAAAAAAGGAATAAATATAAAATCACAGGATGATAGGACTGTAGATTTAGAGCTAGAAAGGACTTCAGAGATCATCTAGTCTAAACCTTTGATTTCACAAATGAGAAAATTGGAGCCCAGATAAACTGAAGTGTCTTGCCTCAATTAATACACTTGTGTTCAAAACATCCTCCTTGGAAGTGTTGGATGGGGAGATATGACAAGAAAGCTGTTCATGGGAAAAATATCAGTGGGTTCAAATCCTACCTCTAATACTTATTAGGTGCATGATCTTGGACAAGTTATTCTACTTCCTTTGGCCCATTTCCTCATCTGTGAAATGAGAGAGTTGGACTGAATGGATTCTGGGATGTGTTCCAACTCTATCTAGATCTGTGATCCATAAGGTGGCAGCAAAATAATCATGTGATCTTAGGTTGAATAAAAATATATACGTGTTCAAAAAGAGAGTGATAGTTTCATTTTACTGTGCCTTAGTCAGACAACATCTTTAATATGGTGTCCAAAAATGGTAGGATACTTTAGAAATGACCATAGAGACTGATGTCATGGAGGCTAATAAAGAATGGTGAAAAGACTTAAAACCATGCTATATAAAGATTAGTTAAAGGAATTGGAGTTGGTCAGCAAATAATTGGTGAGGAATCTCAATAAGCATGAGGAGTCTTGTTGGGGGAGGGGAAGTGTATTCATCTAGAAGAAGGAATAAACTTACTTTACACTGCCCTGAGACATAGAATTAAGACCACTGGGTGCCAGTTATACAGATGCTTAACATAAGGAAACAAATCCTAACTATGAGAACCATCCATAAAAGCAATAGGCTACCTCAGAAGGTAGTGAGGTCTCTATCATTGTAGATTTCCAACAAAGTTGGGATAATTACTTGTAAAGGATATTATTGATGGAATCCACACTTTTATTATAGGTTCAGCTTCATGACTTTGAGGTCTCTTCCATCCTGGGATTTGACAATTCTGTGAAATAGATCTGACAATGTAATTCTTATGTGGTACTAATATAACCCCTACACAAATAACTGCAATGCAAAATAGAACATGCTAAGAGCATAAGAAAGAAAGTACTGGGGATCACAGAAAAATATGTCAGACAAGGGATTAGGTAAGGCTTTAATGAGAAAGGTTATGTGCTAAGGGTGTTTCAGAGCACTTAAAGCCTATTAATGCATTATAAAGACTAACCTTCTCCACTTAGGTACAGAAGGGAAAACTGGGATCATTTTTTCTCAGTGTGCCAGGGTTTGGTATGCAGTACAGGCTTATTAACATGTAGTACCTGTGGTCACTTATGGGACACACTGTTAGGTGTGCAATTTGAACTAGCAGTCCAGTTACATTTAACTTGGTAAAGAAGGCATTCAATATGGATCTAACACTACCAGGAACACTGCATTAGGGAAACGTGATATAATGGTGGGTTAAGCAAGACCAAAGTGAACTCAGCATACAGCTATAGTGGCAACCACACTGGCATACCCAGGATGGCTGCTAGCACAGGTTCTTAGATCTGCTTTACTAGGAAAGATATCTGTTTAAGGGGTCAGCATCTTTTAAAGTTACATTTACTAGTTCAGGGGAAAAGTCGGTAGCCTGAACTTCAGAGAAAATACAAGCAGAGAAATAAAGACCAACAGACAGGGCTTTGACTGCCTGAATCAACTATACAGTTTACATACATCCCTAGATCAAGAGAGCCTTTACATTTGAGCAGTCTGGAAGCTCAGAACATATAGCCACTCAGAATCTTGACCAGGGAATCACAAGATCCTTCTCATAAGTGAGCTCCCAAAGCAAAATACTAACTCAGAGTATTTATATACACTTCTCAGAGACAGAAGGCATCACAACCCTTGTGACTCAGTGTCTAATTAGAAATTAGCAAAAGGTGCAAAAGTCTTCCTACAAGCAAGCCTCCCCTAAGGAAGCTTCCCTTAAAGGGCTCCCACTAAAGCCTATTAATGGGGGGGGGGGAGAGAGCTTATATCCCATTAACATTAAAATAGCCCATGGGGAAATTAGGAGTGGAAAGTGTCCACTCATTTTCAATCATCAACAGAATTGTCAAGCACATTATTTTCACTTGGGAAAATACTTTTCTATTTAGTTTATCCTATCTTTATGCACAAAATAAATTTTGAAATGGGGTGAAATATAAATATGTCCACTTCATCACAGATGAGAAAGATGATCTCTAAAATCAAATCAATCCAGTTAAAAGGGATACTGGATTTAGCAGATTGCTAATGACTTTGAAGTAACTGAACTCACTTTCCAACAAGTGTATCTGAATATATCAATTTAAAAATATTTATTCAGCATCTATTAAATTCAATGTAATATGCTAAACATTGTGAGGAATACAAAGATACCCAAGATGACACCAATATCCTCACGGAACCAAAAGTCTGTTAGGGAACATAAGACATACGCAAATAACTATACTACAGGGGAGAATAAAAGTTTCATAGAATAAATGCTATGAGAGTTCAAAGTAAGTAAACAGCAATTTTCCCCCCCTTGGCCAGTAAACTCTAAATTTTAGCTATCATAATCCAGACAGTTTTCCTTATTATGTTTCTTTCAGGAAATTACTGGTAGACTCTCTCCTTTCACTTTGTTCTCTCATTCTAAGGAATCTGGTTAGTTTTCTTTTATGACTTATTGAAATGATGCACAAAGGCTCTAAGATAACTCCAAAAGACTCATGATAGGAAGAATTATGGAGTCTGCAGATTGAAGCAAACTATTCGCTCTCTTCTTTGTTTTGTTTTGTTCCTTCTTTCTCATTGCTCATTCCTTATTTAAAATCCTTCTTTACCACCTGAATATTTGTTTAATGTGGATATTTGTAGAGTCTATATTGGATTGCATGCCACCATAAGGGGAGGGGAGAAGAGAGGGAGGAGAAGAGTAGAGGAAAGGGGAGAAAATTTCTAAGCCAAAACCTTGTGGAACTTAGTGTTGTAAACTAAAAGTAAATAAATGATTTTTTTTTTAAAAAAGAAATGATCTACAGATTCAATTTTGGCCATGGATTTTGGGTGATTGAATGACTCTTAAATTCTCTCTCCTTGATATAATTTCCAGGTCAGTTATTTTTGCTTTGAGGTTCTCTACATTTTTTCTTCCATGTTTTCTGTCTTTTCACATTAAAAAAATATTTACTGTCATCTAAGGGAGTCGACAATTTCTACTAAGTCTATTCTAACTTATTCAGGGCAATTAGGTAGTACAGTTGAAAGAATGCCAGGCCTAGAGTCAGGAAGATTCATCTTCCCAAATTCAAATCCCATCTCAGACACTTACTAGCTATGTGACCCTGGGCAAGTCACTTAATCCAGTTTGCCTCAGTTTCCTCATCTGTAAAATGAGCTGGACAAGAAAATGGCAAACCATTCAAATATCTTTGCCAAGAAAACCCCAGTGGGGTCACAAAGAATTGGACATGACTGGAAAATGACTGAATAACAACAACAAACTTGCCAGGAGTTTGCTATTCTGGGAAAGGTTTTATACCTCTTTTTAAAAGTTCTTAATTTTCTGTTCAATTACATTTTTCCTCTAGTCTTATTTGATTTTAAAAAGTTTTACTACTCTAAAAAAACTTTCTTGCTTAATCTCTTCCAGGAATTCTATTTGAACTTGTGCCCATGCTGTGTTTTTATCTGTGACTTTTCTTGTGCATGTTTGGAGATATTTTCTTCTGGGATTTGTTCCTTTAGTATCCCTGCCACCATAATAGATTTTTATGGCAGGATAATATTTTTTTGATTTTGTTTTCTGATTCTTCCAGCCAGCTTTCTGACTTTGGACTTTATGTTAGGGCAGAGTTGTAATACTATTTCTAAAGGGAATGTCTGGGCTGAGCTTGTGTCCTTTGGGTCTTTTTGATGCTTTCTTATGGGAGAGTATGTTGTGTTATCCCAGGATCTTGGGGATATCTCAAGCTAAGGACTTGTAAGCTTTTATTACTCCTGAAGTGGTATGATCCTGGAGTAAGTCTGATGACTGCATTCCAGGCCTGAGCTCTGAAAGTTACTGACCTGGGTTTGGTCCTGAGCAACACACCAATGGACTTGCCTCTCATTGAATTTCATTAGCAGTAGATTGCTGTTGGACTGAGCCACTATGAGTCAGCTGTAAAGCTCTTTAGGTTCAGATGAACGAAACTGCAAGTTCTTTTTTGGTCTGGAGTTCTTTCTCTGGCTAGTGTACTGAAGGCTACAAACTGGGTTAGAGGTTGGAAATGATACCTTGCTCTGCTCATGGGACTGGAACTCCACAGTTGATGCTTGCTTTTGAACTTGTTCCTTGCTCAGTATACAGCCTCAGGTCCTTGAGCATGCTCCTCACCCTGGAATGCCATCATAGGCATTGATCCCCTCCTCAGGCCATCCTACATCTGTGAACCAGAGCTGGGTAGTGAGCAATGTAACTGCCAGTTGGCATTTGTTCCTTCATCTTGCATGCGTGGGTTTGGGACCTTTTATTGCCCTATGGACAGTGTAGGTAATTTTTCAGTTATTGTGCTAGAATGTTCCATGTGGCACATTCCTGGCTGGACCCCATTCCTAGTGTAGAGAACACCTCTCTATCTCTCTCTCTTTTCCTGGACTGGGAAAATGCCTCACTGTGTGTGTGTGTGTGTGTGTGTGTGTGTGTGTGTGTGTGTGTTTCCTTTCATTTTATTTCCTGATCAGGACTCATTCTGATGTGTTTTCTAGATCTTTGAGGAAGAGTTGTGGTGGTGAGGCTGGCTGTACTTTTTGTTTCTCTGCCATCTTGGCTCAGCTATGGTACATCAGTGTATGTGTAACTTGTGCCATTGCTCATCTTTCTCTAGATCTTTCTTGTTTAGTCAATGAACCAACACACATTTCATAAGCACTTCTAGCGTGCCAGGCCCTGTGCTAAGTGCTGGGGATAAAACACAGAAATGAAGCAATAAGTGCCTCCAAAGAGTTTATAGTCTAATGGGACAAGTAGAGAGACATGTGCATACATACATAACAGATACAAAGCAATCTTGGATAGCAAGCCAGTGTATGGTACGAAGATCAGCAAAGTCTTTTTGTACAAGGCAACACTTCAGTTGGGTCTTGAAGGAATGCAGGGATTCTAACATGTGGGTGTAAGAAATGAAAGTATGGGTGATAGGCAGATAGCTAAGGGTGAGAGACAGATACTTCATGAATACCTGGGCAACATCTGGGCTCTCCAGCTGATATTCTTTCACTTTCCCTACACACACAGACTTCCATCCTTGTTTCTTTGATGCTACTTATTCTATTTCTTGTGCAACATTATTATCAATGATATGAAACCTCTAACCCAGTTTGTAGCCTTCAGTACAATAGCCAGAGAAAGAACTCCAGACCAAAAAAGAACTTGCAGTTTCATTCATCTGAACCTAAAGATCTTTCCAGCTAACTGATAGTGGCTCAGTCCAGCAGCAATCTACTGCTAATGAAATTCAATGAGAGGCAAGTCCATTGGTGTGTTGCACAGGACCAAACCCAGGTCAGTAACTTTTAGAGCTCAGACCTGGAATGCAGTCATCAGACTTACTCCAGGATTATACCACTTTAGAAGTAATAAAGGCTTACAAGTCCTTAGCTTGAGATATCCCCAAGATCCTGGGATAACACAACATACTCTCTCATAAGAAAGCATCAAAAAGACCCAAAGGACACAAGCTCAGCCCAGGCATTCCCTTTCGAAATAGTGTTACAACTCTGCCCTAACGTAAAGTCCAAAGTCAGAAAGCTGGCTGAAAGAATCAGAAAACAAAACATACAATGATATGTAATGGATGAATTACAATTCACCAATGGCTTTCTATTATTCTTTGGATGACCTGTGAGTATTTATTTTTCTGTTACGGTATTCTATGATTTTCAGCCATAGACTCTGACTGAGAAAACACTATTGTTCATACGATGGGTTTCTTTAGCACTGGATCGCTGAAAGCGCTGCACTGTTTCCTCAGTGTGATCCAGCCTTATCTCCACGAACACCGATTTTGGTTTAAATGACGTAATTCAACTCCAGAATTACAGAAATGTTAAGAGCTGTAAAAGTCTATAGAAATTGTATTATTTAATGATCTCATTTTAAAAAATGAAGAAATTAGGCCACAGAGTAGTTAAACGAGAACTTGTAAGCTTTTATTAGTCCTGAAGTGGTATGATCCTGGAGTAAGTCTGTTGACTGTATTCCAATCATCAGACTGGGGATTCAAGGGGAATCAGAAGTAGAGCAAGAAATGGAATCTCTAACTCTAAAGGACCACAGGGTATACATCTAATGTTGGAAGAGACTATAACCCTCTCATTAAGCAGATTAGGAAGCTGAGGTCCAAAAGTTGAGTGACAAAGGTAGTAAGTAGTGAAGCCTAGATGCATAAGCTGGGTGTCTGACTCCAAATCCACTGCTATTCCACTTCTTCATGCTGCCATTCAAAGGTCATTTGATTCCCAGTCCAGGGCTCTTTTCATTATCCTACCATGTTGCCTTCACAGTTTATAGTTCAAGAGGCAGCTAAGTGGCTCAATGGATAAGGTGCTAGATTTTGTGTTGGAAAGAAAAAAAAATCTAATTTCAGATACTTACTGGCTTTCTGACCCTGGGAAAGTCACTTAACTTTTCCTTGTCTCAGTTCCTCAACTACGAAGAGGGGATAATAAAAATACCTACCTCAGAGGGCTGCTATGAGGATCAGATGAGATAATATTTGTAAATAGTACCTCAGTGAATGCCTGGTATACAGTAGGTGCTGTATCAGTGCTTACTTTCTTCCCCTTCCAGAAGAATTTCAGAGTGAAGATGGGATTATGGCTATTATTTAATAAAGATAGTTACATTTAAAACAGTTTGCTTTTGTGAGTGGGGAAAATGGCACCAAAGTCCCAGCCAGTCCACCAGAGCTAAGTGACCTATAATTCTGAGTAGGGATCTAGCTCCCAAGTGACCAGTGAGTGCTCTAAAGAAGGCTGGCTCTTCTTGTCCCTGCTGCCACCCACAAAAAAATGCTATTGTGACACATTGGTAGGATGGAAATGCAGGCTTAATGAGACACTGTCACAAAGAGAAATCTAGTGGAATCTGGGAATGAGAAGAATGGTATTTCCCTGATAGTACTGAATAAAGTAAATTATTGGACCTTTGTATGCAACCTAATAATAACACCTACTTCACAGAGCTGTTCTGAGGAACAGATTAGAGAATATCTATCTATCTATCTATCTATCTATCTATCTATCTATCTCTTTGTCTGTCTATCTCTCTATCCTATCTCTCTATCCTATCTATCTATCTGTCTGTCTATCTATCTATCTATCTATCTATCTATCTATCTATCTATCTATCTGTCTTTCTATCTCTTTGTCTGTCTGTCTATCTCTCTATCCTATCTATCTATCTACCTCTCTCTCTCTCTCTATCTATATATCATCCATCCATCCATCTATATATCATTTATGTCTATATCTATATAATATTTTCAATCTTTAAAGTGTTTTATGCTGCTTGCTATTAGTACTACTACTGCTGCTACTATTACTACTACTACAACTACTAATATTACCACTACTATTACCACCACCACCACCACTACTACTACTACTATAGCTACCACCACTATGACTACAACGATAACTATGACTACTCCTCCTTCTCCTGTAAAGTAAGCTATTAATGATAGGATGAAGACAAGACTTTAGTAAGGGGGAAATGCTATGTTTTAACTTATCTCTGCTAAAAAAAATAAATACAACTAGTCATGGATACTAAATTCCTGAACCCTGAAGATAATTTGAGATACTCTTTTGCCATCTCTTAGACTTTCAGAGTCAAAAATGCCTTCTTAAGAGAGGGGCATTAATGTGATGAATGATACCTACTCATTGTTTGACAATTTCTTACATCCTTAGCACATACTTCCCCACTTTTCCTTTCCCCAAATTTGGCTCTTGAGGTCAAAGAAAGAGATTAAGGATGAAAAGCAGAAAACTATTTCTTGCCTGAATTATACCAGTTGCTGGCTACATGATCTCAGGAAAATGATAACAACATAAAAAGATGACCCGTACTTGCCTAACCTGTCAAATAAAGATAACAATAAAACCTCAGCTGTCTCAAAGTCCTGACAAGAAGATGAAATAAGACAGAAGATATACATGTATCATAAACATATCAAAGCTCCCAAACACGTTCTGGGCACTCTTATTAAGTCATCTCATTAAGCAAAATCCTATCTTTGCATATTCTTTTGTGGGAGGCCTTTTTGCTATAATGACTATTGTTAGCAATATATAGTCATGGTTACCAAAGCCTCCTCTCTGTGTTGAGACTACATGAACAAAGTCTTAAAACCCATTAAATAGTCAATAAGCATTTATTAAGCACCTACTTTATGTCAGGGACTGTGGAGAAAAGGCAAAATAAAAGAAAGTCTCTTCTCAAAGACTTTGTAATCTATGTTTAACAAATGTTTGTTTAATTGAACTGAGACCAGGTCCAAACTGCTCAAAGCAGAGATAATGAGAGGTTCAATTCTGCCAGTGAGTCATTAGTCCAACATTGGAGTAACACAACTGGGGATTCAAAGAGAACCAGAAGTGGAGCAAGAAATGGAATCCCTAACTCTAAAGTCCTGATTGATTTCTCCCCCCTGGGGTTGACAAAGGAATCCCATGATGCACTGTTGGTCTTTTGATAGGCCAAGTGACAGAACAATATAGGAATGGATTATGATCTTAAGATAGACTTGGAAATGAAAAGGATCTCATAAGTCATCTAGTCCAATACTCCTCTAATTTTATAGATAAGAAAAATGAAGCCATGGGAGGTATAAGTGACATGCCTAAGGTCACACAGGTGATAAGCATCAGAGGCAGAATTTAAATCCAGGTCTACCAGAAATGGTGCCTATTCCTTTTCTCATAAAACTCTAGTGTGGGGGTGGGGTGGGGGGAAGGTGCTAATGGTCTGAGGTCAGATGTCTTCTGCTGCATACTCAAGCAAAGCAGAGTTTAGTTTTGTTTCAAAGGGGGTTGGGGCAGCCTAGAAATAGTGACAGTAGCCCCAAGCCTAGAGGACTGGTGATAGCTGCAACTACCCTAAAGAGAATATTTCCAGTTTTCAGTTTATTCTATTCATCAGAAGATACAGCCTCCCCCAACAATGACCCTCATTTGAACTGTGTGTATAATTTAAGTTTTAATTTGAAATAATATGAGTAAGCCTTATCATTGGTACCAAACGGACTTACTAATATGACTTCAAGAGCATGAGTAAATTCCATACCCTTCCTAAATTCTTGCCTATTTGACAGCCAAAATGTCACTTGCAGAGTTTTATCTCTTTGGTATTGTAACATGAATCTGTACAGAGCATGAACAGATATTCTTTCCTGACTTGGACCATGTGTTAGCACTGGGGGCCTGCTTCCATAAAAGCATGGGCTTTTGCCAAGCTCATTGCCAAGGGGTCTTATACTGTTGATGAAGAAGAGCCCCCTAATTGGATATCCCAAGCTTCAGAAGGTGATGACTCAGTGGACTTTTTAAAAAGAGAGGCAATTTCAGACTGTGCCATTTAAAGTTGCAAGATATGGTTCCATTGAGTAGTGGAGAAAGACCACATTTTGTCTTTACTTTTGGTGTCATGTTCACTTTGAGCCTAGTGTAGCTGGTTGTAAGGATGTAACTTGGTTGTCTGTTTGTTATTTTTTTTCTCTGAACAGGTGATTTTGTGAGGTTGAAAGTTCTGGAAGTCTGTGGCTGTCGTAGCAACAGTATATGGATTTTGCCACTGTCAGGAGAGGGGTCAAGCATGACCCATCTTAGGAACATACAAGTACTAGAAGGGATTAGACATTATCCAATGCCAAGGTGAAATGTGAAATGCTATACTGTTAATGGGATATAAGATCTTCTCCATCCATTAATAGGCCTCAGTGGGAGCTCTTTAAGGGAAGCTTGCTTAGGGGAGGCTTGCTTATAGGAACGTTTTTACACCTTTTGCTAATTTCTAATTAGATACTGAGTCACAAAGGTTGTGATGCCCTCTGTCTCTGAGAAGTATATATCTACTCTGAGTTGGTATTTTGCTTTGGGGGCTCACTTATGAGAAGGATCTTGTGATTCCCTGGTCAAGATTCTGAGAGGTTATATGTTTTGAGCTTCCAGACTGCTCAGATGTAAAGGTTCTCTTTATGTAAAGTATATAGTTGATTCAGGCAATCAGAGCCCTGTCTGTTGGTCTTTGTATCTCTGCTTGTATTTTCTCTGAAGTTCAGGGTGCTGACTTTCCCCCTGAACTAGTAAAAGTAATTTAAAAAGATGTTGGCCCCTTAAGCATCTGTCTTTCCTAGTAAAGCAGATCTAAGAACCTGTACTAGCAGCCATCCTGGGTTTGCCAGTGCGGTTGCTGCTACAATTGCCTAATTCACAGTATTGAAATGTTTGTACTATGAGGCCTACAGAATTAGCCTCCTAATCTGTTGTAAGTACACTTCTAAGTTAAATTAATGAATCTAGTTTAAGTCATTCTATTAATGTACATGAAGATTCTTCCTTTTTTATCATTTCTTTCTCTGTAGCAATCTGTGTAGTATCTTGTCTCATACCTGATTCATGCTTGTAGTTTGTACACCAATCACCATTTCATTTCCCCCCTTCTGGGGGAAAACAGTAGGAGTTCATCAGCTAGTCAAGGAATATGAGTAGAGGAAACCTAATTCCCTGTAGTTAGAGGAAGGCCCCCTTTGCAGCAAACTGGGTACAGACTATAATGTCTGAGTGCAGAATAGGGAGGAAGAAGGTATCCCATCTCCTGTATAGCCTATCAATAGCTGCATCTGGTTAGAATATTAACACTGTACTACTGGTCAAAATATTAACATGAAATATTCTATTAATGTTGGGATGAGTAGCAGCATTTTAAACTGTCAGTCATAGAATCATGGATTTAAATAGAGAGCTAGAAGAGATTTTAGAAGTCACTGAATATAAGCCCCCATTTAACAGATAAGGAAACTGAGGTCCAGTGAGATTGAGTGAATTGCTTAAAGTCTCACAGAAAGGAAAGAAACGAACATTTATTAAGCATCTACTATTTCCTAGATACTATGCTAAGAGCTTTACAAATATTATCTATTTTGAGTCTCATAATAACACTACAAGGTCAGTGCTATTATTACTTCCATTCTACTATTGAGGAAACTGAGACAGACAGAGGTTAAGTGACTTTCCCAGGGTCATACTCAGGACTTCCTGACTACAAACCAAGTCCTCTCTTCACTGAGACACACAAGCTACCTCTAGATAACTCAATACAGAGCTAGTATTCAAATCCAGATGTTTTAACTCTAAATTTAGCAGTCTTTCCACTATACCTCCCAATTTCAAACAGTTTACATTTTAACATGAACAAAGCTTCCAAATGGATGTTTGGTTGGCGTGTTAAAGAGGCAAAAGAATGATTATTCTATATCTATGGGCAAAGGAGGGCGAAAAATGTTAGGATGGGAAATGGACAAGATCCAAAGATAATTTTTTCTACTTCACAATTTTGTCAAAGGCTGGCTCTGGAAATAAGCCTTTTATTTTAATAGTGGTATGCGGCACACATATCTGCACAATGGATGCCCTTAAAAAAAGGCAAATGGAACTGATTAGAGTTGTTTGTTCTAACTAATTATATCATTAAATCAAAATTAGGTGAAGACGTACATTTATAGGCGTAAAACACTGCCTTTATAATTATAGTTCTTTTCCTAGAGATGATCCCTAGTTAGTAATTTATATTACCACTTATAACATTTTAACAATAAACTACAGCCTTGTCTAGATTATCCCTCACTCTCACTACTAAATTTAATCAGCTCCTACTAGGTATTCAAGTTTTTGTGGAGATATGACAAAAATACCCCTAATTATCTATGATGTCCCACCATTAGAACAGGTGCTCCTTGAGGGCAAGGGCTGTTTTTCCCTTTCTTTGTATTTCCTATGCTAAGTACAGTGCCTAGCACATAGAAAATGTGGAGGAAGAGAACAGACATGAGTACTGTTCGTTCTGGGGAAATATCTCCCCAGATTTAAAAGCAGAAACAAAAACCTCAAAGCCTAAAGAAAGAGGGGAATGGGGTTATATCGATATAAACTCTCAAGCTGTATTTTATCCTCTACCCTTTACTGTCTGTCACCAACAGAATGAGCCAGACTGGTTCTATTTTAAAGGAGGTCTCTACCATCTTAGAGATTACTAATTACAGAAGAAAAGTTTTTCCTACAGAAAGATCAACTATTATGACTTCAAGGTTTTCATATTCCTAAATTCCTGCCCCTCACACCCGATTTACTGTGAGTAGTGGAATTCTACTGATTGGCTGTAAAATCTATGCAAGCCTAAAATATACTAAAACAAAACAACCCCTCCCAAAAACACCCCCACCTCTGTAGAGACATCAGATTTATTTTTCTTAGTCTTCCCAAAAGGTGGTAGAAAATTAAAAAAAAAATTTAGAGTGGTTTCTCTTTCAAGGGAAGTCATATAACAAAAGATGGACGACCACTTACAAGAATTACAGGCATATTAAAGAGAAGATAATGGTTAAGGTGTGGATTGGAGTAGATAGCCAAGAAAGCCCTTCCAAACTCTGAGATTCTGTGATTCTGTGGGACAGTCTCCTCTCCCCAAACTTACACCTATATATTTCTTCCTCTCCAGGGTCTTTCTCACACTCACAACAATCTACTCCTAAGGCCTCCTCCTCTGATTGGTGAGTTCCTCTCCAGAAACTCTGAGGAAGTACCCGCGCCAACCATGCTCAGTCCTTAACCCACCTCAGCTCCTGACTACTTTTCCTTTTCCCTTTTGGGACGGCTAGGTGGCAAAGTAGATAGAATGCCAGACCTGAAGTCAGCAAGACCTATCTTCAAATCCAGTTAAATCTAACCTCTGACACTTAATGGGTGTGTGACCCTGGGCAAGACAATTAATCCCACTTTGTCTGTTTTCTCATCTGTAAAATGAGTGAGAAAGAAATGGCAAGCCATTCTAGTATCTTTGTTAAAAAAACAACCAAACCCAGATAGGGTCACAAAGAGTGAGATAGGATTGAAATGACTGAGCAACAACTTGTGTGTACCCCTGACTTGTGTGTACTCCTGACTCTTCCGTACTCTTTTATGTGTAGTCTACCCCCAATGGAATGTAATTTCCTTAAGGACAGGGACTGTTTTACTTATTTGATTGTACTTGTATTCTCAGTGTTTAGTACATGGGCCTGGGATATACTAATCACTTAATAAATGAAATATCTGCCTATCTATCTATCTATCATCTATCTATCTATCTAGGGTATATATTTTTAAAATTAACAATTTTTATTCTAAACTTAGCTATTAGACTTTTCTTTGCCTCTGACACTGTCTGGCCATGGACCATTGACTTTACCTCTCAATTTCCTCATCTTTAAAATGGGAAGAATAATTGTAGTAGCTGCCTCATGGAATTGTCGTGAGATTCAAGTGCTTTGCAAACTTTACAGCACTATATGCATGTCCATTGTTACTATTGTAATTGCTGACAGTTATTCTGAGAGCATGTTGGCCACCAGACCTCTTTGTAAAGACAGAAAGCTTTAAAAAAAATGAGACACTGGTTGGTCACAGTTGCACAAGCGTAAAAAATGTGGAATTGTAGGGATCAAGTGGACCCTGAATTTGTCACAGCAACAACCTCTGTAAAAGCTTTTGAAATAGCAGCAAGGGTACCACTGACCATCTGAATGCCTTCAGCTATAATTCAGATTCACAGCTCATCTGGCACTGAGCTGCCTTTTATAGCCCAGCAGAGCTAGCTGGAGGCCAAGGCAACATGGCTTCAGTAACAACAAGCATAGGGTGATGGGAGACTGTCTTTGGGTAGACTCTGGGGCACAATCTCAAGACAGTAAATGGTCTCCTATGTATAAAACTATAGTTTTGCCCCATCAGTTTTCAGCCACAGACAATTAAAAAAAACTATTTTATCAATCAGTCGTGAGTACACAGTAACCCTCGACATTCCTGAGGACTGATTATCTATTAATTACCATTACTCAGAAGTTAAAGCTAAAGTAATGTTGGACCCAGAAGGGAATTAAGACACAGTTGAATCTAACTCTCATTTTCCATCTGAGAACAGTGAGACTCAGAGATGTAATTTACCCAAGGTCACACATCTATTAAGTGGTAGAGTCAGTCCCTCGAGTAGGCCCTAGGTCTTCTAGGTTGAATGCTTGGCATGGTTTTCATTTCTTCTTCTTATTTTTTTTTTCCATGAGGGTAGGAGGTACTGTACAGCACTTGACTCAGAGTTCCTTTTTTTTTTTTTAAAGTAAATGAGGTAATTTTTGGAGTTGCAGCAATAGCTACCAGCATCAGAAAAAGCCTCATGTAGCAGGTAACATTTGAGCTGGGCTTTGAAGGAGGCCCAGGGATTACAAGATGGTGAGGAAGCAATACTTTTGCGGGCAGAGAAAAATGCCTGGCCAAAGGCGGACAGAGGAGATGGATGGTTCTGTGTGAAGAAAGGCAAGGTCAGTTTGGATAAATTGCAGAGTATGTACAATAAGTCAGGAAAGTAGGTTCCGGGCAAAGTGTAAAGGACTTTAAATGCCAAACAGAGGGATTTGTATTTGCTTTTAGTAGCAAGAAGGAGCCACCAAACCTTGAAGGAGAGTGGTATGGTCAGACCTTTACTTTATGAGTACTACATGGGCAGTAGCTTAGAATTGGGACTGGAAATGATTACCCACTGGGAGATTACTGCAATGGTGATGAGGGCCTCAGTAAAGGTCCTAGTCAGGTGAATGAATAGAAGGGAATAGATGGAAGAGATATAGTAGAAATAGAATGGGCAAGATGGCAAATGATTGAATAAGAGGGAAGGAAGAGAGTGAAGAATTGAGAATAATTGAATAAGAATGGAAGCTGGGGGCCTACTGGTATGCCCTCCAGGTAGGGCTGGATGCTTAAGGGGTAAAATGTGGGCCAGTATGAGGAAGTGTGGGAGGGAAAGGGAAGCTCCCAGACTTAGGAGGACACAGAATGGGAGGTGGAGAGGTACCAGAAACAAGAGTTGTTTTGAAATTTTGCTTGGTGCATTATACTAGAATGAAATTGGGAAAAGTCCTACTTTTTCTGCTCAGGTAAAGCAGAGTTATTATTTAACTGTTCTTATGTCTGTTCTTGTCTCTCTCCCCTGCCCCACTCTTCTCTTGTCTCCCTCCTTTGGTGACAGTCAGAATCTTAGGACTGCCTCCTTTGTGCCCAGACATTCTTCACATACATCTCTATGTTTTTTAGAAGGACCTTCGGTGGCTTAATCAGAGAATGCCTAGTGAATTCTTTGAGCCCCTAGGAAGATAATATTCTCAATAACAAGTAGATACTTTATTTTGACTGGCAGTGGTATCATTAGATAATTTATAAACTCATTCTTAAGATAAGGTAAGGTAATTTGTAATCTAAGATAATTAAGATAAGTGTTATTTTTTGATGCCATTAGATAACATTTTCCACCCTTTCTTCACTGGGTATTTTATGGACACCCCTCCCCTTGCCCTCAATTCACGGGACTGAGAACTGAAAAAGAGAAAGGACAATAATTATTATATAGTGTAGCTCTCTGAAATTACTAAACATTCTTGCTTTTTACCCATCAGATTGACTTGTAACTTGGCAATATAATTAAATACCAGATAAACAAAATATTGGACTATGCAATGTGTTATTAAACAAAATATCTTTCAGAGTTGGAAATGAGCTTACCCAGGCAAACTGAACATCATCTGTGCATGTATTCGAGCATGAAGTTTATGAACAAAAATAACTGGAACCGTGAATAATTATTTCAAACAACTGCTTGTATTAGGAAAGGGACACTTGACATAGAATAAAACATTTCTAACGGCTTCAAAGGCTAAATTCAATAGTAGGTAATATGGAGGGACAGTGTTGACTAGTAGAGAAGAGTCAGCAGGCCTGAGCTGCCCTTTTGTGTCTGCCACAAAATTAGATGATCTTGGGCAAGACTTGGTTGCCTCACTTGAACACAGAAGAGAATGAACTAGGTAATCCCTAAGGTCTAAAATCCTTTGGTTCTCCTAATTTGGCATCAGTGTGAGTGTTTCTGCATTCAAGTATGGCTGAAGAGAAGAATCTTACTTTTTGTATTCTCAGTGAAGGGTACAAGAAGCTTATGGTTAAAAACAAAGGGACACAAAAAACCATCCCCAAGTTGGGACTGCTGTGGATTTGTACTAGAGGAAGCATTCCCCTCCTGGGCTCCAGCCAGATGCTTAACAATTTATAACTGGTAGAAAGCTCTGCTCAGCCTTCTCTCCTGCCATTCACTGACATCAAAGCAGCTGTTAAGGAAGGTAGAAAATGCAGGTAAAAAAGAAAAACTTGGCAAGGAGCTGATGGTGGGAAGAGGAACAAGGAAGGACAGGGATATAAGAATGGTTAACACCTCTGCTTAACTTGAGCAGATACTGTAGCATAGTGTACTGGGCTTAGGTAAAAGCAAAATTTCAAAATAAGCCGAGTGCTGCTGTCCCTGTCCTTTCTGTGCCCTAACCTTTCATCTTGGAACCTCCCAAAGCTACTTCCACCTTATGCTGGTCAATTCTTTACACCTAAAGTGCCCAACCTTGCCTTTCGTCAAATTGCCCTATACCTCAGAATTACCTTTTATTCCTCATTCTCTCCCCACTAATTTCCTTAGTACAAGAGATGTCAACTAGATTTGAGCAAAGCACCATTATATAAATGATTGGTACTCTTTTCCCTTCCCCTCTTTCTCTTGGAGAGTCTTTTTGTCCTCACATATGACTCTAATTAATAGAGTTCCAGGGCTTGTGGGGGAGAAGCAATATTTTGGGGGAGGAAAGAAGTTCCAAAGTTCTTTAAACCATACCATTCACTTTTTTTCAGGCTACTAATAATTTAATAAGTAGTTATAAGGAGTATGGCAGGATAGGAAAAAGTCTCCTATAAAAGGCTGGATTTCAGCTGAGTCTTCAAGGAAGGTAGGAGTCTGATTAAGGGGGATGGGGTGGGAACAGGGAATTCCTGAAATGGTGGACAGCTAGTACAAAATCACGGAGTGGAGGAATGTAGTATCTTGTGGAAAGAGTGGCAAGTAGGCCAAGGCAGGGCCATGTTGTGAAGGGCTTAAAAAAAAGAAGACTTTGTATTGGATCCTGGAGGTGAAAGAGACCTGGGATTCTAAGCTCATATTAAACAACTGCTATGTGCTAGGTAGTCTGCTAGGTGTTCAGGCTATAACAACAAGAGAGAGACAATCCCTGCCCTCCAATTGACCACATAAAGTCAGCCAGTGTAATAGTATGGCAAATGTAGGGCTGGATTGGGTGGCGGATTGGGTCACAGTTCAGTTTTAGATACTTAATAGTAATGTGGCCCTAAGCAAGTCACACAACCTCAATTTCCCCAACTGCAAAAGAGAAAAACATCAGAGCACCTAACTCATAGGTTGTTTTCAGCATCAAATGAAATGATGTGTGTAAAACACTCTATGAATCTTGAAATGCATAAAAAATGAGCTATTATATGTAAAGCAGGACCTAGAATGAGATAGAAGGAAAGTCCTTGTCCTTAGTCCCTTCCTCTGTGGTAGGGAAATCAATCACTATTAATATTAATAGCAGTAGTAACAGAATTAGTGATATCTATTTATATTGCACTTTGCAGCAACAAATCAATTTATGTATATTATTGTCTCATTTAGTCTTCCCATTAAGCCAGATCAAAGGCCTTCAGTCTCATATTACAGAGGAGAAATCTGAGGCTGAAAGATTGTGACTTGTCCAAGTGACACAGACCCTTACACATAAAAAAACAAAATGGTAGAGTCAGTACTAAAACCCGAATCTTCTACCATCTGCCACTAAGATACCTTCTACCATTCCATCTTCCCTTTCCCTAGAATTTATCAAGCATTTATTAGTTTATTAAGTACCCATGGAAGTCTTAGGCTCCACAATTGCAAAAAACAGAACAGTCATTGCTCTGAAGGCCTTTGTGTTCTAATAGAATCCCAGTGACTCCTAGTATGCCCTCCAGCCAAGGTTAGTCAATCAAGCTCTCCTGGAACTCCCTAGCATAGAGAAATGGAACAGAACAGAATGGAAAGGGGCAAACAGGCGCAGCACACTTGCAGCCTGCAGGAATTAGACAGGTTTGCATAGTATGACTTTGTGGCAGTGAAGAAGGGGTTACATTGGGGGTGAGACTACAGAGCACAAGGCACAGATTCCTTGCTCTCCAGTTTTGTTCAACGAATCCAGTTTGAAGAACTGAGATTCAATGTGTGCTTTGCATATGTTGTTGCTGTTGTTGATTTTAGTTTGGATCGGCTAATGGGTAAGTTTTTAAAGGAGGAAAATTAGAATCTGCAGAGTGGTGATAATTAAGAATTTTATCTTGTTAAACTCATCTTCTCTGCTTTATCACGCTTGCAATGCTACACCATGACTCATGTAGAGTTTTAATCTCAATGGCAAGCTCAACAGCATCATTTGAAGTTAATTCAGCTGGTTTAAATGGAGATACACAATTAGCCAATAAGTCTGATAAACCTCTGCCTTGTTTTGCTCTTTGAGGAATAAGATTGAAAGGGTGCTGCAAAAATAGTCTAGAAAAGCTTCTAAATGGATAGTCTTCAAAGGCATCATTTTTAGAACTTTCAACAACCATGAAATGATTTTTTTGATTATTCTTGTAACAATGAAAATGCTGCTTACATCTTTAAAAAGTTACCTGAAAATAATAAAAGTGTTTTCAAGTTGCTGGCCTCTAAATGCAGTGGAATTATTTCTGTAGTAGCTTACAGAGAGTGTAGAAACAAGCTCTCAAGGTCATATTTGCAAGCAATTTCGTATTTGTACATAGAAAGCACAACATTTTTTGGTACTTTTAAATAAGAGCAGCATCTGTTGTTCTAATTATGCAATCAACAATAATTTATTGAGCACCTACCATGGTCCAGGAACTGTGCTAGACCCTTGAGTTAAAAATAAAACAGACCCTGCCCTCATAGAGTTCACATTCTATAGAGGGAGATGTTTCAGGAATTTTTTTTTAAGCCAGAGCTTTTGACTTGAAGGTTGCTCAAGGTGAAAAACTTGCCCTGATGCAAAAAAAGCACATTCTATGTGGCATATAGTCTTAGAAAGTTTCCTTAAAAAGGAGCAGACCATTCCAGGGTCAAAGAGTCAGTGAGGACCAAAGGTGGGATTTGAACCTACGTCTTTCAACAGCTCTTATTGATTATTCCAGGCTGTCTGTGTCTCAGGCTGCTCTCATATACAACACATACATATATAAGAACAAATAAAACAAGTAGATAGGAGCTACACACAAAATAAATATAAACTTATTAGCAGCTGGGGCAATCAAGAATGGCTTTCATGTGGGAGATAACATTTGAATTAGACTCTGAAGAAAGCAGGGATTCTAAGAGGTAAAAGAGAAAATGGAGTGAATTCCAGGCATAAGGCCAAACGTGTAAAAATATACAGAAAAAGGAGATTGATTGTCCTTTGTTTGAGTGTGTATAGGAAAATAATATGTAATAAGGTTGAAAAGGCAATATGCACTTATTTAGTGCCTACTACATGCCAGGCACTGTGGTAATTACTTTTACATATATTATAATATTTGATCATCATAGCAGTCCCAAGAGGTAGGTGATTTTATTATCTCCATTTACAGCTGGGAAAACTGAGGCAAATATTTTCTTTCCCTCCCAGCATCCCTGCTCTTTGAAAAAGAAAGAAAAACACAACTCTGTAACAAATATGCATAGTTAAGCAAAACAAATGCCCACCATTTTATCTGGTTTTAGAAGTAACAGGAAAGAAATGGAGTTTATTGAGGAGGCGTGTGACACGGTCAGAAGTGTGCTTTAAGAATATCCATTTAGCAGCTAGATGGCTGATGGATTAGAGATTAGAAGAGCTTTGATATTTAATAAACAGGGACTCTATAATTAATTCCTCCTATGCTCCAGCAAGTCACATTTGGTCTCCAAGTATCTCTGGACATGATCATCTACTTTTATTAATTAAGCTCTCAGCATTAGATTATCATAAATGAGATCTTTCTTGACTTTAACCCAAAAGAAAATGTAAGAGGAGGATTTCTCCATCAAACATTTAGTTCTTTTTTTACCCATTCCAGAAAAGGGTAAACAGAGACCCCTTCTCCTCCCTCCCCAAGACAATACAAGCTGTTTAAAATCAGTGCTTTGCATCAATTTGAGGGGTAGTGGTTTAGATCCCCTGCAAAGGAGCAGAAATAAGGCTGAACAAAGGAGCAAGATGGGGAGAACGGGTAACTCTTTGACTCTGTGTGCAACAGATATTCACCATGAAGTTTAATTAGACTAAAATAGTAAGAATTTTTATTCATGTTTAAAAAAATACTAAAACATTAAAAAGTTTTAAATATTTTTCTTGGTTGTCTGATATTTTTTATTATCCCGGTTACTCTAACCCTCAGGAATACTCTTTAATATTATCTTTCTGATCAGCTTGTGCAATAAAAATGCACAATGAACCCAGTTTTCAAACCACTTGCAGAACATACGTACACATTCAACCTCAAGACACAACTAGACACTGCAATTTCATGGAACTCTGTATAAAGTTACTGGGAAAGTCCTTGTGGACCAGGAGAACCATTAATTATCACACAGGCTTTTTCTTGTTGTGAAAAGTTACACACACCAGACTGTCATCAAAGTATTCCTTAAATTTAGCAAAATAAATCACCATAAATTTATCAATGCTCACAATGCCGGGGTCAAGAATATATTATTATCTCCATTGCACAAGAAGCTAAAAAATGGAAAACAGACTTCTCAATAGCTATGCTGATATCTTTTCTACACTTACCTGAGTAGACAAGGGGACAGTTAAGGGGCTCAGTGGATAGAGTGCTAGGCCTGGAGTAAGGAACACCCCAGATACTATGACTCTGGGCAAGCCACTTAGCCCTGTCTGCCTCAGTTTCCTCATCTGCAAAATGAGCTGGAGAAGGAAATGTCAAACCACTCCAATATCTTTGCCAAGAAAACTGTTTTAACATTTAAAACATTTAAAATGGGGTCACTTAGACACAACTGAAACAAGCACTGCCAGCAACTGTCACCATGCCAATTTAGTACCATCTTTTGGTACTAGAAAGTTGTGTAAGGTACCAGATGGTACAAAAGAAGGATGGCTGCCAAGAAATTACAGGTCTCAGAGAGTTTAGACCATTTAGTAGAGAGTGGAATATAGTATGTAGTAGGCTGAACCTTTATCATTATCATTGCCACCACAAGCACTTATCAGGTTTGCAACTGGGACGAGAGTGCCCTCCCACATGCCTACATTTCTACGACCATGAGAAGTACTCAATCTCTAACTCAAAGTTGAGTAAGTCAGTATTGTCATTATAGCATAAACAACCAATACTAACTCATTCTACCCACACCACAAATTATACTCCCCTCTGAGAAAGGAGCTATTTCTTCTTCAACCAATCAACAAGATGTTATTTAAATATAATATAGTAACCAATCATTTTAGCTATATTAAAAACACTACAGAGATAGCCATGCTTCAAAAAACATAGGGCTTGATATTCTTGGGTTCTAAACTTTTCAAACCTTGGGTTTTAAAAAGAAAAAAAATCTTCACTAAGCCTTTGAATTCCCATTTCATCTATATGTTCATTCTGGGGAAAGTCTGCTCTAGGGAAAAACAGTTGAGAATGAATGAGTCATTTGTGAATATTACAAGGTAGAAAATGTAGAAACAAAAACTTCACACCTTCATTTCAATAGGAAGCAGTGTAGAATGAGTTTGCAATCATGCACATCATGCCTGATGGATTATTTTCAAATTAAAACTGGAGCCAGTGTCATTGTATGCTATTTTCTGCCTTTGTTGTGTTCTGATGTGGAATTCATTTACTGTTTAATAACACACCATTACTCAAAAGCCATGAAATGAAATGAAATATAACAAAAGCTGTTGTAAATTTGTCTTTTGAAAAGAAAAAAGAGGCAAAGAAAAGAACCCCCATTGTAGAAAAGAGAGCTATAATATTCAACAGAATTTCTGAAATCATTATGTATCTGTGCATTATGATGAACATAAAATTCAGTGTAGCTGTATCAGTATGATATTTAGGGAGAAAATGTTTATTGCAAAATAAATCACCTAATGTAATATATAGTTGTTGCTCAGTGTATGTGTGTGTGTGTGTGTGTGTGTGTGTGTATGTATGTGTGTGTGTGTGTTTTAGGGGGAACAATGACTAGAATGCTGAACTTGTAGTCAGGAAGACTTGTTTGAATCCTGCCTCAAACATTTACTGACTGTATAACCCAGCGCATTTAACTTCTTTCAGACTCAGTTTCTCATCTCTAAAATGGGGAGAATAAAAGTTGTTATGTTATAAGGCTAAAATTACATTATCTATATAAAGTATTTGGCAAACTTTGCAGTGCTGTATTATTACTTAGTCATCCTCCTCCTCCTCATTTCCATGCTATCTGTATATTTCATCCTTTTTTTATCCTAAGGCTTCAAGATTAAAGGTTATGTTTCATTAATCGTATGTAACAGGACATAAATCTAAAAGTCATTGGTACATATCAAAGATGCTGAACGTGGTATGTGGTGTTTTTGACGCGTGCACTAGGGCCTCAGATTGAGTAATAGATACAGAAGCAGAGAATATTTCTGTGAATTGAAATAAAGCTGAAAATAGCATTTAAGTGAAATCTGTTACAATGCTGTTGCCATTGCTAAGATTCCTGCCAATATGATACAAAGCCAAGAGGCATCAAAGGAAATGCACTTTTAATGGGACTACAATTAACCACAAGCACACTTCTCCTAAATCAGGATTATAGAGCAGGGTTAGCATCAAATACGAATGCTGTGTAAACTAAACTTGTACATGACTTATCCATTTGATCATAGCGCAACTAATAAGTTTAAGGCTAAGGGCATGAGTACGCTCCTTTCTCACAGCTTTATTTAAAAACTCCCATGACCACGCACTTCATGTCTCTTTCCAGTCAGCTGTCTTGCAGATGTATACAGGCTGCAGGTCAGAGGATGGAGATGTACTAGTGCAGTTCCCTCATTACTCTTCAGAAACCAAATCATGGTAACCTGTTCCTGCCCCACTAACAGTGGGTTCCTGGCATTAATGCTGATTAGAGTTTTCTTTTTTAATATGTTGACTGCCATTGACCCATCGAGGAAACTGGTCTCATTTCAAAACTGAGTGACTTGGGTTCATTTTGAGTAACTTTAAACAGTTCTCCCAGATAGGATAGAACCTATCTGGATCTTCACAGAAACACAAACTGGACCATCTCCAGAGAGAGAGAGAGAGAGAGAGAGAGAGAGAGAGAGAGAGAGTGTGTGTGTGTGTGTGTGTATGTGTGTGTGTGTGTGTGTGTGTGTAGAGGTTTCTAGTTAATTCAAACTTTGCTCCATTGCATTTAATTATAGTATCCATTGTCTCTACTTACAAACCATTGTCTGCTTTTAACCACAGGGTTCCAAGGCTACTTACCACAAGAGAATAATAAATCTTGAATCCTGGTTTAGCCACAAAATAGTCATCAGATTTGAAGGTTATCTTTATTTGGTTTGTTCTTGATGTTATCCTTGGAGGAACTTCCTTTTGTCCACACCACCTTCCTCTTATAACAGTACTGGTTTCAGATACATCTTCAACCTCTACAAAGTCATACCTAGGATCAAATGAATGGGCAGGTTTCCTTTAAAAATGTTCAACAAGGTTTTGAAATTGCCAGCTGTGTGAGCAATGAAGACAAATGGAATTCAAATATTAGGACTAAACATTTGGAACTAAAAATGCTTAAGAGAACTCTAAATATAATCCAGTTATTGATGATGAACTCTAAATAGGTACTAGTTGAAGGGTGGGGAACCTGTGGCCTCGAGGCCACACATTGCCCTCTAGGTCCTCAAGTGAGACCTTTGACTGAACTCAATTTGTTCTGTGAAGTTTGTATTCAAAGGGCTATACTTGAGGACCTAGAGGGCAACATGTGGCCTTGAGGCTGCAGGATCCCCACCCCTGTGTCTAGCTATTTGGCTATGGGCCTTACACATGTATGTCAAAAAGCTGGTCTTGAAGTGTCCTCTTGGTCCTATTCTCAAATCATTGATTATCAGTCATTTTCTGTATTATATGGTTTTTACCCTTCTACTTCTCAAAAACCAAAACAAAATCCAAAGAGCTGGATATTTCTTTTACCAGTGCAGATTCATCTGAACATGATTGCCACAGTCTCCATGCTGGGTCTGAACATGAGCAGTGTTTACCATTAAAATGCAGAGGTACTTACCAGTTTAATGTTTTGTTTTGTTTTGTTTAGCATTTTTCTTTAGCATTTAGGACAGTAAATGCCTTTTGCCCTATTCCTTTTAACCTTTCTTTCACTTTGCCTTTCTTTCTCTCTTGCCTCAACTGGCAAGTGGATGCTAGAGGTTTATTAGAGTGTGATTAGAATGAGGAAGGAGTAAATGGAATCCATTCTAATTCATTTCCATTTTACCTGACAGGCATAAGAGGCCCTTTCAACTTTTCTAAGCCACAAAGACCAATTGACATGATTAAAATTTGTTCCATCAATAATGATTTGAGTTTCATTTGCCACATCACTATTTTAATAGTTGCTTAAAGGAGAATAGTTCATATAAGTAGATCTTGAAGAGAGGGTATAACAAATCTCATCAAAGAAAAATTGTTGTTGAAAAAATGAAAGGAAAATGGGTGGCCCAGGGGAAGAGTGACATGTAACTAATGGACAGCTCATGATCTACACTGTATCTTTGAAATAACAGGAGAACCTGAAGAAGGCCACCAGCATATTGAGAGGACCCTCTGTGGCGAACCTATGGAAAGATGGATAAGCATCAAATATAATGCGCAGACATGGATTGGTCATAATTTGCATCCAAGTGAATACCTACATCAAAACCATAGATCCCTTAGAGAATACTGGGAGGTCATGATCATTCCCTGTCTTCTAGTTGCTCCTCCCCAAAAATAATACAGGAAAAAAATTACTACAGGATAGAAAAAAACCTCAAGGTTGGCTCTATTTATTCTCTATGCAAATATGAACTGGCTGCTCTTGTGTGCATTATTCTTTTCATCCTGGCATACATTACCCTCCATGGTTGCAGAAAGTAATAGTCACTGCTGTTATTCTCAGAAAAAGAGGAGCACAATAAAAGCTGTCTGTATAATAAACATGCAACAAAGGACAGTCAAATTTGAGACACCCAGTTTTTATTATTCAAATGAAAATAAACCTGCTGAAATGGTACAGCAGTTCAGTAGTTCATTGGTAATGCAGAACAAGTATGGGCAGTAAAGTACCAAAAAACCCTTCCCCAAGTTTTATAAATGCTAATTAAAAACACAAGATTCTGTGAGCCAACAATAAAAAAACAACAACTACCTAACATTCTAAGAAAAAAAAATAAGGCAACTAGATACTGCAACAAAAAGCTTCCCCTCCATCTCCCTGCCCCCTCCAGTCCTTACTGCTGACCTAGGGATGAGTATGTGAAAACTTAGCATTTGAGAAGCACATGAACTGTGGGGGTTTCCCAACTTCCTCCTTATAGTGTCTGTGGTCTTACAATGGCAATTCTGGAGCAAGGAAATGGAGCAGGGACATAGACTGCTCACTCCCACACAGACGTGGGGGAATCCCATTACTCTGCAAGACTGCAATTTAGTTCTTGGGACTTTAAAGTTCCATGAAACCATTAAAAGGCAGTTAGTAGGTCAATGAGCATTTATTAAGCACCTATTAAGTGCTAGACACTGTGCTAAGCACTGGGAATGCAGAAGAGCGTGGAAAACAGTCTCTACTCTCACAGATGGGGAAGACAACATGTAAACAAGACATCTGCAGGACATCCAGTTCAATATGTTGGAGAATGACTGGAGGTCTTAGGATGGACAAATAAATTTAAGAATCATCTCTATAAGTAAATGATAATTAAATCCATAGGAGATACAAGGTCACCATATGAAACAGTATAGAGAGGAAAAATGAATATGACTCAGGAAACAGTCCTGGAGTAAACAACAGTTTTGACATGGCAGGTTATGGAATGCTACAGCAAAACTGGCTATGGACCTATTATTTAGAAAGTGATGTCCTTTATAGACAGGTAATGTATTACAGTGGATAGAGTACCTGACCTGAAGTCAAGGACTCATGTCCTTGAGTTTAAATCTATCCTCAAACACTTACTAGAGGTGGGACCCTGGGCAAGTCACTTAACCCCATTTGCCTCAGCTTCCTCATCTATAAAATGAACTAGAGAAGGGAATGGGATACCACTCTAGTATTTCTGCCAAGAAAACTCCAAATAGGGTCACAACCGAGAAATGACTGAACAATAAGAACAAGATCTTCCATAGTTTGCAAAGCTAGCTCCATAAGGATTATTGTTTCTAGATTTCCTTCCATGGAAGAGTCATAAGAGCTGCGGATAATGGAATCAGAGAATCTTTAGGTTCCTGCTCACTCCACTGTATTCAGTCCCATGCTGTTTTCCATTTCTTGTAGTGTACCACTGCTATTAAAACTTAAAAACAAAACAAACAACAACCAACCAACCAACTTTGTCTTTGAGAATTTGGTGTGGCCATAGGATCAAAAAAGATATTTAGTTTTGGTGATGTTGCAAGTTCTGTTTTTCTTAGTGGCATAAAAAGCCCAGGATTTGGAATCAGAAGACCTGGGTACACACTCTAGCTTCACAATTTAATATTTCTGTGACCTTGGTCAAATTACTTAATTTTTCTGGACCTCAGGTTCATCATTAGATTAAAAAAAATTAAAGGTATTTGACTAGACTGGGGTGGGGAATGTGACCTTCTAGATCCTTAGGTGTGGCCTTTTGACTGAATCCAAATTTTACTGAATAATTTGCAAATCGTAAACAATCTGTAAAATCTGGATTCAGTCAAAAGACCACAATTATGGATCTAGAAGGCACATGTGACCTCAAGGACTCAAGTTCCCCACCCCTCGACTAGATAGTCTCCCATACATAGACTATATGATCTTTGACCTTCCTAATTTCGGAATCCAAAATGACTGGGACTGCTTTTCCCACTTACCTGCAGATGTCATTTTCTGGTTCCTCTAATCCAAACTGATTATCAAAAGCCAGCTGTATCCTGGTTTTTTCCTGGGAACGGAGCCTCCATGTAAGTAGCAAATTTCTGGGGTAGCTATTAGGGAATCGAGGACTCTGTATGATGCCATTTCCCATCACCTGGATTATCTCTTCTTTTCGATACAAGTCTGTGAGGTGATTGCCGGCTGTTAGTAATCACAACTTGTAGAAATTAGTATGATGTTCCAAATATAGGAAAGCAAACAACAGCAGTTTATACAGAATACATTCATATCTCTTAAAAATAAACGTTCAAGTTCAAGAAGAGGCTTGAGGTTGAAGAAATTAAATCCACCTCTCACTTCTGCTTCCTAAAGTCAACATCAATTTCCAACGACATCTTAATTTAGATGTCTAGAACATTATTCATAAAAGGGAAAGAAACATCAGTTATCTCCACCCAAGGTTATTGCTAGTGGGTATTGTAGATATTCAGATAATTCCAAATGATTCACCCCCCCATACTTTCCATGATCTAAAAACGGAGAGATATTTATTTATACTGAAATCTGTGCCATAAGCAGCTAAAGGTTTTTAGAGCATTTCATGGTAACTGAAAATTAAGGCTAAATAAAGTTTACTCTCAAAGTCATTAACAATTCACTCACATAGCCATTAAAAGCTTAAAGAGAACTATTCCCCTGTCACTCTGAAAGGCCAAGTAAGCATTATTAGCCCCAAGTAAAACAATTTTTCCAACATCATATGACTATTAAATGACAGAGCCTAGACTCAAACTCAGGCCTTCTTACACTAAGTCTAAAACTCTAGCCACTACACCTCCCATCCACCATAGTATACTGTATTATATTATAACCTTATTCCCTTTGACTAGTCTTTTTGGCTACAAAACAGGCAGAAGATAGTCCTTCCTGATGAGATTGCTATTTTTATTCCATTGCCTCCTCTCCTCCCATTCTCCAGATTCTTTCATGTTTTTGACTCAGTTATTTTTGAGCTCCCCAATACCTATACTGGCAGAGCAGATAATGTGCTGGATTGGAGAGTAAGGGAGAGAAACATAGAAGAGAAGGGAGGAGAGAAAAACAGAGTAGAAAAGGAAGAGGAGGGAAGCAAAGGGGAAGAGACTGATCATTCCATTATACCATACTTCTTTCTTTTGCCTCATCTGCAAAATGAGGAAGTTGCATTTGAAAATGTCTAAGGTGCTTTTGTATGGGCAACTAAGTGGCTCCATGGAGACAGTGCTGGATCTGAAGTCAGGAAGACTTTATTTTCCTGAGTTCAAATCTAGCCTAAGACATTTGCTAGCTATAAGATCCTGGGCAAGTCACTTAGCCCTGTTTGCCTCAATTTCTTATCTGCAAAATAAGGTAGAGAAGGAAATGGCAAACCACTCCAGTATCTTGGCCAAGAAGACCCAAACGGGTTTGCAGATTGAGTCAAACATGAGTGAACAACAACAAGCTGTTTTGAAATTTAACATTCAATGAATTTGTGCAGGTTCAAATTCGTCTGAACTTTTATTGGTTGCATGACCTTTGACAGTTCACTTGATTTCTTGAAATCTCAACTTTGTCATCTATAAAATGAGGATTATAATAACACATACCTCACAGGGTTGTGATAAGTATTAAATGAGATTATGTATATTGAGTACTTTATAAACCTGAAAGTGCTACAGAAAGATAAACCACAAATAATAATGACACTTGTGATTGATTACAATGTGGACAGAGAGTTGCTCACATGCTAATGACTTAATGAATATGAACCATTAAATTTAACACTCTATGACCTGTCTGTGGCTACAGGTTGAGAGACAGGGTTCCTGTAATCTGTTCTTGAATGTAAAAACCAATTTTGTCTCTCCCAGATCCCACTATCTATGTCCTTGAATAAA
Source organism: Pseudocheirus occidentalis (assembly GCA_028646575.1). Lineage (NCBI taxonomy): Eukaryota > Metazoa > Chordata > Mammalia > Diprotodontia > Pseudocheiridae > Pseudocheirus > Pseudocheirus occidentalis. The sequence goes on from CM053596.1 coordinate 113,956,845, forward strand.
ATAAAGAAGATAAAGTTAGAGGCTGGGCATAAATTTAGTTTAAAGTATCTCTTCAACTGTGTAGCTATCTGAAATCTCTCATTCTTGGTAAATTCACTGCTTAATATAGTAGAGTTCATCCATCAATCTGGACTCAGTGGGACAGAGACAGTAGTGGTAAAGAATCATGATTTTTGAATGAAGTGATGACACACTCCCTATCTCAGGCTAATACATTTGTTCTTTAATCCACCCTAACACTTCTTAGTATCTTGGCAAAAGAGGGTTTCCTTTCCACACCATGCTGAGGAGATTTGATGCCCAGAGACCTTTCGCCCTTTTCTTTTCCCTCCCTTACTATTAAAAATAACAGATGGACGGACAGTGGCTGAGAGTTGTTTATTTGAGTTCCAAGGATAAGGATCTAATGGGATCCTTTGATGGATGTTTTCTAGAGTAAGTTTGCCACAAGCTAATCAGTCACCCAGTTGAGCCAACATAAATGTATGGAATATAGAAAAGTGATTATGATGGTGGTGGTGGTCACGCTGATAATAACTGACATATATATCATTTTAAGGCATACAGAGTATTTGGCACACGTTATCTCATTTGAACCTCACCTTACTTATAAGGAAGTTCTTTAGGTATTATTATACTCATTTTGTAGATGAGATAAAAAGAGAGATTAAGTAACTTAGCCAGGGGCAGTAGAGCTAATGGCAGAAATTGAATTCGGGCTGGGTAGTTCTGATTTCCAGGTTGAATGTCCTATCCTAGTTGAGGCAACTAGGCAGCATAGTGGATACAGGGCTGAGCCTGGAGTCAGGAAGACTTGAGTTCAAATTCAGCCTCAGACACTTACTAGCTCTGTGACCATGGGCAAGTCATTTCACCTCTGCTTGCTTCTATTTTCCTCATCTTTAAAATGGGCATAACAATAGCACTTTCCTCCCAGGGTGGTTGTGAGGATCAGCTGAGAGGATATTTGTAAAGCACTTTGTACCGTGCTATATAAATGCTAACTATGATTATGAGTGTTATCCACATAGCAGACTAGGGCCCAAGAAATCTATATTCCAGTCTGTGTTCTGCCACCAAGGAAACTGCATCATCTTGAGCAAGTTACTTAATGTTTCTTGATCATGAATGAGGGATATTTTGGCCTCTAATGGACTTTAGAAGTCATCTAGTCCTATGCTCTCATTTTACAAACAAGTAAACTGAGGACAGAGAGTTGTGACTTGTTCAAGACCCCAAAAGAAGTAAATGGCAAGCTTGGTATTGGAACTCAATGGTCTTTGTACAGTATGTTTTATCTCATCTACAAAAGGAGGTTTAGGTTTGGCAGTATCTAGGCTGCAGGGGTGGGGAACTTGTGGCCTAGAGATCACATGTAGCCCTCTAGGTCCTCAAGTGTGTCCCTTTGGCTAAATCCAAACTTCAAAGAGCATCTAGTTTTGTGAAGTTTGGATTCAGTCAAAGGGCCCCTAGAGGGCCTATGGAAGTTGGATTTAGTCAAATGGTTGCGTTTGAGGACCGAGAGGGCCACATGTGGCCTCAAGGCCACAGATTCCCCAGTCCTGGTCTAGGGTATATCAAGTCATATAACAAAGTCATATAATGGCTTGATATCCCTTGCTCTAGATGGGAATTGCAGAGGAGTTGCATGGCATGGTCCCTATCCCTAAAGAAAGAGTTTACAATCTAGTGAAGGGAAGAAATTTGGACAGGTGGTACAAGAGCAAACACCACAAAAAGGTAGCAGATAAATAAGTACCAAATTCACCCACAGAAGTGCTATAGGAATTAGGGATAGTGCAATTAGGTTGGTTTGGGGTACCTACTGTATGAAGTGCACTCATCTCAATTCTGTACGTGATAATGTTTGCTTGAAGATTGAATCAGATGTGGGCAGATAGCAAGTGGAAGATGACAGACATTCCAGGCAAGAAGAATAATTAGGGAAAAAGCATGGAGCTGGAAATGAGGTATTTGTTAGGTATTTATGGAGTAAAGATGAGATTGCCCTAACTACAACAGAGGGAAGGAAGGCCTTATGGATTGGTGGGTAATAAACTCAAAGAGTCCTACATTAGTCCTTCTAAGTGTAATTTAAGATCATAATTTTATTACCGATACAACTTAGGCCCAAAATTGGAGTTAAGACAAAGTCAGGTTTAGAATTTAAGTCTCCTGATGCTCCCAGTTCATTGGACTTCCTCTATGTCACAGTTACTCTCTAGGTAGAATGGGGGAAGGAATTTCCATGATGGAGGGTTTTTTTTAAGAGAGACAAAAGGTTAAAGTTTGATCTGGTAGGAACTAGGGATAGGCTTGATGGCTCCTGACCAACAAAGTCATCTAATGAAAGTAATATTGGGGGAAACCCATTTGGTAGCTATATTTAAGATGAGTAAACAGGAAGGGAATTTAGCTGCTATTTTTAGGGACAAGGTTGTGATGGCCTGAGTTAGGGTGGGAGCAATGTAAAGAACAGACAAATGGCTAGTTATGAAAGAAAGATATTTTGATGAATACAACAGGCTTTGAAGACAGACCTAAAGGAGGCAGGGGTCAATGGTAGAGCCATGGGGATATAGGAAAAATATGTCTGTTATTTTGATGTAACTGACTCCATTTTGTTTAGCTCATCATTTGTGATGAAGTATTTTGATGTTCATTTTTCCCGCCTTGTTCCTTTTGTTAACATTAAAGTAAGCACAGTAGCATATAGCATAGTAATCATGTATGCATCTGTAAACATCTGGTGAACACATGAAAACCCCAGGTAGGTCAAACCATCAATGGGAAAACTTGGTAAAGAAACTCATCATTAGTTTATGCCATCAGGCAGAAACCAAATTAACTGACAAACAAACTGTGTCATTGGCTACTAATCAAAATTTGAGTGTAACCAGCTAACTCCCATAAACAGAACTGTAAGAAACCCTCTGAAGCAGTTCTCAACCTGTGGGTTATGTTGAATTTGTAACAATGAAAATACATCCTGCATATCAAATAGACTCATAACAGTAGCAAAATTATAGTTATGAAGTAGTAATGAAAATAATTTTATGGTTGGGGGGTCACCACACCATGAGGAACTATATTAAAGGGTCACGGCATTAGGAAGGTTGAGAACCACTGCTCTAGAGACGCCTAGCCTTCAGCTTGTCTTTGGGTTACAACTGAAGCAAATTCCAATATCCCTCACATTTGAGAAACAGCCAATCCCCATGTCCACTTGAGGGCAAGTTTGACTAAAATTTGCCAAGTTTCTGGTCAACCTCTTTGGAAAGGGTCATATGGCTTCTGGCTATACAGAGAGGTAAACTTGTCACTAAGTACCGGTATGGTAAATTGGGCTGATAAGGGGTACCTATTGTATACAGTAACCTCACCTTAATTATGTATACAATGTTTGCTTGAATATTGAATCAGTTGTGGGCAGATAGCAGGGGAAGATGACAGACATTTTAGACAAGAACAAGGGAAGAAGCACAGAGATCGAAATGAGGTATTTGTGGAATAAAGATGAGACTGTCCTAACTACAACAGGAGACTAGCATGAGTACTAGTATGAGAATTCCTATAGGAATTCATGTTGATCTTTTGCTCCTAGAGGGGTTAATATCTGTACTGCCTAATAGATAATAAAACCAAAGTTTCTATGCATTTGATTAATAAAATTTGATTGCTAGCATTCAAAGATATGATACATCATCCTAGTAACAAAAGTAACAGTAAAAGGGTTTGCACATGTACCTTAGTTTATAGGTTAAACCGTTAAAGGGCAAGAAGAAGGAGAGGAACAAGTGTAGGAAGTACAGCAAGAGTTGGGTACAGAGGACACAAAAGAACCAGAATAGTGGTGTGTCATTAAAGTCAAGGGAAAAAGTGGTCAGTGGTAACAAATGGAGTAGAGAGTCCAAGGAAAAGAAGGATAGAGCAAAAGTCATTAGGTTTGGCAATTAGGAGGTCACTGGAAGCTACTGAGGGCCATTTCAGTGATGCCAAATGAAGACGGTGACTTATTTTCTCCCTACATTATCTTTCATTGACTTCTTCTTAAAAGCTATTAACTCACATGCCACATGTAATGGCATTTTGATCTTTATGTTGTGACTTCATCCTGTGCACTGAGGTTAAGACCTGTAATTCTTTCCTTAATGGACCACTGGAAAAAAGGTAGTGTTTACTACAGACCTGTACTGGATGTGGAACAAACTAGAGGTAACATGCTATATAGCCTTTCACAAATTCCCCTGATTTATCCAGCCTGTGAGCTTTATTTTACTTTACAAACAAAATCTGACAACTCCCCAAAGTCACATATACAGGGAATAACTAAACGGGGTTTTTCCTTCTATAAAGGTGCTTTTAGAGTCTCTGTTATTCATAATCTACTTGAATTCCCGAATAACACTGTTTACATTGGATGTATAACTCTCCACTATTCTTAGCAGGAGAGTAATACTAAATTAGAAAGAAAATAGCATTATCAACTTCCACATGAGATTACAGCTAATGTAAGATAAAAAAAAAATCCCTACTTTTTAACTCAAGCTCTCCTTCTCTCGGATCCTCCTTGTCCAGCTAGTAAACTATAAGTTGGGGATTCATTGAAGAGATTATGTCATAAATAAAGGAAGTCCATTATGTTGGTGTGGTAAGATTCAAAATCCATGTTGTGGATTCATTTACCAGGAAATACTAGGTATCTCCTTAAAAGTTTCCAGTGAAAAACTAGAAATGAAAAAGTCTAAATTTTATTATGTAAAAGCAAACTCAATTTCAAACAGATCCTTTTCAGGATCCCATCCCCAGAGAAGCCAATGTCTAAGAAGAAATGAAATGAAAAGGTATCCTATTATCTTTCCCTGTGCAAAGATTGTAATTCTATCTATGACACTTTAAGGTACAAATGAAAACCACTAAGCAGCAGTAGAAACCATTAAAAAATTTTTGTCTATGGCTTCTTTTAAAGATCTTACAACAAGCTGCCATAATGTAGCAGAACTGTGAGACGAAGGCAGAGAAACCACACGGTAGTCCACCTGCCTGATACACAAGGATGTCAGGCCTTTTGCCTCAAGGTTTGTCTAGCCTATGAATAGATCAAGAGAGCTGACAATACACTGAACTCTAAAAAACAGTTCCCAATCTGTGGAATGAGCCAAAAAATACATAATACACATACAGACATTATAAGTCACAGATGTATAATTATAATAAGTATAATTTCACATACTTATATGACATTATATAGATACAGATATACACATATGTGTACATATATTTGTGTGTATATGTATATGTGTATACACACACATATATCACATGTGTGTATGGCTGGGTTCTATTTCCAAGTCATAGGAGAGGCCTCCTGCACCCTCTTCTGACTTTCCACCAGCCTGGCTCCTGTGACCTGTAAGAATGGTGGTGCTAGTACTGGTAGTGATGCTGATTCAGATTCCTTGGGCAGTAGTGCCTTTTGTTACAGATGACTGACTTCTCCCTTAGACTACTGAAATAGTCTTCTAACTGATACAAATCTCAATTCTATTTCAATGCTAATCTATCATCCACTCAGCTACCAAGCTGATTTTTCTAAATTGTAGGTTTTAACATGTCACCCCTTCCCCTCCATCTCCTGTTCAATGAAGTCCATTGGCTCCATATTAACTTCAGGTTTAAGAATATAAAATCCAGTGTTTGGCATTTAAAAGTTCTTTACAACTTGACGCCTTCCTCCTTTCTTATTTTCTTTCACCTTCCTTCATTCCACACAATCCATGATCCAGCTATACTTGCTTACTTACAAGTGTATCTAGCATGTCTCTCCAGCTCTCAGCTCTGTTTCTTTATACTACCTGTCCCCAATGCCAGGAGTAATCTGTCCCTTTACCTTTGCCTCTTAGGTTTTTCTGGCTACCTTCTAGACTTAGCTTCAATCCTGTCTTCTGCAAGCCTTTCCCAGTTCCTCTCAGTTGCCAATATGTTCCTCTATCAGATTTCCTTTATCTACTCTGTATATACCTTTTATGCACTTAGTTGTTAATAAGTTATCATCCCCTTATAGTGTATGCTCCTTAAGGTCAGGAATTATTTTTTTGCTGTCTGTGTACGACACCAAATTTGAGTGGAATTACCTAATACCTTTTCTGGATCTCATTTACCTCCTCTACAACATGAAGAGACTGAATTAGAACATCTCTAAGGTTTTTGGCTTTTTGATGTTGTCATTTAATTTTCTCACCACAGCACAAGGTACTATGGAAATTCAGAAATTCAAGACATGGTTATTGCTTCTAAAGAATCAGTAACCCGAATGGGATTAATATATGACAGAGATGCAATTTGTTTTAAAAGTAAAGGGGCAGCATGTTATAGGACAAAGAACTTCAAGGAACCTGATTTCACATCCCACCTTCAGCATTTCGGAGTCACTTATTCTCTTTAAGTCTCAGTTTCCTCATCTGTAAAAAGGAGGAGATCATGTCCATATTACTTACCACATGAGGTTGTGGTAAATATAAAATGAGGTCCTGTATTTAAAGCATTCCACAAAGCACAAATTGTGCTATATATCAACTATGGTCACATTTTGAAATGTTTAACATTATGCCTGTTTATCAACCTTAAACTCTGCTCTGTGTCTGGGATCTAAATAGCCATATCAATCAAATTCAATTTCTAAGCAAATGAAAAAGATGCTATTTCCTCAAATCTCTGCTGTTGGATCCTGATCTAAACAATAATGATGATGATGATCATAATAATGGTAATAACAAAAGTTTAGCCAGCCAGTCAGAAGAAAATTAAACTGAAAAAAAAATTATAAGATGGATGCTTGTGATTTTCTTGGGAATTTTGGTTTCATTATACAGGAGAAATGGGAAGACAGGAGAGAAAGAGAGAAGAGAGCTCTTAAAGGCTAAAAGAAAAAAAATCAGAGTACTTAATCACAACTGCAAAACTATTTGGAAGCGAGTTAAAAATAACACATTTTATCAGAGTTAGGAAAGGACCTAAAATTGTTTTAGTTTTATGAAATTCAGTTTCTGTGTCAACAAAGGGTTGATGCTTATTAGACTTGGCAACATGGTGGGGTGGTGTGGGGGGGAGGAGTTGACCTGAAATGTCTCTCAAAAGAGGGTTTACTGGAATTTTTGGATTAGGCGGTCATTGCCAGAGGGTTCTACTACTGTTATTTTCCCTTTATGGTGCTTTCTTACCTTCCATGTGGTCATGCCAGGTGTACCACACTGAAGAAGAGATGACCAATAGAAAAAAGAACAAAAACAGGTGGTATATTAATGAGGGAGTTATAGTGTGACATCTTTGGGCAGCTCTAATGAGCCATATATATGAAATCATCTGAATGACTGCCTCTCATGGATCTTCATTCCACACACCTGCCTAATTCTTGTTATTGAACACTGTTTAACACTGGAAACTTCTTTATTCTCTGCACTGGATAGTATGTATTGGTAACTGTTTCTCTTTGGAACAGAAAGTCTGAAGGTCTCCCAGCTTGATTTTTTTTTCTTTTTTTTTTTCTTTTTCTAATTAAAGAGACCATCCCTTGACTCACTTCTTAAAGAGGACTATTCACTGAATAGCTTATCAAAGAACATGCAAAGAAAGGCCTCTGCCGAAAAGGGCCAGGGTCTTCCATTGCATCCTGGGTCATCTTGAGTCATCCTGATGAATATCAGGTCACTGGACCCAGATGGCTCTGGAGGAGAAAATGAGGCTGGTGACCTTGCACAGCCCTCCCTCACTCAAATCAAAGTCAACTCCAAGTCATGTCATCATTTCCCTGATGCCATGGTCCTCTTTGAAAATGAAGGACGAACACAACAACAATTGTATGTACTGGAACCATCTTAGCACTTTGATCCAGAGGAAAGAACAACAATGCCAATCAGTGAGAGTACAAACCAAGTCATTCATTCATTCAACATCTATTAAGGACTTGTATTGTGCAACTAATTGTGTTGGCCATAGAGTGGCTTAACTGAGTATGACAGCAGAAGTACTTCAGGAAATATAAAGCTAATTAAGACATAGCTCTTATCCTTAAGGAGCTTATAACCTAGTACAGGAGATTAAATGCGTACCTATACAAATACACAATATACAATAAATGTACAAGCATAATAAATATGCAATGACTATAACACACTATAAATTATGTTTATAGGAGAGCTAGAAAGTGCTATAGGATGCTTGGGAGAAATCTTAGCAGTGAAATAAAAGGAGTGGCATATATGATGGAAACTAGAATATTGTCTCCTCTACATGAAGAAACATTCTCTGATATGTACTTGGTTGAAAAAATAGAAGGGAAAAAAGGGGAAAAGAGTGTGATAGAGAGTGAGGAAAGTACTCCATCCTAGAATGCACAGGTCAGACTCTGAAGAACCCAAGACTCTCAAGTGGGCACTAATTTGTTTGATTTAATTAGAAATTTTTTCTACAAATTGCCTCCTAGTTGAAAAAGTACTGGGTTGGATTCTCACCATGTGTAACTCTTCAAGGGAATTGTGAAAGAGGAAAATTAGGCCATCATCAACACAGATGGGTTAAAATCTGCTTGTAAGTTTATTCAACATTCTTCTTCCTGATGTTTCCCAAGGTACTGATGTTTGGAAGCAATGAGCCAAATGATTTTTGTGGTTCTAAGTGGGACATATTTTATTTCATTTAAGGAATTTTCATCCAACACCTGGCATGACAACTGCTAATGGGAGTTCAATTTTCATAGAACTCATAACCAAATTTTGTCTAGAAAAACAAGTTTATAGCTCTATGACCAGAAACTCAAGAGTACAGGGCATCAGGCATTAATTTGGAATTCTGCAGCAGAGATTTTCTTACAAACACAAGAAGACAGCAATTAAGCCTTTTCTAAGACTGGGACAGAGATGAGGGAAATGAAGAAATTGCCAGTGGGTTTGAGTAATGTGCCAGAGACATAGCCTCTCTTCAGATACTGTCCTTCTATTTGACTCTAACTTCATCTATTGATGACTCTTAAATTTTTCTTGAAATAGTAACCTCTGAGATAAAATTTTTGGAGGATAATCACTCTACAATTTTCTGGGCTGAAAATCATTTTTCTTTAACTAATGTCACAAAATAATAAATAGATTTTAGAAGAATAGATAAATTATCCCAAGTACTTCTGATTCCTTATTTTACCTGTAATTATGCTCCAAAGATTATGCATAACAATTTTTCAATAGACAATAAGTTTCTTTCCCCCTACTTTGGTAGGGAAGGCAGGAAAGAAAAGCAGTTGTTGGTTGTTTTTTTTAAAATCTATAATAGCTCCATGTAAGTAAGCAGATGAGAGGACTGAGAGGACTGATTTCATGTAATGGGAAAAGTCTGAGCAGAATATTTTAGAGGCAGGTCACCTTGAAAAATGACATTATATATGGAATGATTTACCTGGTCAAAATGAATATGGGTCTGCTTCTTAAATAACTAAAAGTGGAGTAAAAATGAATCACATCTCATGACATCTACTTTACATTTCCTTCCACAATAGGAAAATTCATTGTAAGTAATTTAGTTCCTAATGAATGCCCTTTATGTCCCTGAAGTCCTTTTGGAGCTGGGATAGTGTATCTGATGTCTGTGTACCTTGTATTTCTCTTCTTAATATGCTTACCATAATTTGTATTATGTCTATTTATGGATGCCTTGTTACTTGTGCCAGGATTGGATAAAGCAGTTTTCTAGAACCTCAGATGGAATAATGTGTGAAAGTATTCTTCAAATAGTAAAGTGTTATATAAATCACTGTGATGATGATGATGATGATGACGACAAAGACAGAGGGTTTGAGTGAAACCCTCACCCCTCCTCCCTCTACAATTCCTTATTTCTGTTCAGATTACCATCCTCCTTCAAGTTATCCAGTTCTCTGATCTCAGATCCTTGATTCTTCCCTTTTCCTCCCCCTTACAACCAATCATTTTTAAAGTCTTATTGATTCTCTCCCCCACAACATCTCTCACATTTGTCCCTTTTTTCTCCTTAGGCCTTCATTATGTCTCCTATGGGTTCTCTCAACCATTTCCTCCTCACTTTTTTCAGCTTCCAGTCTCTGTCCTTTCTAATTCATTTTCTACACATAGGAAAATAGTCTTTCTAAATATACATATAACTGTGTCATTCCCTTGTTAAAAAAACTTCAGTGACTCCCTAGTATTACCTTTAGGATAAAAAACAAAGGAAAAAAGGAACACCTCACACCTTGGTTTGGTATCTAAAACTTTTCACAATATGACTCCAGTTCAACTTTACAAGAATTTTGCATACTGTTTTCTTTCTCCCTCTCAACATTACAGCCAAATTATAATTTGGAAACTTGATTTTTCTAAACTTGGCATTACTTTTCTTCCTTCCCTTCCTTTGAACAGGTTGTCCACCATGCCTAGGATGTACAACCTCATCTCCTCTGACTCAGGATTCCTTCAAGGCTTAGCTCATGTGACAACTTCTTGATTACCATTTTCTGATTGTTCTAGTTGTTAATGCTATTTCCCTCCTCAAATTGTTGCAAGACACTTACCTGTTCATATGTATGAACATAAGTTCCTTCAGATCAGGAACAGTTTTTCATTTTGCTTTTACTCTCGGAGCCTAACTTAGTCATGTGTAATAGTTGTTCAACTAATCCTTGTTAAATGAATGTTTATTTGGGTTATGTTTGGCAAAACCCACAAACATATGAAATTTTTTCAATTACATCACAAAGAAACTAGGTTATCCCAGAGACTAAATCAGTTCATGACGGGATTAGACAAGAAATACAGTGGAGATGCCTTGGCAACTGACTGTTAAATTTTCAGCATGAGCATTTACACCTCAGAAATTGGCAAATGTTCCAGGTCAGGGCTTGATTTTTGTTTTTATTGATTGTCTAGACGTAAGAAAATGATAGAGGAAATATTAATAACGAAGATTAAATTTAGAAGTATGTTGTGATGTGTCTGTTTTCCCCCAGAAAGCTGGTTGTTGAGCATTTACAAGCATACCTTTGATTAGAGGCCATTTCAACAGCCATCAGAGTAGATGACTACACCACACTACATGACTTCTGTCCTTCTCCAAGTATACTTCTATTTTAACAGGGCAGAAAAGTCATCCTAACATCCCCATTTAGGTAACACTAAATGGCTGCGTCTCTCTGAGGTCCAGTGAACTTGCTTCAGTGTCTTTCTAAAATAAATGACTTCCCTGACAGCCATGGAAATATACAGTGGTCCTGCAAAAAATTTCCTATGCCATTATACTACCATTACTGACTGACTTCATTAGCAAATCCTGGTGTGAGGTGGCTACTTGGGATTTAATAGCTCATTCATTCTATGTTAGCCAATTCAATAACCATTCAGTCATGAAAATATCTCTGGCTTCCCTGGCCTTAAGTAGTCTCTGTCTTCTAAAACCCAAAGCAATAATTATCTGTACCCTTCACCCAGCAATTAACAACAATATAGATGAAAATATTTTATGCGTCCATAGCACTATACAATTTACAAGGATTGTTTGCACACATTATCTTAATTAATCCTGATGGCAACCCTGTGAGGTAGATAATGCAAATATTATCTCAGAATCACAGCATAACAGAGTTGGCAGAGACCACAGCAGCTTATTAGTCCAACCCATACCTGAACCATGATCTCTTTGATAATGTTAATAGCCTGGGTGGTGGTGACAGTGGCAGCTGGGCTACATTTAACCTTGTTTTGCCTTTTAATTTTATACTCTTAGGTTGAGAGAATCAGCTCTTACATTGCCTGCTATTTTTTCACGGTATCTTGCACAGAACAGTTTTTCAATAAATATTTAGTTCTTTATTTGATTTCCCAATTAAGGGAGAACAGTACTCGAAAGTTATTTTTAAAATTCTCTATACAGTTTCTTGTCACCTTACTCACTGGTATTTATTGAGATAACTTCCCTATGAGAATTGCTTTCCATGAATACACAAGTGGAATGAATACTTTTTCCCTTGCTTCAATATTCAGCCTTTCCCAGTTTACATAATTCTGAGCACTGGAAAATCAGAGCATGTATATATTTTCTGTTCATTAACATGAACTATTTACTCTTCATCATGATGTGAAGGTGACGTTGGCCCCTTGGAAAACAGAGAGAAACCTCCAACAAATCTTGCCAAGATAGAAAAGCTTTAAGAATGGGCCTGATGACCAAGTTTCTGTCCATTATCTCAAAAACAGTTCAACTACATTCTCAAAAGCTCATCCTTACCAGGGTGACCACAAGATAATGAATGCTTAAGCCACAGCAACTTGTTAAAAACATCTACTAAGTCATAGAGGGGTTCTAGTCTGCACTGATGACAAAACACTGAAGCGCTGAAGTAAGATGCAATACACAAACTTCAGAAAGAATTCACTGTCTTTGTTTTCACATCAATTCAGTCTTGGGAGAGATAGCTATGTGAGAACAAAGCAAGTCAGTAAGGATCTGGCAGACACACAAAAATGATGAAGGTAGAGCCAGGGAAGAAAACAGGACACAGAGAAGTGTGATCAAGTCTCAGATTTAGTGTCTGAAGTCCATTAAAGGCTCTAGGTAGCCCAGTGGATAAAGCACTGGGCCAGGAATCAGGAAGACCCAAGTTTAAATCTGGTTTCAGACACTGGGCAAGTCACCTGAATTTCTGTCTACCTCAGTTTCCTCAACTATAAAATAAGATTGCACCTACCTCACAGAGTTGTTGTGAGGACTGAACAATACAGTATTTGTAAAGCGCTCGGCACAGTGACTGTCATGGATGTCACTCAATGAATGATTGCTGCCTTTCCCCCACCACATAGTATTTATTTTGGCAAAAGAACAGCTGTTGTGGGATCAGTAAATTTAGACTTCAGGGGATCTTAGACCTTGGTCCAACTCCCTCATTCAATAGCTATCCAGTTTAAAAGTCGCTGTTATTCTTTCATTCTTTCAACAATTATTAAATGTCTTTTCTAGTGTTTTGCATTATAGTAGGCTCTGGGAGAAATACAAAGTTAAATATGATATTCTTCCTGCCCTCTAGGAGTATATAATCTAGAAGGGGAAATTAATATATGTATGTATGTATGTGTATACAAACAGATAAACACACACACACACACACATATATACATACACATACTGGGGAGAGAGAGGCACATAGGATATAAAATTGAATGTACTAAATGCATAATAGTACAAAATGCTATGAGATTAACCATGGGGGAAGTAATAATTAATAGCATTTTGTTGTTCATTGTTATAAGTCTATGGCAGGGTGGTTCATTGACTTGAAACAGAAGAGTATTGAGAGTATCTTTACCCAACTGCCAGTTTTGCAACATCCATGATGAATGGCAGCCCTATTTCTATGGGATCCACATATAAAGATAAATAAATATTCTTTTACAAGACCAGAGGACATGAAATTCGGAGACAAGCCTGTCAGTTACCATTTATTCATCTCCTCTTATGCTGAAGGTGTACAGAGGATTGGATAAGAAATGGGGCATAGGGTAGTGGTGTTATTTTCATATCATCTTTGTATCAGGAACATACAAAAAAACCCTTCCTATCTAAAGCCTATATAAAATCACTATGTATGAAGGAAAATGCCTTTTTTTCTCCCCAAATGCACAGAACACTATACATTTTCAAAATATGGTTTTCTAATTGATAAGGACTTCACACTGGATAAAATGATACACAGAGACTAACAAGGATCTTGATGGGTATGAAAACTGAATAAATCAAAATATCCTGACATTCTAGTAAGCATTAAAATGCACACAACAATCTAGAAAACTTCCCCAAATGAAGATGTGCTCAGAGGGTTTTGCATTCTGTATCAATTTAGATGTGTATATACTTACTATTTCCACTTACACTTTTAGGTAAAAGTAAACACACAGCATAGTCCTTCATGCAAATCAAATGCCCAGCCAGGAGGCTAAACTAAATCCTGTTTATTTTAACAATCAATTTCAAAAACATGAGACAAAATTCAAAACCTCAATAAAAATGTGCTTTCTTTTTATTCCCATTTCACTGGAGGAAAGAGTGACAAATAATCCTTTCTAGAAAAAACTCTGTACCTTCTTTACCTGGGACCCAAAACTATTCAAGCAAATATTTTAACTTACTTTATAATATGTACACAATACATTGCATAAATTTTAGGGTATATGAGTGGCTGTTGGAGTAGCAAGCACCCTAGCACACCCAGGATGGCCTGCTAGCACAGGTTCTTTGATCTGCGTTTAAAGGAAAGATTGCTCAAAAAGGGGTTAGCAATTCTACTTTCAATAATATTCACTAGTTCAGGGAAAAGATCAACACCCTAAACTTGGAGACAATACAGAGAAAATACAAGCAGAAAAATGAACACAAATACCAACAGACAGGGCTCCAAATGAGCAAAGCAATATTGCTATATACTTTACATACATTACTGGATTGAGGGAGCACAGACATCTAAACAGTTGGGGGGGGGAATGGGGGCTCTTAACAAAGAGCCACTTAGAGTCTCAACCAGGAAATCAAAAGATCCTTCTGATGAGTGGACCCTCAAAGCAAAATGCCAACCTCTCAGAACATATAACAAAGTTTTGGCCCCTGATTGGATCAGAACCAGAAGGCATGAAACCTACTTGACTCAGAACAGCTGTGAATTATCAGGTAATTCAAAGGCTATCAATCCTTCAGATGCTTACAATTTGACCTGAATCTGAGAATCAGAACTCCAAAATGAAAACAACAAAATCCCACCTTGCTTGTGCTCACAGGTATGTGTCTATATAAACACACACACACATACATATATATATATATGTATATGTGTGTCTATGCATGCATGCATGCATGCATGTATATGTATGGGCAGCTAGGTGGTTGCAATGCCAAGCAAAGGCAACTTCCAAAGTTCGGAATACCAGCATAGCAAACTCCGTTTATTCAGTGAAGGTAAAACATTCACAGAGAATCAAAATATGGCATAAGTCAATAATTTAGTAAGTCCTAAATTCAATTGCAAAGTACCAAGGTCCAAGTATCCTACCCTTGGTCAGTACATTAGTCAAAATAGCCCACTCCTGGGCAGTACATTCATTTAGTCTCTTCTCAAATAGAGATTAGTTTCCAGTCATAAAAAACGTACATTCATTTGGTCCATCACAGAGCACGAAAAAGTCAAAGGTTTCCCACCCCTGGATCACAACTGAATTATAATACCATCCATTAATGCCAAGAACTTTCTCAAAAGGGGCAGGAGAGCACAAAAGGCCATCCACCCTTAAACTACAACAAGGTTAAAATATCATCATAGCATTTAATACCCAAGGAGAGGTCTTGTCTTCATCTAGACATGAGGCAAGTACTCAGCAATCTTTGTTCCTGGGGAGATAAAGCATAATAAAGCCACAGTATACATTGCCAGTATCCTCATCAAGTCACTCTCTGCCTGCAGAATAGTCCCAGAACCCCTGAAAACATCAGCAAGACCCTCTTCCAGGATTTCTGTACACATACAACAAGAAAATCATTCTTCAGGGCTTCGGAACCAACAGCAAGGTTCCAGGACCTCTGAAACAACTGCACTGTCCTTCACCAACAAATGAATCTGGCAAAACAACATCAAAATAGACAGACAAAATACCAGCAACACAGCCATGCCTTTTCAGGTCTTGGCAGCTTTGGGTGGCAGTTCTCAAAAGTCCTGGGCAGCTCCAACTGGCCCTCAGCAATCTTTCTCTCAGCATCTCTGGCCCCCAGAAATTGTCCTCTCTCTCTCTCTGCCTCCACAATACTGCTCCCCCCAAATTCTTCTGGCTTCTCTCTGCTTGGGCTTCTCTCTGCTTGGGCTTCTCTCTAAATCCACAGCACCAGCTCCTCCTAGTTCGGCCCTCTCTTGTGGGATCCACAAGCTCTGGGTTTTAACACTCAACCCAAAAACTAAGCCAATACAGAGGGATCTTTAAATTCCATTACCATTACAGTGGTGCAGTACAGAGTGCAGAGCCTGGAGTCAGAAAGATATTAGTTCAAAGTCAGCCTCAGACACTTACTAGCTTTGTGACCCTGGGCAAGCAACTTAACCCTGTTTGCCTCAGTTTCCTCATCTATAAAATGAGCTGGAGAAGAAATGGAAAATTAGTATCTTTGCCAATAAAATCCCAAATGGGGTCACAAGTAGTTGGACGTGACTGACATGACTGAACAACAATAATGCATATGTGTATGTGTATACATGTGTGTTCGTATATGTGATCTCAGAGCACGTTGCATTGTGAAAGCTGTTTCCTTGTCCAATTCTAGCCATTCTTTAGCCTCTCACAATGGATTCTCAAAGCAGAGGATGGGAACTAGGATGCTGGGTGCTGGCCTTTTCTAATGTGGCTCACTCTTCACTAAGAATTGTTTGGGGTCAACTAATGGCTTGCTGTCCGGCAAACTGGCATCAGGCAGCATGGCTGTTTAATCGGTCTTAGCTGATGCAGCACTTAGATGACTGAAAATTTAGGAATTTACCTAAAGATCTCATTCACTCATCATGTTCTCCTTATCCCCAAAGATAATACAGGAAGGGAAGAGTACAGCATTGCTCTGAAGCAGCAGCCATGGAAACCACACCTGCCACTTAATTACCTGAGGGAAGGGGAAAGAGCTGTTCTTTATCAACTATAACTTCTCAGTGGAAAAACTAAAAAAACCCATAACCTTAGGCTTTTCTGAAGTTTTGAGTGCTTGGCACCAGCTTCCTTTTCCTCTTCTTGTCTTTCACAGAGTTCTTAAACTTGTGAAGCCTAAACCAGATTCTGTTACCAGGAATGATCATCTGAGAGGCTGAGATATATTTTGAAATAAAGGTGATGTAAAAACATCAGTCTGGCGTGACTGATTGCCCTAGTAAATAAAATGCCAAGCCTGGAGTCAGGAAGACTCATCTTCCTGAATTCAAATTTGGTCTCAGTCACTTGCTAGTTATGTGACCCAAGGCAAGTCTCTTAATTCTATTTGCCTCAGTTTCCTCCTCTGTAAAATGAGCTGGAGAAGGAAATGGCAAACCACTCCAGTCTCTTTGCCAAGAAAACCCCAAATGGGGTCTCAAAGAGTTGAACACAATAGAAACTACTCAACAACAAAACAATATGTATCAGTCACCACCTCCTCCACCCCAGGAGAGAGCTCTTTACAGATTAGGTTCTTTAACATTTTAAATGATTTAAAAAAGTAGAGTAAAGGAATTGTACTTTCTAAAAGATCTCTTAGGTGTGCCTGTGCATAAAAGCACCTAGATAAAGACCTCCAGGGAAGTAGGGGTGTCAGACCTTTACTGAAATGACCAAGTGGTTTGGAGAGCTAATGTTTTATTTTTTTTTCCCATTTTCTGCTCTATTCAGCAAATGTTCTCTGGTATATTAGAAACAACAACAACAACAAAATGGACCTGCAGGTATTTTATTTCTAAGTGAAAGACATTTTTGTTTTTTCTGGATAGCAAAGCTGAAAATTTGAATGAAGGGCTCCATGTATCCACAAAGTTAGGTGAGAAAGAAACTAAAGATAATTTTTGTCTTGGCTCATCAAGACACATTCAGGAAAACTTGAAGTACTCCCTCCTGGTTTCTGTTCCCAATTCTTTATCTCTTTTTCTGAGTTCAGCCCCCTTAAAAGTTGGGTTCTCCCTAAGTTTCTTTCCTTGGCCTTATTTTGGCATTCTCTTTCCTGGCAATTGTATCCACACTGCCAGGGGTAGGGTCACTCCCCTACAAAAAGGATCATCAAGCCCATCTTTCCCTTTTATTTCTCTCCAGTTCCCCAAACTAGCATATCAAACACAACCTGTTCAAAACCAAAATTATTCCTCCTAAAACCTGCTCTTCTTTCCGACTTCACTGCTTCTCACAGTGATGCTTTTCACCATTCACCCAGGATCCCATACCTGAAAACTCCATCTTCTCTCCTGGCTCTGCCCTCTTTTTCCCTTCCTGCATTCAATTACTTATGGAATCTTGTGCATTCTATCTCTATTATATCACCCACCATTTAACCTTGGATATAATCCAACTCTTTATTAATGTCTTTTCTAATGCACATAAGTGATATGTGTATGTGGCATACCACCTGACAGACTTGAAACCACATGATGGTAGGAACCACATCTCATATAAATGTTTATCTGTCACTACTTCCTCCACCCTAGCAGAGTGCTCTTTACAGATCGGGTTCTTTAATATTTTTTAATGTGTTTTTAAAAACAAAGATGCTCTCCTAGGAAGAAAAGGGAATGTGTAAGGGAAACTTTAAGCAAGCAAAAGGAGTAAAATGAGGGTCTGTCTGGTGGAAGAGGGGGCAATTATATAAATGACGAGGAAACTGATATTTATATTCAGTTGTATTTTCAAGAAAAAAATATAACACTAATTGTCACAGTCAACATTCTTTCAAATCAAGGTTAATTACTAGGTGTTTGTTTTTTTAATGCTAAACTTAACCTAAGTATTCTTTTTTTCTGTCGCTAGATAGAGATACAAATGAACTATGTTTCATGAAGAAAAACAGCACACAGCACATTTCTAGTTTACAATTGTTGTTGTACCATCAATTCAGTGTGATCATGTAACATGGGACTCAGCATTGTGTGGTGTAAAAATGAACATGGAAAGCAATCTCTGCCAGAGGGGCAAGGGACTACTTTTTTTTTCACCAAAACACACTGATCTCCAAGGAAGAAAAAAAAATTAAGATTACATAAATTAAAAGAAAATTATTTTTATTTTCTTGTTTTTTAAATTTTATTTTAAGAGAACTATAAAACCTTCAATGTTTCTGCTTTTAAAACAGGAATCACAAATTAAAACATCATTCAATAAATATATTTTCTAAATCATAAGACTGAAGTTTCATAGTTTGCCTACTGACAAGCAAAGAAAGGGGAGAAGTAGACTGACATGCATAGGGGCAAACACAGGATAGAGATAAATTAAAATGGACCTAAAAGCTGGGTGACTCAGTGGATAGAGCCCCAGAACTAGCGTCAGAAACACTCAACTTCCTGAGTTCAAAGCTGGCCTCAGACACTGGGCAAGTCACTTAGTCCTGTTTACCTCAATTTCCTCATCTCTAAATGAGCTAGAGAAGGAAATGGCAAGTCACTCTGGAATCTTTGCCAAGAAAATCCCAAATGGGGTCAGAAAGAGTTGGTCATGACTGAAATGAATGAACAGCAACAAGTATTTGTTTTATAAATATCCATTTTTCTTTGCAGAAGTCAAATCACATCTTCAGTAATATATTCTGATCTGACCACTATATTTAAAGAAGACAGGGTCTCAGAGTGTAAAGAAACTTCAGAGATCATCTAGCCCAACTTGTACCTGAAAAAAGAATCCAATCTACTACAACATATCCCCAACAACTAGTCACCAGCCTCAAGTGAGGGATCATGAGATACAAGCTTGACCACATCCAGAGAGAGGGCTATAATGGTGAGGAGATCTTTTTTTGATCATATGAGGCATGTATGAAGGCACTGGGGTTGTATTGTCAGGAAAAAATAATTTTGGAGCATTTGATGGAAATTGCAAACCACTCCAATGGAAATGGCATGTCACTCCAGTGTCTTTGCCAAGAAAACTCCAAATGGGGTCATAGAGAGTCAGAAATTACTGAAAAGAATCAACAACCAAACAACCAATGGTCATCTTAAGTCATCTGAAGGGCTGTATTTTAAAAGGTATGGTCTTTTTGTGAAATTAAGAAGTGAATTAGGTTGAAATGGATCATTCTTTCTTTCCTTAGTGGTGGGTAGAAATAGAAGTGAATCACTTATGAATGATGAGATATGTCGCCTTGCCCCTTGGGAAGAATCAGAAGTGATTACTTCAGTGATTACTAGAAATGTGGTTAGCTGAATTATAAAAAGCAAGCCAACAAGTAGGAAATTTCTTGATTGTTTTAGGAACTCAATCTCACTGCCAGTCAAAGCATGATATCAGTCTAGTGAACCCACAAAAGAGGCAGAAGATCCTCAAATAAGTAGGTAGGACTCTAGGACGAGTGTTACTATTCTCTTTGGGGGAACGTGAAAGAACTGCATACTTTGGCATAAATTGCATACAAGACAAAGAATTATACTACCTATAGGAAATTCATAAAAATAATTTTTTTGCTAATAGATTTATGATTGATCACCCTAAGATCCCATCTCCAGATGCCTATATGACATCTTGACTTGGATATCTCATAGACATCTTAAACTCCATTTCAAACTGGAATTCATTTTCCCCAAATGCTCCCCTCTTCCTATTACCATCAAGGTTATTATCATCCTTAAAGTGACCCAGACTCCAAAACATAGGTGTCATCCTTGTCTGCTCACGTTCTCTCATGCTCCACATACAAAGTATCATCATGTCCTGTGGAATTTTACCTTTGTATTATCTCTCATATATGTTCTCTTCTCCTGTCAGACACCACTATTACCTTAGTCCAGGCTCTTAACACTTCAAACCTGGACTACTTCTATAGCCTTTTGGTTGAATTCCTTAACTCAGGTCTCTCCCAATTCCAATCCATCTCCCCTTCCTATCTTAACTTATATATCTTAACTTTAAATTGTCAGAGTGACCATGCCAGAGTACAGGTCTGACCATGGACATACCCCTGTACTCCAGTGTACTGATCCAAGATGAAATATATTTTGTTTGACATTTAAAGTCCCTCATCACCTGTTTCCTTCCTACCTTTCCAGTCTTCTAACTCACCTGAACATATAGTGGCACTGTGCTCCTTGCTTTTCCTCACACATGATATTCCAACTCCCAACTCCTAGCATTTTCCCTGGTTGTCCCCCTGGACTAGAATTCTTTCTTTCCTCATTTCCACTTCTTAGTTTCTCTGGCTTTCTCCAAGTTCCAGCTGAAACTCTACCTTCTACAATGAGCATTTCTTGATCCCCTTTATCTCCAGTGCCGTCCTTCTGTTGTTGATTATTTCTAATTTATCATGTACACACCTGTTTGCATGCTGTTGTCCTTATTAGACTGTGATCTCTCTGAGGGCAGGGAACATCTTGGGTTTTCTTGTATCTCTAGCACTTTAGCAGGATGGTGTCTAACATATAGTGGTGCTTCATAAATGTTGTCTGACTGATCGAATGATGAATTTTTTAGCCACAGAGACTCTCAAAGATTAGCTACTAAGTTGTATAGAGTTTATGAACCTGCCTTGACAGAAGTAGTACCCATACTGGCAAAATCACAGATCCTTGAAATTGAAGATTTACTATAGTAGAGTATTGAAGTAGC
>CM053596.1:113978685-114007851 GCA_028646575.1 Pseudocheirus occidentalis
TTTTATCCATAAAAAAGGATTCTAGAGTTTTGTGGGTATTTTTATTTTGCCTTCTTTTCCTCATGTTGGCCAGTCAATTAATTGGTTGGGTTTTTTTAGGTCTGTGAATCTCTGCTTCTGCGGGGGAAGCTCTGTTCCAAATCGCTGGTGTTTTCACAACTGCTGGAGCTATTGGGGGGGTGTTGCAAGTCTCCCCAGTTTTGGTTTGCTGAAAGTGCACCCCAGGACCACCACCCAAGACCATGATCCAGATCCAGGTGGCTCAATGCAAGAGCACTTGGCCTTGATCAATTGATTCAGCCCCGCCTGTGGAGTTTGTAGGCCAGGGGCTCTGAAGCAGCCTGGTGGGGGCCTCCGCCAGTTCCAGCAGTTCCCTTCCCCCACTGCGTCCTTGCCCCAGGGGCTGAATGGCTGAACTGCTTTTACCACCCCCAAATTGATTTTCAAAGTTTCACTAACCGACTCTGAGGCTTTAAAGGTACCCTTAAGCAGGTGCTTTAGATTTTCTTTGAAGTTGACTCACACTGTGGTTTGGGAGGCTCCATGGCTGCAGCTGCGGTTTGGGGTCTCTGCTCTGCTGAGGTGCGAGCTTTGCCTCTCTGTCCCCCTTCCTCACGCCTTGGCAGATGTGGAGGTGCTGGAGGCTCTAGAACCTCTGCAGGCTGGCTGCCGTGCCCGTTTGGCTCAGCTTAGCCCGGCTCCTTCCCTCCACTCCAGGCCTGGCATGGTCTCTGCTTCAGGCTGTTTCAGTCTCCTCTCCCGGCTGGAGCCCCTGCTGCCGAGCTGCCTTCAGGGAGAGATGGGTTCTCTATATTTTTGTGAGTCTGAGACTCCTAGACTTTATCTAGGCTCATAATTTAATGGGTGTTTAGGGTGGTGGTGTGGGAGCTGCGGGACCTTGCTGCTTCTATGCCACCATCTTGGCTCTGCCCCCTTGGGTGATATTTTAATTGTGAACTCTGTATTATTTGGAAGGACAAGAGGAAATCCATCTACTTAACTCATGGGATCAGAGATATAAAAGCAATGAGTCCTAAATTTTCATTTTTATAATTTAGGACAACAAAGTCAAGAGAATGAATTGAATTTTCCAAAGATATACATGAACTAGTAATGTCAGGATTCACAGGAACATAGACTTAGAGCTAAAAGGGCCCTCAGAGGATATCTAGTTCACCAGCTCTCAGTTTTATATTAAAGATACAGAAACAGGTCCAGGAAGATTCATTGCTGTGCCTAACATCATATAGGCAATAAAGACTGGAAGAAGGATTTAAACCCAGGTCTTGTTACTCCAGAGTCAATGCTCTTTTCCTTATAGTATGTTTTCACAATTGCAAATGTTTGGCTATATCTTTTCTCCTTGAATTTGTTCTCCTGTTCAGTGTGGATTGGGTCACAAATGATATGGAGTAGTCAAAAGGCTTGGTGGATGGATCCTTTTGAGTACAACCTCAAAGGCTCTGCATACAGCACTAAGGTTTGTGGGAAGAATTATGTGAGGCACCATGTGGGATTATGCCAGATTTCTTTAGTACATTGTGGTCAGCAGGTGAACCAGAGAATGAATAAATTGACTTTAGTCTGCTCTATAAAGTATATCCTCACTATTTGTGAAAGAAACTCTAGAGTGTAGAAGATGCACAATATCTGTTGAATGAATGAATGGAACGAATGAGCTCTCTGTGAAAAGTGAAATCTACGACTACTTTATTGCACCAATAATTTAGGCTTTTGAAATTGTATTTTTTAAAAGGTAGAGCTCCCTTTATGATGAGTTTGGGAAGAAATTTAAAGCTTCTCTGCTATTTGCAATAGGTCATTTAAAATACAGTAGAAATAACTTTCATACCATGAAAGAATTTTAAAATTGGGTAGTAGAGAACACTGGCTACTCTGTTAACCGAAGTAAGCTTATCCTTCATTCACTCATAAATCATCAATATAATACCTATTATGCATAATGCACTATTAAATGCTAAGAAAGTTATACCAATAAATATCTTCTGATGCCAAAATAAGGAAGAAATGATACTCTAGAAACTAGGGCTGGCTTGGAAAAGCCAGGCTTCTCATGTAAAGCCCTATCCCAGCTGTAAAAGAACTTGAACTGTTGTCACCAGTCTGCTGTCATTTTCTGTCTTCTCTGTGGAACAGGAATGGGGTATAGGGAAATAATGAAATTTGAATCATTTGAGCAGCATAAGAAAGAGTATCTGTCCAGATTGGCTAATACAGAAAAAATCCTTCTGGGTAAGTCATTTTACTTTTCTAGGGAGAGCGGTAGCATAGTGTGTAAGAATGTCCAACTTGGAATCAGAACATTGTAACTTCAAGTGCTGCCTCAGATACTAACTAGCCGGGTAATCTCGGACAAGTCACTTGACCATTTTCAGCCTCAGTTTCATCATCTGTAAAATAAAGGTAATAATTTCACATATTTCACAAAGTTGGGGGGACCAAATGAGGTAGCATATGTATGGCACTCTGAAAACCTTATAAGGCTATAGAAATTCTAGCTATGCCTCAGTTTCCTTATCTGTTAAATGAGGAATGCCCTCCAAGGTCCTGTACAGTCCTAAATTTATAATCCTGTTATCCTTGTTTCTTTACCTTGGTACCTTAAATGGCTCTGGAATTTATTAGGTGGCAGGGCCAACTAGTAAATGTTTCTGTTCAAGAAGATAAACAAGAAAAATGCCAGTTTAGAGGAGAGTTTGAATATTTAGAATCCCCGTTGACATAATTTTAGCAAGTTGGAAGGAAAAGATATGGAATTATTTCCATTTACATTAAGGTATGAAAATAATGTGATGAACATAGTGATAAGTACAGGAGTATACTGAATGCTATAGTATCTGAAGAACATAGCAACATAGTAAACTGCTTATAAATCATGCTCAGTGGGAGACCAATGGGATAAAATGAAACTTCTTTCCTTCCCACCCCACATCCTGCTTACTTATTACCCATGAAACTTTGGGAAGCTCATTTCAGCTTTGTAGGCCTCAGTTTCCTCATCTGTAAAACTAAAGGGTTGGACTAGATGATCTCTAAAGGTCTCTTTCAGGCCTAATTTCTATGATTCCATTATCCTATAAAATAAGAAGAATACATTAGTAAAGCCAAGAGATATATATTCTAGTCCCATCTTTACTAACTAACTAGCAGTATGAGCTTTGGGAAAGTCAGTTTACACCTCTGGGCTTAAATTTCCTCACCTGTTAAGATAAAAAGGACTAGAGGATTTCTATGGTATCTTATAGAACTTACAAATCTTTTGGATCCCAGTGATTGGCAAGAACTTCCTGTACCCTAGAAACCCACCCAAAATGAGGGAACCCTAAGGAAAATCATCCTCTTCCCTCATTTGCCATCTTCAAGATTTTTGTACAGAGAAAATGGGTTTAAATACTCAGCAAGGAATGCTTGGAAGGAGGAAAATCCATAGAGGGATAGTTATGATCTAGGTTGTATGTGGAATAGGTGGAGCTTTCTTCCTCAGTGGTCATGGATGTTATGGGCTCACTGTACTTATGTTATTGTTAGGATGACCACCCCATGCCCGCAAAAGCCGAACCTCAGCAGCAGTGGGCTGCTTAGAACATGGTGCCTATTGTAATCCCTTTGGATGATTCCACCTGAATAAAAGTGGTCAAATCTTGTACTGCTAACCCAAGCCCAGCACTCCAGGGAATGTCACATCACATTTGAAATGCTGTGTTCATTTCTGGCTGCTGTATTTTAGGAAATATAGCATCAGAAATACAGTAAATAGGATAGTAACAGAACTGGAAACCAGATTATGCAAGGTGGAGTTGAAGGAAAATTAATGTGTGGAATTTGTAGAAAAGCCTAATTTCAGTTCACAGTAAGGAAAGTTTTCCTAAGAATGAAGGCTGTCCTGAAGTTGAATGGCCAGCCTCAAGATGAGGGGAGGGAGAGGGATTTCCTGTTATGGGAGGTTATGAAATGAAGATAAATGATGCTATAGGCGGGATTCCTACTTAGTTATGACCTCTGTGGTCCCTTCCAAATATTATTCTTAGACTAGTTTGTGTTCACAATAATAGTTCTCAGCAGTGAGGTAATATTCTCTATAAATGCCCTCCTTTCTCCTCTGATACCAATACCTCTCCAGTTTAGTTTCTTAACATCTCACACCTAGACCATTGCAATAACTTTCTGGTTGGCCTCTTTGTCTTGAGTCTGTCCCCACTTCAGTCCATTTTCCCTCAGACTCAGTTTCCTCATCTCTAAAATGGAAATAATAATAGTCCCTGCTTCTTATATATATGAAAATATATATGAATATTTGAGTATATGTGTATATTGTATACATACATATATACATGTACATACACACAACACACACACATATATATTTACATGTACTGTTCTGTAAATGTTAAAAAGCCTTAAAAATGCCAGCTATTATTGTTGTTAAAAGAAGCCCTAATTATGTTAAATGTGTTGACTTAAAGATGCCAAGAAAGTACTTAATTCATTTTTAATGTCTAAAATGTTTTTTTAAAGCTTTGATAATTTTCAAAGAAAATTTCAAAGAAAGTGAACATTTCAGTTAGTTGAAAAATTTACCTTCTAGAGAACTTCTCACTATCCAGTGATACTGAAGAAATGGTGCATTGTTGGATATTGTAGCAGTAAAGCCTCATTATTCAGAAACCAGCTAACTATCATCCTTAATTAATTGAATCCCTTCCTCCCCAACACTCAAACAAGCTGATATCAGAGATTTATTTAAAACAACAACCAGTGTCTGACATATATTCCACAATGTGTATGTCCTGGAGTCATTAAGAATTCAGCACAGTCTTCTAGACCTTGCTCAGAGTATCACATATTTAATCAGTTGCCAAATCTTGTCAATCCTACTATCATAACTTCTCTCACACCTGTCTCCTCTCCACTGAAATAGCCTCCAGCCTAGTTTACCTCTTACTTAGATGTGATAGCTTCCTAATTGGTTTCTTTGCCTTAAGTCTTTGTCTTCTCCAGCCCATCCTTCCCCTAGTTGCCAAAGGATACTTTTTTTCTTTTTTATTATTTGTAGTTTATTAATCATAAAACACCTACATACACATGAAAAAATAGTAATACAAGTATATATTTATTTATTACAAGAAGTCTTTGGAGGGACAACAGCTTGCATGTAACTAAAACATTTTTCCCCCATGGTTTTTGGTGTATCTTATAGTTAAAGCTTTCTGGTTGCTTCTCTGTAATTTCTGGCTCTCCACTGTTGTTCCTCATAACTCATGACATCACTACTTTGGAAAATCAGGTCAGTATGGGTCATCATAGGGAATCATTCAGGAAGGAGAAAACATAGTCATTTTGGGAACTCTGTCTAGGTCTCTTTAGGTTCTTGAGGCCAAAACGGTCAAGCCTACGGAGCTGAGGTTTCTACATCCCTTGGTTCAGAATCATCCAACTGCAAAAGTTCACCAAGAACAAGCTTGGCCGCATTGGATCGAGACTCCTTTTTATTTTGTCCTAGTCCAGTTTTATATTGAATACCATCCACCACAGAACAAAAAGGCAAAACAAGGACCCACAACATCATCTACTATTACAGTTTCCTTAAGGTCAAGTTGCACATGTTGCATTTGTGCAAACTGATGGAGGGCTGACATTGGATTGATCTCTCCACATCTGTACTTCATGACGAATTCCTTAGAATCTTCTTTGGATGAAAAAGGCAGGACAACTTTGGAAGGCAGAAGTTCTGTGATCTGTGTAACCTTTGAAGTTAAATTCAACATATTATGATCCTCTGATTATGAATATCCTGGAGGAGAATTCACTCTTGTTGAAGAAGGTTGAACTGGCAAGCTCTTTTTCAACATCTGAGCAAAGCTAGGAACCGAGGAACTCTGAAACAAATCTTTGTTACCAGACATTTTCTTGGGTCTCAGAGAGGCTGCCTGGGTTGCTTCCTCCACCTCCTCCTCCAGTGCTGCTTAAAAGATAGTCTTAAACCACAGGTCTGAATATGTCAGTCCACGAATTCCAGGAACTCCATTACCATTAGAATCAAAAACAAACTCCTCACATTTAAAGGACTTCAAAACCAGGCTCTAACCTACCTTTCCAGCATCATCATAAATTATTTCTCTTCCCACATTTCAGATCAGCCAAACCGGCCTTCACACATTCCTCCATCTCCAATCCCAATGCCTTTGCTGTTACCAATGCCTGGTATGCACTAGCTCCTCACCTCTAACCTCACAGAATCTCTAGTTTCCATAATTTTTAGCTCAAGTACAACATCCTACCTGATAAGTTTCCTGATTTCCTACTCTTACCGACTACACCCATTACATTGTATTTACATAAGTACATACTATATTCCCACATTGAACATAAGCTCCTTGAGGGCAGGGACTACTTCATATTTGTCTTTGAATCCCCAGAAGCTAGCATAGTGCTTGCCACTTAATAGTTACTTACTAAATTTTTAAAATTGAATTTATGCTATAAATAGGTATGTGCTATTTTTAAAAATTGAATTAATGATGGAATGAGTCTGAAAACTTGGGGAAAATGCTTATATTAGTGAAAGAGATTGGACAGTTGCATATCTTAGTGTTAAGGCCAGTGTATCCTGTATCACAGAGGAAATTTGTGGGCTAGAATTACTGGTACTTGGGGTCAGTCACCTCTTGTGTTCTCCAGTGAGCAGGGAATTTCTGAAAGGGTTCTAAATAAGTTACCTGTGAATTAAGGGAATGGAATGAATTCTGTTTGAGTCACAACTGCCAGAAGAAGACAGAATATTTTGAAATGTTGAGTTTCCCCAAAAGAAGACTACTCCATTTCCAAGACAGAGAAACAAAGATGATGTCTGTGCAGGAACATGTAAACAAAATGCTTCCTTGCAAGCATTTGGTAGCTCACAGCACAGCTGTTATTTACTAGAGTTGCAAGTTATTTAATTATAGTTTAGACAAGAAGATATTCAAGGTCATAGTTGTGGCACTTTTTTAATTATAGACAAAGCTATAAAAAGTGGAACATTTCACTCTAGGGAACCCAAAAAAATGGCTGGAGCCACTTTATTAAGTGAGCATTTCTTGCAGGCTGCCGCAGAGTTTGGCTACGGTTGCTAAATCAAGGGTTTGTGTCTGGGTTTTGTTCCTCCTGGCAATAGTTGTTCCATAGTCCTCATTTTTGACTAACTGGAAAGACAAACCAATAAGCTTTTGAGAAGAGAAAGGAAGTCGTTTTGAATTCTTACAAAGAAAATTAGTACCAACTGTACCCAACAAACTGAAAAACAAGATAAAACTCTAAATTATGTTTATGTGTTGCCTACGTTAATGAAATAGTTCTTTCCATTCCTATGGGCACACTTGATTTTTTCTTAATGATATAAAAAACTTGAATCTGATTAAAAAAAGAAACCAAAATCAAGCTTCCTTTTTTGTACAGATTTTGTTGTTAGAATTCACTCTCTTGCCATATGGAATGGGCTTCCTTGGGTAACAGTGGGTTCTTCTTGCCAGGAGGTTTTCAGGCAAAGACTGGGTGACCTCTTTCAGAGATGCTGGTAGAGGTGATACCTCTCTGAGCTGGAGCTGTTATCACTGAGGTTCTGTCACACAATGAGGACTTTGTGATTACATATTTTTTTCTGAGAAATTGATTTTCCTCATTTTGTTTAACTGAAAAAATATATACAATATTTTTAGACCCAAAAAGGTTTTATTCTATTTACTGTTGTTCAGTGGTGCCCCACTCTCTGTCACCTCATTTGGGTGTTTTTTGGCAAAGATACTGAAGTGGTTTGCCATTTCCTTCCCCAACTCATTTTACAGGTCAGAAAATGAGGCAAACAGAATTAAGTGACTTACCCAGGGTCACACAGCTAGTAAGGGTCTCAGGCCAAATATTACCTCAGGTTTGACTGACTCTAGGACTGGTGTTCTAACCATTACATCACCTAGCCTCCCTGTACTTAGATAAAAATTGAAGATATAACCTGGTTTTCTAAAATGTTCCAAAAATAAGTGGTGGTTAAGTTGTTCATCAGCACTGGCGAAATTTATCTGAAAATTATCAGGATGCTACTGGATACAGTTGAATAGTTCATATATATGCCTTTAAATGAGAACACATAAAGGAAGAAAATTTCTTTACAGAAATACCCACAGGGAGTCACATCTCCACATACACATACATGCACATTATAAGTATACAACATATGTATATATATCAATGAAAAGTGGAATATGCCGCAGTTTTTGTGTATTGTCTAAACTAAATTTTTCTCATAGTTCCCATAGGCACATTTGAATATTTCTTAATGTTGTCAAAACTTGAATTAAAAAAAAATAAAAAATCATGGTACTTTATTTTTACAGATTTCTTCTTTACCCAATGAAACGGACTCTCTCTCTCTCTGAGTATATGTGTATATAATATATACATGCATGCACGCATACACACACGTGTATACATACACCTATACAGATACATAAATACACATACGTATACACATACATATACGCATATATGTTCTTTGAAGAAACAACTTACATATGTATGTTTCCAAAGGATATACATCTTTTTTTTTGGCTACAGAACTCAAGAGCTGGAAACTGGTTGCACAGATCTGATTAGTATTCTTCTTGTATTATTAGTTATACGAGATCTGACATTACAGCTGAAATTGAACTCTACCCTGGAATTTTGTAAGCTGGCAAAGCATGCCTATCACAATTTTCAAATTTCCTTCATGCTTTCCTCAGGACTTGTTCTCAAGTTAAGCCTGAAAGTCCAGTTTTGAATGAGATCACCCCCAACCTGCTCTTCTAAAATTAGTCATTTCTTTTATTTATTCATGAACTGCTATCCCAAAGAAAGAGGCTGTGTGACCTTGGGGTGTTAGCTGACAGAGGTTGAGAGGATCTTAGCAGTTCTTTCCCACTGAGCTGCTTCTGACAGCCTCCTATCAAACTAAACACATCTATTTAAAATGGAGCATTGACTCCAGCATAGAAATAAAAAATAATCTCACAGGCAGAGGATGGGTGTGGCAGTAAATGTTACATCATGGAACATTTGGAGTTAATTTGCAGATTTAATCTTATGTAGTAAATTAAGCAAAAATGTAGCACAATTATCAAAGGCAGCAAATAGCATTGCCAAAAATAATGAATTCTTATTGAATTGAATTTTTTAAAAAAGAATCCATCAAGCACCTATTTACTGATGACACTACAAAAAGCAAATTGGGAATAGGTACCAAAATATTCACGAGCTGCCTGTTACAATTTTAGACACATTACAGATGTAAAGTGTAGGGACATGGTGTGTAAATTTTTCTTTGAGGAGCCACAATATCTTAACTGGATTGCATACAAATAACTAATATTTAAGGCAGTTTCACTTCAATATTTGCAAATATTGTCAAAATGGTGAAGTAGATACATAAGGTCTCCTGTCACAAAGTGTGCATACAAATTACCTATTTGTCCATATAAATGTCAGATCTAAATAATTGTTACTGAAAAAATGATCCAAAGAAGCTTTAGGCAAAATTCTGATAATGTCCTTACATAAGTCATGTTGGCCGATTTAACTGAATATCATAAGTAATCAATGTATACGTAATTTACTAGTCTAATGCTATGCAGATTTCTCATATAGATCTCTATGGATCAGCCTTGGTAGGCTTTTTTTTCTTTAAAGTTAAAAGGTCTTTATGCCCAAAGCCAGGCATAGGGATTTTTAATCCAAAGACAGTGATTAAAAAAAAAAGCAGTATTTGTCAATAAAACAATATTATTTTCATGGAAATTACCTTAATCTTTACTAGTGAATCTATATTTATCTGAATATACATGAATACATATGCACCATGTAACAGTGAAATACTAAGAACTTTGTTAATCACTAGACATGCACACAAAAGGGAAATCTATGCTCTTAAGGAGTTTATCTACAATGAGGGGAAACAACACGTATAGAGAATAGGGAGATGTGCTCAATGTATTTAACAACTTTGAAAATGTATTTTCTTGAGAAAAGTTTGTCATTTAGATACTGATTTTTAAGCAGAGATTTGTGGATAGTTACTATTATTAGCTAAAGAAATGTGGTAATTATGTGGAGGAGTTGGCAGATAGGGAATGAAAAGAACTGGGATCTGAGTTTGACTTCCAGCTTTGGTACCTGATATCTGTATGGCCCTGAGCAACTCTCTGGGTCTCAGTTTCCTTGCTTTTAAAATTAGGCAGTTGGGTTAGATAGCATCACAAGTATAATTCAGCTTTAGATTTCTATCATCCTGTGACAGATGTTGTTCCAGCAGAGGCAGTTGCCACGATGGGTATCCTGATAAGCAGCACATACAGTGTAAATATAAATATTCCAAAGGACAGGCTGAATGACAAATTTTCTAGTAAAGTCCTATTACAACGGAGGAAGATCAGAAGATGTAGAACTCTAAAAAGTCTGTCCTAGGTTCACAGGAAGCAGTAGATAATTACTTTTTAAAATAATTTTAAATCAGTGAATAGGACTTAAGTCTTTTCATATTTTCATGTTTTTAGCTCTCCCTATTTGGCTAATGCATTTCCCAAATTCATTTGCTACCTTATCTATCTAGTACTTCCTTAAGTTTTTCTAAAATGGCCTCCTTACAATGTTAACTATATCAACTAGAGGAAGAAATCGAAGAAATTAGAACAGGCAATGAGGAAGCAAAACTATCAATTTTTGCAGATGATAAGATGGTACAATGAGAGAACCCTAGGGCATCAATTACAAAATTACCTGAAATAATTAACAACTTTAGGATATAATAGAAACCACATAAATCATCAGTATTTCTTTATAGCCCAGCAGCAAGAGAGAAATTCCATTTAAAATAACTGTAAACAATACAAAATACTTGGGAGTCTACCTGCCAAGGCAAACTCAGGAACTAAATGAATGCATTTGTAAAACACTTTTGAAAGAAACAAAGTCAATTTTAAAAACCTGGAAAAATATCAATTGCTCATGAGTAGGCCGAGCCAATATAATAAAAAATGACAATCCTACCAAACTAATTTGCTTATTCAGTGCCATACCAATCAAACTACCAAAATTTATTTTAGAGACCTAGAAAAAATAACAAAATTAATCTGGTAGAACAAAAGATCAAGAACATCAAGGAAATTAATTTAAAAAAAATACAGAGGAAGGTGGCCTAACAATATCAGATTTCAGACTATATTATAAAGCAATAATCATCAAAACTATCTGGTACTGGCTAAGAAACAGAGTGGTAGATCAGCAGAACTGATTAGGTACATAAGACAATGACCATAGTAAACTAGTATTTGATAAACCTAAAGGCCCCATCTTTTCAGACAAGAGCTCACTATCTGACAAAAACTGTTGGGAAAACTGGAAAACATTAGGACAGAAACTAGGTATACCACATACCAAGATGGTCAAAATGGGTACATGATTTAGACATAAAGGGTGACACCATAAGCACATTTATTAGAAGAACAAAGAATAGTCTACCTGTCAAGTCTATGGGGAGGAGAAGAATTAATGACAAAACATTTGCGTTTGCAAAATGTAAAATAGATAATTTTGATTATATTAAAAAGCTTTTGCACAACTCCCCCCCCCCCCAACCCAATGCAATGAAGATTAGAAGGAAAACAGAAAGCTGGGAAATAATCTTTATAGCTAATGTCTGTAAAGGCCTTATTTCTCAAATAAATAGATAACTGAGTTGAATTTATAAGAATACAAGCCATTCCATAATTGACAAAATGGTCAAAAGATATGAACAGGCAATTTCATATGAAGAAATCAGAGCTAGCTATAGGCATATGAAGAACTACTCTAAGTCACCATTGATTAGAGAAATGTGAGGTACCACTTCAGGATGTGTGAAAATTAGGACAGTGATACATTGCTGGTGGAGTTGTGAATTGATCCAACCATTCTGAAGAGCAATTTGAAACTATGTTCAAAGGGAACCAAACTATGCATACCCTTTGATCCAGTACTACCACTACTAGGTCTGTATCCCAAAGAGATTATAAAAAAGAGAAAAGGACCTACATGTGTGAAAATATTCAGAATAACCCTTTTTGTGGTGTCAATTGGAAATTGAAGGGCTACCCATCAATTGGGGAATGGCTGGACAAACTGTGGTATATGAATGTAGAATGCTATTGTGACAACAGAAACAATGAATAGGCAGATTTCATAAAAGCTTGGAAAGGCTTCATCTGAACTGATGCAAAGTGCAATAAACAGAACCATAAACATTGTACACAGTATCATCATTATTGTTTGGTGATTAACTATGAATGACTCCCCTCTTCTCAGGAACACAGTGTTCCAAGACAAGTACAAAGGACTCAGGAAGGAAAACGCTATCAATATCCAGATAAAGAACCGACAAACTCTGAATGTAGATCAAAGCATTTTTTCACTTACTTTATTCATCCTTGTGTTTTTTCTTTTGATCTGTTTCTTTTTTCACAACTGACTAATATGTAAATACATTTTTATGAGATAACACATATATAAATTGCATCAAACTGCCTACCATTTTAAAAAGAGGAGAAGAAAGGGAGGGGAAAATATTTGGAACTCAAAATCTTGTAGAAATGAATGCTAAATTTTTTCTTGACATATAAATGGGGAAAAATAAAATACTATTAAACTTAAAAAATATGTCTCCTTGAAGCTTCAAGGGATTCTCAAACTAGTATCTGGTCAGTTCTTTCTCCTTTCAGAAGATAATGCTCAAGCTAAGAGAAACTTGTTACATGTTATCTATCAGTCAATCTTAGTTCTAATAAATGTAGATTTTCAAAAATACCTTGCACATTTGAAAATTCATAAATTTAATTGTTTCCTTTCTTATTTCTAAATGAAAACATTTTAGTTTTTTTCTATACTCATGTGAAACCAGAACTATCTCTTGAATATTCTGTTGTTATCCAGATAATTTTCAGTTCTTTTATATCTTCTCAGAGCTTTATGTTTGTTGAAATATATCTAACATTTCGGTTCTAGGCAAACAAATTCCAATGCATCACTATGATAATGTTTTCTGTTTGGTTTATAATCCCTTTCCTGAGGATGACCAGGAAGACTACTTACATGTCTTTCTGAATACAGCACTGAATTGGACTTTTAATACAGCACTTTTAAGTTTGTACAAAAAGTTAGGATCATGATGCTAGATTATAATAGCATAGATTTTGGGAATTTAGAGCTCTTCTAATCTAACCACACCTTTGTGATTTTACAAATGAGCAAACTGAGGCCCAGGGAAGTTAAATGATTTGTCCAAAGTCATATAGGTTGGGAAGTAACATAGTTAGGATTTATATTCAGGCCCTTTCATAGTCGGTGTTCTTTCCACATCGCTTCCCTTTAGCTTAGGGGTCCAACATCTGAAAGCAGAGTGTAGAGTCCTCTTTATCTTAATGAATTTTCTCCACTTTCTCATCAATGTCAACTTAGGTACTCCAAAGAAAAACCCTATGCAGAAACTCAGGCAAAGACAAAGAGAGAGAGGAGATGAATTCCCGCATAGTCTAGCTTCATCCATAAAGTTTGTGATGATGATCTAGTCCCACTTGCCATTATTCTTAGCACCCACCAAGGACCTATTTTTCAATCTGAACCTCACTTTTTTTCAGATCATTCCAAAGCCAATATTTTGCATGTTGCATAAACAGTAATTTATGGGTAATCCTGAGAACATTTAGTCCAGTGTTTTGTAGCCACAGGAATGAAAGCCACAATACAGCTGTAGTTGGATGGGGGGAGAAAAAGAAAAAAAAAACTGCAGCTACATACAGCAATGTCATTTTAAAAAAACAGAAAAAGAATCAAGCCTTTGTTCAAAATTTATCACGTTCTGTGCACTGAAGGATACAGAAACTGAGAACATAAAAGAAGCAATGGCTGAAGTTTAGGAACATTCATTTGGTAGTGATGTGCAATGGGGAAAGTTCGAGGCATGGAATTAGGAAGATATGAGTTCAAATTCTTTCTATAGACACTTACTAGCTTTATGACCTGGGGGCAAGTCCCAATATCTCTGAGCCTCAATTTCCTCATATTTAAAATGGGGATAATCAAAGCATAAATCTCAAAGGCTGATTATAAGACTCAAATTAAATAATGTATGTATAGCACTTGGAAAAACTTAAAACATGATACAAATATAAATTATTATTTGTTGTAATATTGTCATATATAACTAGAAACTTTTGGACTTGTTCTGCTTTGTAATCTGAAAAAAGATGAATTATTATACTATTATCCTCACAAGGCATGCTCATTAAACACTTCATTTTCAATGTTATTGTGCAAAGCAACGCATAGACCTTCATCTACTGCTTTATAGTAGTTTAGAGTCCAAAAAAGACTACGCAGCTTTAGGATACACAGAGAGGAGGATAGAAACTTTAAAACAATACATGATAAATAATGTAATTTAAAACACTTGGAGGGCCAGTATTAAATGCATTTTAATTATGACTGGTAAAGGCATGTACATAATGAGGGGTAGCAGGAGTTGCCACAGGCAATCTCCATTCATATTAGGCTTAGTGATGACAAGGTGGCCTAGGAGGGCTGCAGACCACTCTGGGGATGAAAAATTGATCCTTCATTATTATCCACAATGGCAATATCAAGAATCAATTTATCTCAAGTTGTCCCTTCACAGGTAAACATCAAGATCCATGGAGATTATTTCTCTCAGATAGTTTAAGAAACTCCTCTGTGTTTAACTTTCCTCAAAGTAAACAAGGTGAATTGATTTATCTTTTGTTGGTTTTTATCCTGAAGTTTTTGTTTATGATATTTTGCTTTTCATTTTCATGGTTGGGATGCAGTTAAACTGTGTAGACAGATGGAGCTTTTTCATACTAATTAAACATGGTGATCAATTGCCTCAGCTGCTATAAAAAAAAGGAAAACCATGTAAACCAAAATCTGGGATTCTTCTCTGCTCCTATTGTAGGGAGAGGTATTACAGTTTACTTCGAAAGGCACAGGAATATGGAATCAGATGCCTCAGGTACAAGGGATTATCAAATGTGGGAGTTGGAAGGTATTCAAGAGGTAATTTGATGTACACTTCTCCAAGATATCCCTGACAAATCTTTCCTGGAAAACCTCCCATCACAGGGTACTTGCTACCTCCAAAGGAAGCCCATTTCACTTTGGGATATCTATACTTGATAAAAAGCTTTCCTTTGTATCGAATCAAAACCCAATTCTCTTGAACTCTGTAATTTCTCCTTAATTCTGCCCTCTAAGAGCTAAGAATATGTAATACCATGTTTAAATTGTTTTATGTCTAGGGGGCAACATAATGATTCTTAAAACCAACTTGGTTTACTTCTCTGTTTTTTTTTTTTGTAAAGTAGTTTCTCTCAGAGAAAAAGTCATGAATTAGGTCACAATCATTCTGAGCCCCTGGTTAGAAAAATACCTAACAAATAATGAGGAAGGAGTTGGGTTCTTTGCCTAATCTTACCTTTATATTTATCTCTGGTTGAACCGTGGTCTCTCTATAGTTGAGACAAAATTCAAGTTACAGCATCCTCTGTACAATGAAATACCATATTATGTTATAGTACCTGTGGATAGGAATTGGAAGGTGAAGGTGGTAAAAGAGCTCATCTTT
The DNA here is from genome assembly GCA_028646575.1 of Pseudocheirus occidentalis. Lineage (NCBI taxonomy): Eukaryota > Metazoa > Chordata > Mammalia > Diprotodontia > Pseudocheiridae > Pseudocheirus > Pseudocheirus occidentalis. Next base: position 113,994,383 of record CM053596.1, read on the forward strand.
GGGTGGGATTCCCCTCGGCCTGATTTCTCCATTTATAGATTGCCTATAAAGTCAACGATTCTTCTCTATACCACTCTTCTCTGGCATAGCTTAGTCATCTGTTTCCTCCTCCTGGAAATCCCAGCACATATTTAAAGAGCAAAATGTATGATTGCTCCAACCTCTTAAAATGGTTCTGAGATATCACCTTGGTTTTCTACAAATTGCTTAAGGTGTGACCCAGTTGCTCAAACAATGCTTTTATTGTTTCAAATAGATATACAGGTCCAGTTCACACTCAATTCTGATTGTTTGATTCAATCAGAAAGTGTTCTTCTCTACTTAAGGTATCAGAGTTAAAATGTTTCAAGTTTCTTTTTACAAAAAGAAAGAACAAGAGCTAGACCTGGGAATTCATGGGTGCAGAAGTATCACAGATGAGGAAACTCCCTCTGATACAGTCCCTCTGGTGCTGTCTTTCCAGTTTATAGTCTGAAGAAAATTACCTTAAGATTAAATGAGTTGTGTCAGAGATGAGACTTGATCCCAGGTTTTTCTGGTTCTAAGGCTGCCTCTCTGTCTGGTATGACATGCTGCCTCAGAGTCAAGAATAAATTTTATAATAACAATAACACTGGCTAACACATTTATGCAGCACCTTAAAGTTTGCAGATTGCTTCATCTATACTAATTTGGTTCTCTCAATAACCCTGTGAAGTAGGAGCTCTTATTTTTTCACATTTTATAATGAGGAAATTTAGGCGACCTTATTCCTAAGGTCACAGACCTTATTCCTAAGGTCACAGAGCTCAAACTGCCAGTTTTCCTGACTCCAAGTCCAGTGCTCTTTCCTCTGAAAGTCTTGTTTGTTTCCCTCTTCCCCACAGCAGCTTCTTCAAACATATGAAGATTTCTATCATCCCAGCCTCCCTCCCCAATCTCTGCCCCCAGTCCCTTCAATTAGTCTTCCTATGCTATAGTTTTGTCTTCCATTAGCAATTTCTTGTTGCCTCCTATATATAGTATGCTGTATTGTCACTGCTCCCAAATCCTGGTAATGTTTGCTTTCCAGTTATCTGAACTTTATAGATAAGAAAATAAAACATATTGGAAGGGATTATATCGTTCTTGCCTTTTCAATTTGGCCTTCTTGTGTTTATGAATTTCAAACTAACCTTGATATTTTTCAAGGCATCTTTGGAAAACAATAACTCACATTTCAAGTAAAGCTATTGAAGGTTTACAATGCAGTTCCAAAGGATGTCCCACTGCTTGTTTGTGTCTTTGTTCTCTTGGATCTTGGGTTCCCTTAGATGTGTTTTAACTATAGGAATACAAGTAGGAAAAATGACAGGAGAGGAGGCTTTGTTGAAAACTTGTTATTGAGAATCCAATGGACACCCTACTGGTTTTAAGGGAGAGTTGGCAGATAAAGAAAATAATATTACATCCCCTCCTTTACTTTTCACTTGTTTCAGAACTAAATGAAATTAGGGAGAGGGGAAACCCTTTCTGAGGCTTGCTTCCTTTTCTTTAGTTCTTTGGAAGCCAGAGTATTAGTATTCATTTAGTCTCCTATACTCATGGGGGAGCACCAGTTCAATTAAAATCTCTAATACAGAATATTCTTCCATTTATATATCTAGCCCTAGTCTCTCTCTTTCTCTCTCTCTCTCTCTCTCTCTCTCTCTCTCTCTCTCTCTCTCTCTCTCTCTCTCTCTCTCTCTCTCTCTCTCTCTCGCCTCACCAACTCCCTCTCAGAAAGGGCCAAATCAGTTTTCTGCTGGAATCTCAAACTCCCCCTATTGATTTGGACCTAGGTTTGAATTCCAACTCTGCCAATTAGTCTTTATCTAACCTTGGTTAAGTCACATATCCTCTCTCTGCTTCAGGTTCCTCATCTGGAGGGCTAGATTCAATGGCTTCAAAGGTTCCTTCCAGTTCTAGCAATAAGATCCTACGAGTCAAATTTTTCCTATTCTACCAAGTGCAACATTATCTTTCCAGTCCTTCAAGATCTCAATCTCACCCTGAGGAGTTGCTAGGTGGTACAGTGGATAGAGCACCAGCCCTGGATTCAGGTAGACCTGAGTTCAAACACAGTTTCAGATACTTACTGGCTGTGTGGCTCTGGGCAAGTCATGTAATCTCTCATTTCCTTATCTGTAAATTGCGAATGACAATAGCACCTTTTCTACAAGGTTGTAAAGTTAGTGGGAGAAATGTAAAATGTTTTTACAAATCTTAAAGCCCTATGTAAATGTTAGCTATTTGACCTTGGAAAACTTACTCACCTCTGTGTATATGATTTTATTCATTTTTAAATTGGGATAATAATATTTTTCCTACTTATCTCAGAGAGATGGCTTTAAGCATTAATTGAAAAAAAAATGATTCATAAACCTGAAAGTGAACCATAGTTTACAGGATCATAGATACAGGGCTTGAAGGGACCTTAGAAAACATGTAGTCCAGCCCCATTCTGTATATGAAGAAACTGAGACATTTTGAAGCTATCTGAGCTTTCTAGGGTCATTTGAATACAGAATTTAGTCTTTAGACTTCTTAGTACAGCTGTCTTAAGGAGGTATCATTAAGGGAAGAAGTATAGCAGAAAGAGTATTAGTCCTGAAGTCAGAGAACACAAGTTCAAGTCTCACATATGATGCTTTTGTTACCTTGGATAAATCATTTAACCTTTCTGGTACTCAGTTTCTTGATCAATAAAATTAAAGGGAAGGACTAGATAGTCTGTGAGGCCCCTTCCAGGTCTAGATTTATGATCCAAAGATCTCATTTAGTGCCATGAATGTCTACCATGCAATCTTGTCATAACATTGCCTGTCATGCATATGTTATACACATTATTATATTGTTATATTATTTATTAATATTATTATTTCTTATATAAGGCTTTAAATAACCATTTTGTCTGTGCACTGGAAAGGACTGATTCAGTGTGATACTCCCTATTTGCCTTTGCCTTGGTGATAAGAACAATCCCAGAGTGTAAATCCATATCCAAGTTAGGGCTATTCAGCATCAATAAATCAATCAACATTATCAAGCACCCACTTTGTTCCAGGGGCTGTGTTAAGAACTGGGGATAACAAACTCCAACAATAAGAATCTAATGAAGAGTCACCCTTCTGATTCAAAGATCAGCAACTAGTAAGGGTCCTAAACAGAGCCTTCTTTTTGGAAGGTCATCATTGCCAGTAGTAGGTCATCATAAAAAAGGAGTATAAGAGAGGGTCAGATAATGAGGTGCAAAGTTAATGTCACAGGGCTCACACCAAGGGTCTTGACCCATGTTGTTTACTCCAAGCTGCCCCAGCAGGCTGCTTCTTCTTTCTTCTTTTTTTTTTTTTTAGCAAATTATTTTTTTTTAGAAAATTATTTTTTCCCCCTGAACTTAACAAATGACAAATAAAATGATTATTTCAATATAGAAAGTAGAACAAAGGCTTGTGCATGAATCCATAGATCTCTATTATTTACATACTACTTTTCCTCTTAAGCACATAATAAAGTCAACATGTCATTTTCAAAGCTGCCCTGCTTGTCTGTATTTCCTTCTGGCTTCCCTTCTGTTCTTTTCTGCTCATTTAAAAATGCTTCAATGACCTGCCCTTTTTTTTTTTCTGACAGGCCTGCTGATATCCACAGTTTCTTACCTCATGTCAAAACAAAAACAAACAAATAAACAAACCAAAAAAAAACCCTAATCCTAGTGACAAATATGCAAAGTCAAGCAAAACAATGAAGCTCAGGCAGCCTTCCAGCCCTGCCAGGTTTCCTGGTACATGTAAAAGGCCTTGTTTAGATGGATGTTGTCTTGTTTTGGGGATGCTTAATGGCATGATGGGGTGGCATGGCTGTATTCCCGAGGCAATAGTTTCACCCCTCTCTAGGTAGACTTAACTTGACTGTCTTGAGTTTGTAAACCCAAAGAGGTGATGTCAGTGGCATATGTGGGCAGAAGTGATTGCATCTGGGTACTATAATAAAAACTAATCACTTTCAAGAATTTCTGTATTTTCCAATAGTCTAACCCAATAGGGCAATCAATGGCATTTGGGGCTTGATGTTGTCAATTTGACATTCATTCCTGCAGTATTTATGGATACACAAATGAGATGTGATTTACTCAGTCTGCCACCAGTACTCATCTCAACTTACCTTGGACAAAGCAGATGAGTCTTAAGCAAGTTGCCACAAATATATGTAGCTTAAATAACTTTTCCTAGGGAGACACAGCTAATAAGTGTTTTAGTTGGGTTTTTTACCTGACTCTCAACCTAGCATTATCTCTTTTGTGATAGTAATGACCACTCAAAGCATACACATTGAAAAGAATGGTTTTCTGAATGTCTAATTAAGTAAAATTAGTACCCCACTTTGGTATTATCAGATATATTTCTGTGTTCACTCTGAGTGAAATGTTGCTTGAATCAGAAAATCCTAAATTGTGCCATAGTCCAATGCTGATAAGAGGTCAAGAGAAGCAGAAAGTTGTTCTTTCTCTTTCTCAAATCCCCCACACCACCACCATCACCAATATTTGTGTTGTAACAGACTAAAGTCACAGCTTGGCTATCCAACAGGGAAAGTATTATAAAGAGTCCCAAAGTGGAGAAATGATCAAGAAAATATAACTCTAACATGGAAATGTATACTGTATTCTCAGATCACACCTCCTGCTAGGAGAAAAAAATGAAGAAAGCAAAGGTACAGGGAAAAGATTTAGGTCACATAAAAATACTTAATTGGTAGTGTTTCTCATATAAAGGAAACCTAGAGTCCAAATCTCTGTGGTCTTTGCCAGGGCATTCCTATTGCTCCAAAAAAACCTGTCAATATTCAGTTATTCTCCTCTGTTGGATGCTTGGGAGAAGCGAATGGATGAAGAGAGAAACGTCTGAGAGTCTGAGAGAAGCTGTCACTTTTTTCTTCTGGTTGCTAAACTTCTTGACCAAGACCCCACAGACGTGCAGATCCTTCATTGAAATCCCTCCATGAATGTTTCTCTCGGCTCTAACGTACCCCATTTGTAGGAGTCTTTTAACTTACAGTGATTTCTAGGGGACTTTATTAATACTGAACACCTTCTGGATCTAGGGGAAGTTATTTCAAACCGTGTCTTAGAGAATAAGTGTCCAACCAAGATTGAGCGTATAAAGCAAATTAAAATAATTCAAAGTTTATACCTTCTTGTGGACAACTTTGCATCTTGGAGAAGACAGAGAGAAGAAAGAGAGGATGATACAAAAAACAAGTAAATAATAAAGAAATTACTATGTGGGTAGATGCTTTGGGGGGGCTATAACACAATTTTCCCCCTTTTATGTTTCTTTTTTACTCAAACTATAGCAAAGCAATCTGATGTCAAAGGTTAAAAGAGTCCTTGTTTTCTGGTATGGTCCTTTCTTTTCTACCACATGAGAACAATTGTACAGCTACAGGCAGAAGAAGACAGTATATTGGGGAAATGGAAAAAGATGGAGGAGATGGATTTAGAAGTCTCATCATCATAAAGATTAAAAGAATATTTCTATAGTAAGAGATATTTGTGTACGTATATGGATAAATAGATTATAATGAGAAATACCACAAATGCAACTAAAGCTTGTTTTCCTCTTATGAAAAATGCTATAAGAACTCTAGGGTTCAAAGCCAGCATCTACCACTGACTCCAATGTAAGTGAATGAGTCACCACATCTCTCTGAATCTCAGCTTCCTCATCTATAAAATGAGAAGGGAAGTCAGATGGTGTCTAAAATTCTTTCTAGGCCCCCAAACTATTCTATTTTGTGACTTTAAACATCATATAATTGGAAGGGCTGCTCAAGACTGTAGCACCACCCATAACTTAACAAAAATCTGCTCTGCAACTTACCTAAGAAGTAATCCAGTCTTTGGTTAAAATCACCAGACACAGCTAGGTGGTGCACTGGATAGAGTCAGGAGGACCTGAGTTCAAATTTGACCTCAGACATTAGTTGTGTGATCCTGGGCCAGTCACTTAACTCTGATTGCCTCACAAACAAACAAAAACAAAAAGAAAAATCCAAACAACAACAACAAAAAACAACACAAAAGAAAATCACCAAGGAAAATGGTTCCTGGACTACAGCTTAAAGAACCTTTTGCTATGTGTGTTGAGATCCCTGCCAGCAGCTAATGAGAGCTCTCACAGGTAATGGATAAAGGAATCCTACACTCTTCTAAATTACTAATAGCGTATCAGGGATGCTATTTGGAGTTACAGAGACAACACAGTATGCTTTCTTTTTAAATTTAAAGGCCCAGATGTCTTCAAGTAGTGATATTATTACATTTATTTGTTTGTTTGTTTTTTTACTTTTGGAGGGCAATTGGGGTTAAGTGACTTACCCAAAGTCACACGGCTAGTTAGTTGAGTGTCTGAGTCAGCCTTTGAACTCAGGTCCTCCTGACTCCAGGGCTGGTGCTCTACTCACTGCACTACCTAGCCGCCCTGATAAGAGAATGATATATATTTTTTTGGATTTGCATGGGGGAAGGCAGAGCAATTGGGGGTTAAGTGACTTGCCCACGGTCACAGAGCTAGTAAGTGTTAAGTATCTGAGGCCAGATTTGAACTCAGGGCCAGATTTGAACTCAGGGCCGGCGTTCTATTCACTGCATCATCTAGCTGCCCCTATTATTACATTTATGACCTTAAAAAGAATCTCGGTATCCTCTTTATCCCCAGCATTTCCTCACTGAATGTTACTAGGAAAATTAGGTGAATAACTGGAGCTTGGTTTCCTGCTAACCATGGCAAACTTTATTAAACTTTGTGGTTATTAACTTCATTCAATAACACCAACTGATTCAGAATCACAAGCAACCAGAGGCTAGGTTAACTGAGGCCTAGGTGTTTTAATATTTCGTCTATCTCTCAGTATGCATGGATCAAATATTATTTGAAGACAGCTATGACAGCTATTTTATTTGGTCTCTCAAGTTGCAAGTTTGGTACTTAAGAAACTGCGCTCAAGAGAGGAGGGTACATGTAATTGCTATAGTCTTAATTAATTGCTCATGACTCTTCATCAAGTTGAAATGCATTGGGAGATAAGAGAGAAATATACTCCCCGACTCAGGAAGGTACATGCACAAGGAAGATGAGAGGCGTTATGGTAGCAGTCAGGTAAACAAGTAAACCAGCTCACCCTGCATAAGGCAATTACAGGCAATAGGCTTCCTCTAATTTGTCTTTTGTTTTCCTTGGCAGCGCGGGCCTTAGAGAAGCCTTGGAAAGTAGGAGGGTTGCTGCTTCAAAGTGGGATTAAAAGTAGGGTAAATGAGGGAATGGCTTTATTCCAAGATTTTTTTTTTAATTTTCTTCTCACAATTCTTGGGTGTCTACATAGCAGACAATATGTTAAAGAAGAAAGATAAACAGCCCAATAATGAACTTGGTATATTTCCCAAACTACTTCAATTATGGTTAATTTCTTCCTTCCCTGAGTTCCTGCTGTACTAGAATATGTGACAAGGCTTGCTTGATTCCATAACTTTGTCCTGTTTTCTAATTTTACTTTCCCCAACTAGATGCAAAGTTCTTTGAGGGCAAACTGGATCCATGAATTACAGAATTAGAGTTGGAAAAGCCTTTGGGGGTTGACTAGTTCAACCCTTTCCACATAAGAAACTTGACGACTGGTAGAGATTAAGTGACTTGTTTAAGGTTACATAAGTGATCAGTAGTGGGTCATAGTGGAAGGTCAACTGATTCAGAACTCAAAAGACCTGGATTCAAATTATACCCTTGAGTCTGTGGGACTTTGAACAAACCTTTAAGAGAATAAACATTTACTAGGTATCTGCTATGTGCCAGGAACAGAGGTGAGCACTTTTACAAATATCACCTCATTTGATCCTCAAAATAACTCTGTGAGATACATTCTATTATTATCTCTATTTTACAATTGAGGAAACTGAAGCAGAGATTGAATAAGTTACATAAGATTACACTGTTAATTTCTTGAGGCTGGATTTGAACTTAAGTCTTCTTGACTGTAGGTCCAGAGCTCTATCCACTCTCCCATGTAGCTTTTGGTTGTTCAGTTATTTGCAGTCATGTCCAAATCTCGCTGACCCCATTTGGGGTTTTCTTGGCAAAGATAGTAAAGTGATTTGCCATTTCCTCCTGAAGCTCATTTTACAGATAAAGAAGCTGAGGCAAACAGGGTTAGATGACTTGCTCAGGGTCACACAGATAGTAAGTGTCTCATACTAGATGTGAATTCAGGAAGAGAAGTCTTCCTGACGTCCAGGCTCAATGCTCTATGCACTGCACCATTTGTAAAATGAGGGGCTTGTACAAAAAGGTATTTGAGGTCCCCTCCAGCTCTCTATCCATAATTCTACCATTTACGAAGCCAAATGCTCTAACTATGATTTCTGTTTATTCCTCTCTGTCCCCAGTGTGCCTAGGACAGTGTTGCAAATATAATAGGTATCCAATAAATATTTATTTATTTATAAGGATTATCAATTTATTGCTGAGGCAAAAAAAGGAAAGGTCTCATTCTCATTTTCTATCAAAGAATTTCAGAGCTGTGAGGGATCTTGAGAGGCCATATAGTCCTTTATATACCTGAAATGGAAATATTCTTTTTAAAAACTTTTTAAAAAATATAAATCTTTCTTGGTCTGCTGATAAAAATATTTACACTTAACCTTTTTAAGGTTCCCTTGAAATGATTATTAGTTCAGTCGACCAAATTATGAGCTCTTCTAAAAACCTCAAGTGATACCATTAGTGCCATATAGAACAATTTACCTTATTACATAAAATAATTTTAAATTTGGAAGGAACCTTAAAGTTCAGAGTTTTAAAGATCATATCAGTAGGGCACATGAAAAAAAAGATTGTACCTGGATGATAAATATTTGGTCACATAAAAAAAAGGTAAAAAGTAAAGACTAGTGTAAAGTAAAACAATCTGAAATTACACACCTTGCCAAAGGTAATATGCAACTGAGAACATTTTTTATGACAAAATGTTAAAAACTAATAATCTGTAAAATAAAGCAATAAATGAAATGTACCGTGAAAATATTCCCTGCAGGAAAATGGAATAATCTTTTAATTGAACTGGAGAAATAATTGAAAACACGTCTGTCCAGACTACGTAAGATTTATGAATATTTGGTGATCCAATGTCTTTTCCTTTTCCCTGTTCATGGGGGAAAAAGTCAGCAGAGTTCCTGGCACTCTAGAGATAGTATAAGGTTCTTGGCCTTGGAAATTTCTTCCCCAAACCATTTCAACTAGAAATAGCCTATTAAATGTTATTTGAAACAGCTATGCTATCACAGTACTTAAACATCAAAGACATTACTAAACCTACTCATCTTGGAAACCACAAAGAAAGGCCTCTAATACCATGAAAGCTTTAACTTTCCTTGTAACATCTTACTGGGCCACAACGGCCTAGAGAGTGGTTCTAAATGTTTAACCAGTGCTTGTTTAGCCTGTTTAAGTGATAAATATTATCAGCTTATGACACGATTATGGGTACAATTGGCTATTTGATGAAGATATAGAAACGAGATTGCAGACCTGGCTGACTTTTTGACAAAACTGTGCAAGTTGGTGAAAGAATAAAAAGGCTGCCTCTTTTCTAAGCAACATTTAAAACCTGAAAAGATGATTCAACTGTTTACCACAAATTCTGATTATAAGCTCTTTTCAAAGTAGCTTTAGGCAAAAATTTGAAAGGAGAAGCCAAAATAGATAAAAAAGAATCTTTTTTTCCCCTCCATTCCCATAGTAGTAAGTAGAGATAGTACAAAGCACAAAATGGGCAGTGAGATTTCCATTGTTAAAGAATGTTGTTATTGAACACCTTGGAAAAACCCATTGGTACTCTTTTCATTTATACAAAGAAAAGATTATCTCATGTTAGTTTATTTTTCATCTGGTAGAACAAACAATGTCAATTAGCTGAAATCTAGCTACTTGAAATCCATAATTGAGTGGTCATATTTGTCAAAAATTATTTTAAAATGTAACTTTGGGTGTCTATCTAAAGGTTAGAAGAGATTCAGTATAATAATCTGAAACATAGATATATAGACATAGAGATCTATTATATCTACATATGTATGTCCATCTATATGTATATATAGAGAAATGTGGCTATGGATAGGTGCTATCTATATCTATCAGTCTATCTATAATATAGAGCTGGGCAAATAAAAACTGATATTTTGGAGGCAGTGTAAGACATTTAATCTTAAGAGAGAGTATTGTCTAGCATGATTCTGGAGAAAAAGAGAGAGAGAGAAAGAGAGAGAGAGAAAGAGAGAGAGAGAGAGAGAGAGAGAGAAAGAGAGAGAGAGAGAGAGACTGAGAGACTGACTTGGATTCAGAGGATCTAAGTTTCGATGCTACCTCTGTCACCTCTGTCACTATTTTATGATCTTGGAGTGAGGTATTTAACTTCTATGGACCTCAGTTTCCTCATCTGCAAAATGAGAGTTTAGAATCACAAGCTCTCTTCTCACTTTAGAACTATTAAACTTATAATCTTGGTAAAAAAGATTCAATAATATTTAATATTTTGGACCTACTGTAAAAGGAAGATACACAAGAGAATCTTTTACTAGAACTGTCTCAGAAAGCAACAGTATAGAGGCAAATTGGCTTTTTGGTTAAACCTCAGGATAACTAGATGGTTAGATAATGAGAGTAGATTTTTCTCATGCAGTAATTTTTTACACACAGGAATATTTCCTTATATCCTCTCACCAGAATGGCTAAGCAAATAAAGGCTAGGACTTGAAAATACATTTATTACAATTTAGAGATGAAAAAAAGGTACACTGGGGGTATTTGATTCATGAATTCTATAGAGTGGAAGAAGGCAATAAAAATAATTTACAAAATCAATTTTGCAGTGACCTGCATCTGAAAAAGCAATAAGGGTAAGTGCCACCCAGGCTGTGCTTTGGCTTTTCAGATTGCAGTGCTATTTGTTGAAATATGTGCTCACAATTAATTGGTCTGACTACAGGGCTCTTTTTGCCTTTCATTAGCGTTCTGTGTAAAGGGTAAAATAGAAATGTGCACATGATCACAAAATGCCTCAGAAACTCAGGAATTGTAGCATGATAATGCCGTTTGGGCATAAAGGGATTTGTTAGAGGCTTAATTGTGTTCCCCATCTACAATTGGTATGGGGATATAAAAAGATATTAGTTTCTCTGGAGGTGAAGATTGGATTCTTCCTCAAGAAACATCAGATGACTGATGTCTTATCACTAAAATAAGCACCTTATTCTGTAATCTTTATTTTATCTTTTATGATTGTCTTGGTAGAAAATCTAGTAATCTCTCCATAATTGTCATGGTTCTTTTTGATAAAGGCAAATAATACATCAATGTTGAGAAAAACAATGAAGCCCTTATGAAAACAAATATTAAAAAAATAGTTGCTGTTAGCCTCTCTTCTAATACTTGGTGGACAGAGATCTGCACATCTCACTAAGGCTACTTCCCCCAAAAGAGAAACATTATTATCGATCCCAGATGAACTTATCAGGATGCAGTGAACCACAGATGCAATCTGATGACTTAAGACTATGAGGCCAAAAGTTTATTCATTATTAAGAATAAACAACAGGAGACTTAAGTTGTTTGGGGGTAAAACAAATATGAAGCTAGATTTTCCTTTTGAATTTTATAATATTCCCCAAAGATTCTAACTAAAGGAATGTAAGAATGCTCATTCAGGAAGAAACTGAAATTATAGCCACATGGTCCTTTGAATGAAAACCTTATGATGTCCAGAAAACCAAAATGAAGCAATTTCTCTCTCTTGGGTACTTACTAAGGAAGTCACATGTATAAGGAATGCCCTCAGCATTCTGCCAGACTTCTTATACATGCTAGAATTCTTCAGGGTCACAAGATCACAGATCTAGAGACTGAGAAGGGACTTTACAGACCAGCTACCTAGGTCACCCTAGATAAATTAAATGACTTGTCTAATAATCAGAGGTGAAATTTAAACCAAGAATTCTGACTCCACAATCTGTGCTCCTAATGCTGTAGCAAACACCTGCCTTAAAATATATATGTACTTATGTACACACACACACGCACATATATATATATATATATATATTAATAAGCACACACACCTATATATACACAGGTGTGTGTATGTTTTTATTTGTGTGCATGTGTATATATGTATATATATATATATGGAAAGACAGAGAAGAACAGAGAGAGAGAGAGAGAGAGAGAGAGAGAGAGAGAGAGAGAGAGAGAGAAAGAGAGAGAGAGAGTTGATGACAAGAATTTGTCTAGTGCTTCCTATGAGGAGCCAGGCTCTGGGCATAGAATATACAATGAAAGGTAAAAACACTACCTGCCCTCAAGGGGTTCACAGTCTAATGGATGTCACGGTGGGTAGGGAAGACATATAGGTGTATACACACACACACACACACACACACACACACACACATATATATATATACATACATACACACATACGTGCGCACGCGCGCGTGCACACACACGCACGTACACACTCCCCCCCCAAGATATAGACAGAATACCTTAAAGGTAGTTCTAGAGGCCATGAATCTTAGCGATGGTGAGATTGGAGCTGAATCTTGAGGGAATCCAGGGAAATGCTATGAATAAAATATGGATATATGGAACAGCTAGTGTAAAGACTAAGCCCAGAGATAAGAAAGACAAGAGAGAGAGTATATGGAGTATATGGAGTACCATATTCATGGAATAATAATTAGGCCAATACACCTGAATTATTAGTGTGGAAGAGAGCAAAATGTTAGGTTTTGAAGAGGTTTAAATGACAAAAGAGAAGTGTGATTCTGGAAGTGACAGGGAGCCATGAAAATTTGTTGAGTAAGGGGCATAATATAGTCATGCCCCCACCGTGTGGAAGATGAAATGGAGTAGGGAGATACTTAAATCAGGGAGATAAATTAGAAGGCTATTTCAACAGCACAGACATAACCTGAGGAAGTCTTATACTAAGGGTAGTGGCTGTGTGAGTGAAGAGGGGATACAGTTGAGAGATGTTGGCAAAGGTATTAATGGCGAATTTTGGTAATGGTTTGGATATTTGACTTGGATGACTGTATACAGTTGAGAATTACATCAGAGTTAGGTACCTGGTGATTAGGAAGATGATGATATTTTCAAAATCAGTGGGGAACCTGAGGATAGGGGAGAATTGAAGGAAAGATAGTGAGTTCTTTTTTGAACATGTTCAACTTGAAATGCCCACAAGATATTCAGTTTGAGATGTCTAAAAGGCAAGTGGTAATAAAGCACTATAGCTCATGAGATGGGTTAGGGGGTGGAGGTTATACATGCATACATAAATATGCATATATATGCATATCTATCTATCTATCTATCATCTATCTATCATCTATCTATCTATCTATCTATCTATCTATCTAT
>CM053596.1:114008351-114045791 GCA_028646575.1 Pseudocheirus occidentalis
CCAGAAACTGGGATCTTTAGGCTTATCAAACAGTATATTACTATAGTCGTTAACTACTGTGTCTTTAGTACCCAGTCTATTTCACTGATCCACCACTCTGTTCCTTAGCCAGTACCAGGCAGTTTTCAGGACTGCTGCTTTATAATAGAGATTAAAATCTGGTACGGATAGGCCTCCTTCCCTAAAAGATTGAGTTCCTTAACAAAAAATCATTAGGCCCATATGGCTTCACAAGTGAATTCTACTGAATATGTAAAAACAATTAATTCTAATACTGTGTAAACTATTTGACGAAAAATGGGCAAAGAAGGCGTCCTATCAAGTTCCTTTTAAAGCACAAATATGATGCTGCTATCTAAACCAGGAGGACCAAAAACAGAAAGAAGGCTATAGATCAGTTTCCCTAATAAATATTAATGCAAAAATTTTAATAAAATATTAGCAAGGAGATTATAGAAATGCATCACAATGTGACCAAACAGGATTTGTACCAAGAATGCAGGGCTATTTCAATATTAGTAAAACTATCGGAATAACTGACCTTATCAACAGCAACAAAAAAATAACAAAAATTATATGATTATTTCTATGGATGCTAAAAAAAGTTTTTGACGAAATACAATACCCATTCCTATTAAAAAAAAACACTAGAGAGCATAGAAATAAATGGAGTTTTCCTCACAATGATAAGTATCTATCTAAAACCATCCTCAAGCATTGTAAGACTAAACTACAAACTTTTCCAGTAAGATTGCAAAAGATGCTGATTGTCATAGAGGTAATAATAGAGATTATTCAGTATTTTTTCTAGAAATGCTAGCTATAGCAATGACAGAAGAAAAAGAAATTTAAGGAATTATAATAGACAATGATGAAACAAAACACAATGGTATACCTGGTATATCAAAGTTATACAAATAAAAAATTTGTTGAAATAATTAACAACTTCAGCAAAATTGCAGGATATCAAGTAAACCCACATAAATCATTGGCATTTCTATATGTTGATAATAAAGTCCAGCAGGAAGAGATAGAGAAATTCCATTTAAAACAACTGTAAAAATATAAAATACTTGGGAGTCTACATGCCAACAAAAACTCAGGAACTATATTAACAAAGTGCAAAACACTTTTCACGTGAAGTCAGGTCTAAACAATTGGAGAAATATCAATTTCTCAGAGGTAGGCTGAGCTAATATAATACAAATGATAATTCTATCTAACTTAATTTACTCGTTCAGTGCCATATCAATCAAATTATCAAAAAATTACAGATGTAGAAAAAAATCAGCATTCCTCTGGAAGAAAAAACTGTCAAGAATATTAAGGTAATCAATGAAAAAAAGCATGAGAAGGAAGGTGGTTTAGCAGAACAAGATCTCAGGCTGCATTACAAAATGATAATGAACAAAATAGACTGGTGCTCACTAAGAAATAGACTGGTGGATTAGCTGAATTAATTAGTTATATCATACACAGTAGTAAATGTCCATTATTATATATACATTGTTTGACAAACCCAAAGATCTGAGTGTTAGAGACAAGACCTCAATATTTGAGGAAAATAGCTGGGAAAACTGGAAATTATTTTGGTAGAAAATAGGCATAAATGAACATCTCACATTGTATATCAAGATAAGGTCAGAATGAGTATATGATTTAGATATGCAGGGTGATATAAACAAATTAGGAGAACGTGGAATACTTTGTCAGATTTATGGAGAAGAGAAAAATTTATGACCCAAAAAGTGATAAAAAAAAATTAGAAAGGTAAAATGAATACCTTTAATTATATTAAATTAGAAAGGGTTTGAACAAGTTTAGAAGAAAAGCATGAAACTGAAGGGAAAATATTACAGCATGTTTCTCTAATAAAGGCCTCATTTCTCAAATATATAGAGAACTAAATCAAAATTTTAAGAATATGAGTCATTTCCCAATTGATAAATGGTCAAAAGATATGAACAAGTTATCTTTAGAAAAAGATATCAAAGCCATCTGCAGTCACATGAAAAAATATCCTAAGTAACTATTAATTAGAGAAATGCAAATTAAAACAACTCAGAGGCACCACTTTACATCTATCTGATTGGCTAACATGACAGAAAAGGAAAATGACAAATGCTGGAGGGAATATGGAAAAAAATGGAACACTAATGCACTGTTGTTGGAGTTGTGAACTGATTCAAACATTTTGGAGATAATTTGGAACTACACCCCAGGGGAGATAAAACTTTGCTTTTATTGACCCAGCAATACTACTACTACTAGGTTTATATCCCAAAGAGATGAAAGAAAAAGCAAAAGGACCTATTTGTACATTTTTTTCCTGTGGTGACAAAGAATTAGAAATTCAGAGTATGTCCATTACTTAGGGAATGGCAAAAAAAAATTGCAGTATATAATTGTAATGGAATGATAGTGTACTATAAGAAATGATGAGAAAGATGGGTTGAGAAAAACTTGGGAAGTCTTATATGAACTGATGGAAAGTAAAATGAGCAGACTTGACAGATCATTGTACACAACATCAGCTATGTGAACGACTTAGCTCTTCTCAGCAATACCATGATCTAAGACAATCCTGAAAACTCATGTTGAAAAATGCTATATAGCTTTAGGAAAAACAACTAAATAGTAGTCTGCATGCAGATTGGAGGGTACATTTTTAAAACTTTATTATGCTTATCTTCATTTCCTTTTTCAGCATGGCTAAATATGGAAACATTTTGCATGACTACACATGTATAGTCTATATCAAATTACATGTCTTTTGAAGGTTGGAGGGAAAAAATTTGGAACTCAAAATTTTTAAAAGAGGTTAAAAGCTTCTGTTTACATGTAATTGAGAAAAATAACATAAAAATTAAATTTAAAAATTTGAAGAACTACAAAATAGAAGTTTACAGTTTGATAAACAATCTACTTGGTTTATATATATATATATATATATATATATATATATATATATATATATATATATATATATATTAACATTTTCACATGAAAGAGGATTTAGATGTGTTCTGCTTAGATCCATAGGGCAAAATTAGGATTAATTAGTGAAAGATGGAATGAGGCAGTGTAAAGCCACATACAAGCAGCTTTCCAGAGGATGGCTGCTGTGAACAGCTTTCAAGGTTCTAATTACATAGTATAGTGAACTATTTATTCAATAACAAATCAGTGCAAAAAATTCACACAAATTATCACATAAAATCAAAATAAAACATTCACAATGACATAATAACTCAAAAATTTATCACTAAAATGGCCACATAGTTTTCACCAAAGTAGTCACATACATTTGAACAAAGTACAAGCATTTAGTCAATCAATCACTTAGTAACTCAATCATGAAATCATAAAATACAAAAGGTCAAAGTCCTCCATCCATGGGGCACACTGAATTACAAATCAGTCAATATTCAGTCATCAGTCACTACTCAGTCATCAGTCACTACTCAATACCCTCTTAAGAGGTAGTGGAAAATACACAGGCCATCCACCCCTAGTCACAAGTAAATCACAGTTTCATCACTACTCAGTACCCATGGAGAGGTCTTTTCATCTTGATTGGAGGTAGGCTTTTACCTTCCATAATTTCTCTTCCATGGTCCCAGCTCCCACCAGAATGTAGCCAACTGCTACCTGAGTTCAAAGGCATACATCTCCCAGCTTCTTGTCCAGCTCTCTGTATAGTTTCTGCTCCATATTGAAGCTCACAGTATCCAGTCCACCTTAGGTCCTTCACAGCTTCTGTTCCTGGGAAGAGAAAACTTAACAGAGCCACAAAGTACCAATACCAGAGTCATGCTTCCTCTGGCAGCTCCAACTGGCCCTTGGAAGTCTTCAACAGCTCTGTTCTCAGAATCAAATTCACTTTCCCATTATCAAAATCAAAAGCACTTTCTCCATGGAAGTTCCAGTCCAGCAGCAGCAGCCCTGCCTTCAGGTGCTCATCCCAAGAAGTTCTGACTGTCCAGCTTGTGCTCTTCCTTAAATACAGTATAGTTCTTCCCTATTCTGCCCCTTCCTGTTACATCAGCAACAGGGGTTCACACCCTCTGTTTCTTTAACAGAGGCTTAATTTGAAACTAGGTACTAAGTACCTCTTAGCTTAGCCATACAAAGGGATCTTCAAACTTCATTACCATTACAGGCAGATTTCATTTTGTTTATTGAAAAGAAAAAGATACTAGGAATTAAAACCATTAAAATGCTAACTTGGGACCCAATGAATTCTTTTTTCATTGAAGTCTTCAAGTGGAGCTTTCACAAAGGAGAGAAGAGAATAAATACCCATATAGTACCTACTATGTGCCAGGCTAAATTCTTTACAAATACTATCTCACAACAATTCTGCAAGGTAGGTACTATTATTATCCTTCTTTTATATCTGAGGAAACTGAGGCAAAGAAGTTAAGGGAAATGCCCAGAGTTAGATAGCAAGTAAGTATTTATGTCAGATTTGAACATAGCTCTTCCTGTCTCCATGCCCAGCACTCCTGAACGTGAAGACTTGTACCTCTGAGGAAGACTGTGGATGTCACAGATAGCACACTTGTTCAACTGTACATTGTTGACTAAATGTCCTCTGTATGGAACACACATCCCCAAAGTGTCATTTCACTTTTGAGGTTCTGTGATTCTAGGTGGTGTGTTGCCTTTCACTTTATGTGTTCAAAAGCAGAGTCTGTTATGTGAGGTCATGCAACCATTAGAGCAAGAGTTCTCAACTTTTATTGTGTCAAGGACCCCTTTGGCAAGCTGGTGAAGCCTATGAACCCCTTCTCAAAATAATATCTATATGTGTATAAACTAAATTACAAAGTGATACAAAGGAAATTCCAACTACATTGAAGGAAAAATATGTCATTAAAAAAACTAATCAAGTTCATACACTTCATATATATATGAAGCCCCTACTATCTGTCAGAAGCTGTGCTATGTGATAGGGATACAAAGACAGAAATAAAAAAAAATCACTGCTCTGAAGTATATTACATTCTATCCAGGAAGATGCCATGTACATATATAAGTATATGCAGAATTTTTTTAGATTCCAAGTAGTTAAATACATGATGTAGTCTATGATTTGAGATTTTTCATGTTTTCTCTTTTAAATGAGTTAACTTGAAATATTCATCAATGCCTGCTTTTATAAGACTCCAAGCTTTTTTTTTTAACTAACTTGGGGTATTAGAGTATTAGAAGCAGTACATAGCATTTTTTTCCAGTGGTTCTTTGGCATAGAAAGGGAGTGGAGGAAAAAGAAATTCTTTGTATGAAACTCAGAAGAAGAAACACTTTATTGGTAATTTCTCTTAATTAAGGATATGATGTTAAATGTGTCTCTCTAAAATATGGGGCAGCTAGGTGGTGAATAGAGTGAATAGAGCACCAGCCTTGGAGTCAGGGGAACCTGAGTTCAAATCAGTCCTCAGACATTTAACACTTAATCCCAATTGTCATGCCTTCCCCTCTCCAAAAAAATCTAGAGTTCATTTTCATGGGTATAATACACTTCAAGTATCGGAGGAAGATGTTCATGCCTAATCTGACATTACCCAATTTAATCTAGAATTCTTACCTTCAAAAGCCTTTCTAATCCAACCTTCTGTTTCTTTGTGGGACCAGACTGTAGTGGCATTAGGCTTAGAGACTGAAAATTTAGGTTTGGATTTTATCAAGTCCAGTGACTAGCTAGCACTTAATCTCTCTGAGCCTCAGTATCCAAATCTTTTTAAATGGGGCTCATAATACTTTAAATAATATTATTTTTACCCCAGAGTTTTGAGGATCTGATGGGGGTAATGTTTGTAAAGCTTAATTCTGCCTGGGTGAGATCTTATGCTAGGTACTAGAGATACTTACCATACTACTTGAAAAAGGTACTGAGGATATAAAGATGAAATAGGAAAGTGTCACCCTCAGGGAGTTTACATTGTACAATATGTGCTTATGTAAGTACGGTGAAAAATAGAGGGAAAATAAAAAAGCTCGAAGCAAAAAACCCTGGGAAGATTTGAGAAGTCAAAGAGCACTTTTAGCTAAAGAAATCAGAAGTTTGACAAAGAAAGCCAGTGAGCCTTGAGTAGTATTCTGAAAGGCAGACATAAGGAGAGAGTGCATTTCAGGTATGAGCATGGCTTGCATTCAGAAATCTCTGAGGTTTTTAGATCTCTGAGCCTTTAAGAGGGAGTATACAAGGTTGCCCTGTACTTCTGAGAAGACTTTGGCTGGCAGAAATACTTAAAAGGTTCTGGAACTCTCTTCCTACTGAAGCTGTGAGCAAATCAAGACCATTGCTTAAGAGCCCAAAGCTCTTATTAAGTGGGGTTCACACCAGTTTGATAACCCTCAGAAGCAACAGGTAAGATTTATGGACTTTTGTGTTTTTTTAAATTGTAGTTAGTTTTAGTTGGAATGAGGCAAATTTCATCTGCTTATGGAAAAACATAAGGAAAAACTTTCTAGGAGTTAAAGCTATTCAAAATCTAACTTTGGATTCAGTGAATTCTTCCTTTATGGAAGTCTTCCTTCAAGGATGGAAGAGAATAAACACTTATATAATACCTACTATGTGCCTGGTTATGTGCTTTAAAAATATTTTCTCACTTGTTTGGAAGAATGTGTGGAAGATACCTTGGAAACACATTGTGGATGATGGCTTTAGATGCCAGCAGTTTATATATTATTATTATATAATAATGTTTATGGCAAGGTTTTGAGCAGAGCAGTGGCATGATCAGTTTTTGCATTGTATATAAACTATAGTAATAATTATTGTTATTGTTAATGAAAATATACCCTCAAATAAGGTGCTTTTTATACAGATTGAAACAGGTCACTGAGATGAGATATTGAAAGACATTCCTAGAAATGTACATCCATAAAATTTTGTTAATTCATCCATATCTTTGACACTTTTCCTTAGGTTTGAAGATTTAGATCTGGAAACAACATAATAGTTTATTCTAACCCTTTAACTTTTACAAATGAAGAAACTGAGGCACAGAGAAGTTCAATGACTTACCCCAGGTTATGTAGGGACTTACTTAGCAGAGCTAGACATTGAACCATGGTTCTGTATCTACAAATTCAAGAATCTTTCTTCATATTTTCTTTACTTAGTTTAAATTACCTGGATAATTAGAATTATATAGAACTAGTTTTTATGGTGATAGAAAGGAATTAATAAATATCAATTTCTCAGAATTTAAATTTGAAGTGAGACAATTGTAAAGTTAGAAGAGAGATAGAAAAGAAACTGATTCTATTAAAAATTATGCTGCTCCCATCTAACATGATTGCCCTATCTGTACAATGTACATTTCTGACTCTCCTGGTACTATAATCACCTTTTGCTGTGGAATTTTGTCACAACATATAGACAACTCCTTTAATTGAGTATATTTACAAAGATCTACAAAAGTAATTTTTGTAGATTACTAAAGAATATTCCTTAAGGTTTTTTGACTTCTAAATTCCTGCGATTTCCCCTATATTTAATTCTGTGGTTCTCCCAAGGGCTACTGGAGTCTCTTCTGTATCCCCAACTGAAAGCAAATAGACAAAATAATCCAACCTAGCTTTTATCCCCATTGGTACTGCACACACCAAGCTGTTGTTTTCAAGTTTAATAGCAGCATTTTAAGAGTCTTAGAGGGAATTTATTTTTTATTTTATTATTTTATTTTAGTTATTTTTATTTTATTATTTATTTTTTATTAAATTGATTTATTTACTTTTAGTTTACAATATTTAGTTCCAGAGTCCCTTGAGTTTCAAGTTTTCTCTCCTCCCTCTCCCCAAAACCCCACCCATGGCGGCGTGCATTCAAGTATAGAATCTGAAAATACTTTCACATTGGACATTAGTCTGTTTGTATAAAAGGATTGTAACCAATGGAGTGGACAATAGGAAAAAGGAAATAAAAACAAACATGGAAAAGAGCAATAGCATGTAGAATGCTTTAGTATCCATTTAAACTCTGTCCTTTCTAGATCTTTCTCTGAATGTAGGTATCTCCTTCCATCCTGAGACTTGTAGATTTGTCTTATAGCTGTGCTATAAGCTGCGCTTATAGCAGTGCTGAGAAGAGTCCAGTGTATCAAGGCTGGTCATCATATATATGATGTGTCTGTGATTGTGTACCAGTTTTTCCTGGTTCTGCTCTTCTCACTTAGCATCAGTTTGTATAAGCCTTTCCAGTTACACATGAAGTCCATCTCCTCCCCATTTCTTATAGCACAATAATATTCTGTTACGTTCATATACCACAACTTGTTTAGCCATTCCCCAATTGATGGGCATCCCCTTAATTTCCAGGTTTTTTGCCACCACAAAGAGAGCTACAGTAAATATTTTTGTACCTATGGGTCTTCCTCCCACTTCTATGATCTCTTTGGGATATAACCCCAGAAGTGGTGTTACTGGGTCAAAGGGTATGCAGTTATTTATAGCTCTTTGGGCATAGATACAGATTGCTCTCTAGAGTGGTTGTATCAGTTCACAGCTCCACCAAGAATGCATTAATGTTACAATTTTTCCATGTCCTCTCCAGCATTTGTCATTTTCCTATTTTGTCATCTTAGCCAATCTGGCTGGTGAGATGTGGTACCTCAAAGTTATTTTGATTTGCATTTCTCAAATCAAGAGTGATTTAGAGCATTTTTCCATATGCTTATAGTTATCTTTAATTTCTGCCTCTGAGAATTGCCTGTTCATATCCTTTGACCATTTATCAATTGGGGAACGACTTCTATTCTTACAGATTTTACATAATTCCCTGTATATTTTAGAAATGAGGCCTTTATCAGAGACACTGGTTGTAAAAATTCTTTCCCAGTTTCCCACTTCCTTCTTAATCTTGGTTACATTGGCCTTGTTTATACAGAAACTTTTCAATTTAATGTAATCAAGATAATCTATTTTACATTTTATAATGCTCTCTAACTCTTATTTAGTCATAAAGTCTTCCCAACTCCATAAATCTGAAAGGTAGACTATTACTTGCTTCCACAGATTATTGACAGTATCAGCCCAGTTGCTGCCATACTATATTCCAGTTTTCACAGCAGTTTTTGTCAAAAAGCGAGTTCTTATTCCAGAAACTGGGGTCTTTGGGCTTATCAAACAATATATCACTATAGTCATTGACTACTGAGTCTTTTGTACTCAATCTATTCCATTGATCCACTACTCTATTCCTCAGCCAGTACCAAGCAGTTTTGATGACTACTGCTTTATAATAGAGATTAAAATCTGGTATGGCTGGGCCACCTTCCCTAGCATTTCTTTTCATTAATTGCCTCAATATTCTGGACTGTTTGTTCTTCCAAATGAATTTTGTCACACTTTTTTCTAGCTCAGTAAAGTAATTTTTGGGTAGATTGATTGGTATGGCACTAAATATGTAATTTAATTTAGGCAAAATTGTCATTTTTATTATATTAGTTCGACCCAGCCACAAGCAATTGATGTTTTCCCAATTGGTTAGATCTGATTTTATTTGTGTGAAAAGTGTTTTGTAGTTGTGTTCATGTAGGTATTGTTTTGGCAGATAGATTCCCAAATATTTTATAATGTCTACAGTAACTTTTACTATCTCTTGCTGTTGGACTTTGTTGGAAATGTATAGGAATGCTCAGGATTTGTGTGGGATTTTATATCCTGCAACTTTGCTAAATTTATTGTCTCAAGAAGTTTTTTACTTGATTCTCTAGGGTTCTCCAAGTATATCATCATATCTTCTGCAAAGTGTAATAGCTTAGTCTCTTCTTTGCCTAATTTGATTCGTTTGATTTCTTTTTCTTCTCTAATTGCTACTGCTAACATTTCTAGTACCAGATTGAATAAGAGGGGTGATAGTGGACATACTTGTTTCACCCCTGATCTTATTGGAAATGCTTCTAGATTATCCCCATTACCTACAATACTTGCTGATGGCTTTAAATAGATGCTACTTATTATTCTAAGGAAAACTCCATTTATTCCTATACTTTCTAGTGTTTTTATTAGGAATGGATGTTGTATTTTGTCAAAGGCTTTTTCTGCATCTATTAAGATAATTCTATGGTTTTTGCTAGCTTTATTGTTGATGTGATAGATTA
The DNA here is from genome assembly GCA_028646575.1 of Pseudocheirus occidentalis. NCBI lineage: Eukaryota > Metazoa > Chordata > Mammalia > Diprotodontia > Pseudocheiridae > Pseudocheirus > Pseudocheirus occidentalis. The sequence continues at coordinate 114,018,470 of CM053596.1, forward strand.
TATTGATAGTTTTCCTGATATTGAACCACCCTTGCATTCCTGGGATAAATCCTGCTTGATCAAAGTGTATTATTCTTGTGATGATTTGCTGCAATCTTCTTGCTAACATTTTATTCAGAATTTTTTCATCTATATGAATAGAATGAATTTAGCAAGAGGTCCTAGATAGATTAAAAGAGTAGCAATTTTTTTCCTTTCAGAAAGTAAGCAATCCACTGAAGAGTTGTTCTAAATTCAGTAGCCTTCTTTAAGACTGTCCCTACATGGATCATACCAATCTCCAATAAAGACCTCTTCTATATTACTTGATTTTGGTTGCTATAAGAAGTAATAACTTGGTAATATTTCAAATGTGGTAGCATATTTTAAAATTATGGCTACTAGCTCTTCCAACATATCTTCATTGTGTCTCTAAGGTATGCATTGCACTTGCAATTATATGTCATTCCCACAGAATATGGTAGAATATAATTCCTTTTCTCATTACTCCTAGTCATGATTATCCTTAACCCTTTTTTGGCCCTTCATATTGGCTACCTAATCTGTGCCCTCACTTCCATTCTTTCCACTTCCAATTTTTTCTCCTCATCATTGTCAAATTATTTTATGTTTTAATTATTATATAATCATGTCACTCCTCTCCTGAAGATCTTCCATGGCCTCCTATTAATTTCTAAATAAATTTTAAACTTTAGCTTAACTTTTAAGATCCTTTACAAACTATATTCTATTTTATATTATAGTTATGAATGATTGTCTTAACCTTTGTGCTACTTTAGATTATAAACTTCTTGAAAGCCAGGACTCTTCATTATTCATCTTTTTCCCCCTGCCACAATGGCTAATATGTGACAGATCACTTATTTTAGTTGCCCAATGAAATTAGTTAAGATTTTAAATCTACCACACATCAGTGCCAATATATCAGGGAGAAGCTTTGCTTTCATGTGATTCTTATTCAGCTGAGTTATGACTAATTCTAAAAATCAGAGTTCTCTGCTGACATTTCTTACAATTTCTGCTGATACAGGAAAAGGTAGTGGTTTCGTCCTTGAATAACGTGTCATGATAAAATTCTGGCATTAGTCTCCCTGTATCTTGGTATGCTGCATTCTGCAGGACTGGAAAATGTTAGCATATGCTACCAATTAGTGGTTTTGCCAGGAATTTTACTTACAAACAGTGCCAAGGGGGTGAAAAATAGAAATGACATAATCTTGTTTACAAGCAAGCTGGATGGAGTTTGGAGATTACACAGTTTACTGAGGCACATTGTCAAAAGGCTTATAAGTCATATACCAAAGCTATTCACTATGTTACCCAGAACAAAAAGTATGTTTTTAATATCAGAATATGATTTTAGAACTTCATGACTAAGGGAAGTTTTTTTTTAATGAACTTTCAGTAATTCTTCTGTAAGTGCTATAATTTCTCTTGTAAATAGGGGATCAATTTATAGTTTATGACAATGCCAAGCTTTTTTCTAAGCCTCTCTTGCAGTTATCTTTCAGATGTAAGCCCTATTCTCCATTTCAATGATAGTTGCATCTGCTTTTTGTACCAAAATTAGAACTTCTTCTTTTTATTGGAAACATATGGAGGATGGGAATACTGTCCAAACTAGAGTCATTCCCAGTCTTTTATTTTTTACATTGTGGTTTCAAGTCACTTTCATTAACACTGTTCTTATGCTACATCTTCCTGGGAAATGATTTTCTTATTGTCACTGTGCAAATTACACTGTTGCTTCACAGGTGGACTACATGAGCCATCATAGTCAAGTAGATCATAGCTAAATAGAACATGACCTTTGTTCACAGAAGGAAAATGGAATGCAGCAATGAGCAGGGATCAGGTGAATTTGAAGAAGGTTGCCAGCCAGTTTGGATAACTCAGCAAAACAGAATAAAACCCAAACAAAACCATTCCTTAGACTCAAGAGGAGTATGTTTATCTTATTAATCTAGAAAATTGACTGTACCTTCTATTTTGCCTGTATAGTCATGGGCCTTAAGGCCTTCAGTTCTGCCATAGTTGTGATGATGTGCTAATATAACTAATGATACTGTGACTAAAATAAGTGAATGAAACCAAATGTAATGAGCATGTTTTTCGTTAGTGTTTGTTGCATTTTACCATGTATTATGACAACAAGTAGTGAGGAAGCCCAATCTAAGAGCTACAGTAGTAATATAAAAGACAGAATTTAAGAGTAGAAATTTGACTCTGCCTTCAAGGAAAACTCTTCTCATCCCTCAAGTGACAAAAGAGAAATAATATTTAGTTTTTAATGACTTTCTCATACGTTAAGATGTTTAAAATGCCCTTAGAACTTTAAAAATGGGGATGGAAGAAGAATATAGTAGTAGTCATAGTAGTAGTCATCGTAGTCGTCGTAGTAGTAGTACTAGTAGTAGCACCGGTGGTAGTAGCGGTAGTAGTAGTAGTAGTAGTAGTAGTAGTAGTAGTAGTAATCGTATTAATGGAGGTGGTAGTGGTAGCAATAATAGTAGAGGCAGTATATACAAACATTGCCAAGAGATTGAAAAATAGAAATGACATCATCTTGCTTATAAGTAAACTGGATGGAGTTTGAAGAATACACAGTTTATTGACTAAACAATTTACTACTACATTATTACTACTACTGCTACCACTACTACAACTACTACTATTACTAGTACAACTTTACTAATTTTTGTATAAATCTTTACACATATCAGTAAAAAAAAAAACAAATACAAGTAAGATAATGGGTAATGATAACAGCCAGCATTTATATAACACTTTAAGGTTTACAAAGCACTTTTCTGTGTATTATCTCATTTGACTTTCACAACAACCTAGAGAGGTAGATGCTATCATTATCTCCATTTCACAGCTGAAGAAGCTAAGGAAAACAGAGGTTAAGTGACTTGTCTAGGGTCACACAGCTTAGGAGGTATCTAAAGCCAAATTTTAACTCATGTCTTCCTGACTCCTAGTCCTGTGCTCCATATATTGAGCCACCTAGTTGCCTTTTAAGCTTTACCAGTGTTTGTATTAATAAATAGGTGACACTCTAAAATAGTAACCCCTGCCTTCACTGATGCATTACCTTTTGAATAATTATCTATATCAAAAAATTTTTTTCTCAATGGACTACTATTTAGGACTTGTATCAGATACTTTAAGAATTATTTTATTGGGGTTTCTTTTGTTTGTTTTGCAGGGCATTTGGGGTCAAGCAACTTGCTCAAAGTCACAGGGATAGTTTTATGTTAAGTGTCTGGGGCCGAATTTGAACTCAGGTCCTCCTGACTCCAAGGCTGGTGCTTTCTTTACTGCACCACCTAGCTGCCCCCTAATTTAGGAATTATATATTCTGTTGTATTACAACATATTACATTTATTTTGCAGTTGAGGATGTAGATTTATGATTTCATTAGTGTAAGGAGCTGACAGTGAGAGAATGCTTTCTACCATTACATTTCTGAAAGCATTATACAATTTTATTTCCATGATCACTGAAAGTTTAAGTGATTTGCCACATAGCCAATATATGTCAGAATCAGAACTTGAATCCAGGTCTTTTTGACTTCTACACCAGCTTTCTATTTCCTTCTCCATATCAAATAGCAACTCAATTTTTTCCTAAAGCTTTAAGTAGTGCAAAATGCTTTTTTCATAACACTTCTATGAGTGAAGGAAGTGAATCTCTGTGGGAAAATTGTAGCATAGGCTGAAGAAAAGGAAAGACTAGACTTGGACTAAAATATGTCAAATACATGGATTGAAAAAAAGTTTTTTAATGATTTTTATTTTCAGATGACCTAGATATTTGACAGAGTTGAAAGTTAATGTCCAAATGTCTAGTTTAATATTTTTTTTCACTTTTTGTGGGGATGGTTTAATACTGTGAAGCTCTGCTTTGATAGGAAGATATTAATGACATATTTAAGGTCTTATAAAATGGAGTAATAGTCTTCCTTTCAAAAGGTAACACAGTGGTATAGTTTAATTATTTTTATATGTTTATATAAAATCAAAGGCAAAATAAATAGAAATTATTTATTATCGTTATTTTTTATTTCTTCCCCACTCCCTGAAAAGTGGGATGACCCTTTAGAACTCATGCATTTATTGAGGAATTATCTAATTTTTTTTAAAGCAGTACCAGGTCTTATAAATCCAACTTTGTCATTTGGTATAGATTGCACATTTCTCTACAACAGCCTGCATCTACTTATACATTTTCCAGTCCATAGTTTGAGAAAAAATGTTTTGTCCCCATAATTCTCTTTCTTCCTTATGTCTGCTTTGATTTAACAGCAGCAAAATTACTCTGAGGAGTTCCAAATGCACATTTCCAAATGTCTGCTAGACATCTCCACCTGGATGTCCACCTTGACATCTGTATATTCAGCATATACAGAAATGACCCATTTTTTAATTTTGTTTTTCCCCAAAACTTATTTTTATTCCCGAGTTCCTTATTTTTGTTCATGATGCCACCATCTTCCCATTCTATGTGGCTGAAAATTTTGGCATCGTATTTTATTTTTCCTTCATCCCTCATGTACAGTCTATCACTAATTCTGCCAGTTCTTTCACTATTTCTAACATCCAAAATTCTCTTTCCATTCTCATTATCCCCATTCTGATTCAAGTTCTCTATATCTTATGCCTGTGTAATTACTATTTCATCCTACGTGATTTTAATATATTAACCTTCCCAAAGCACTTTTAAAAAGTATGTTAGCCTTGTATCCCCTCAGAAATCTTCAGTGGCTCATCATTACCTATAAGATAAAACCCAAACTTTTTTTTCATTTCAGGGTCCTCATGATTTGACTCACAGTCTACATTTCTATATTTTTCCTCTTACTCTCTTTAATTTGGCTTGTGTACCAACCAAATTTAACTGTTATCCAGTTTTCAAGTAAACCTGGACTCTTTGACTTTGTTCATTCATGCTTTTCCCCTAATCAGGAACTTGGCAGATAAAGACCTTTAAGATTTTGTAAAAGATGTGAGCTTGTTGAGGCTATGTGTTTGTCAAGATGGCAAAATGGGTGATTTCAACACAACTATCCTATTCTCAACAATCTGCTCTCTCTCTCTCTTCTCTCCCCATCCCTCCCTCTTTCTTCCTACTTTTCTCCTTTTTCTCTTTCCTCTCACACACACATTTAAACCTCCACACACAAAAACATACACATATACAACACACATATCGCCAAATATATAATCACTAAAACCATGAAAATAAAATAAAAAGAAGAAATACCCTCATTCAACAGAAAAGCTCCTGAAATGATATTTAGTCCAGGGGGAAAAGGACCTAAAAGTTCTCCTTCTCCACAGACCTCTTTCATTCTAAGCATATCCTTTGTATTTCCAGCTTGGCTCTAAAAGACTCTCCCCCAAGTCCTCTCCTGTAAGTGACTCATTATAAACCCCATACACACCAGAAAAGGCAGAAAACATTGATCCTGTACATGCAAAAGAAAGGGCTGCAGCTGCGAGGGGGATGGAACAAAACAGCAGTTCAGAGCCAAAGAAAGGTGAAGGGACTTCTATGCTTCAGAGAAAGGAGCCAGAAGCCTATTTTCCCACACAGGGCAGGCAGCCAAACAAATAGCCTGTAAATATGAAGGAAAGTCCATTTGAATAGTCTGGGATGGCTCTGAATCTTTGAAAAATCAAAGATGGTATTAGAATAGGATGTTCCAAAGGAACAAACTTTCAGATGATATAGTATGCAAAATTGAGCCTAATCTCCAATATTAGAGATGCTTTTTCAATAAAAAGAGACATTTGAGTTATTCAGGCAAAGGAAACCAGAGGTGAATAGAGATTTTGACTTGCAGTCAACCAACCAATCAATCATTCAACAAACCCTTATTAAGAAGCTGGTACATACCAGGAACTGTGCTTAATGCAGGGGCTTGCAAAGTCAAATATATATTCCTTCAAGGGAGTTCATAATCGGACAGAGCAAACAGCCTTCGCTGATATAGACATCTACAAAGCACAGCCAAATCAGATATGAGGTAAGTTTGTGAGTCAGCCAATAAGTATATATGAAGTGATTACTATGTGCCAGGCACTGTGCTAAGCACTAGGGATACAAAGAAAGGTAAAAGGCAGTCTCTGGTGTCATGGAGCTCACAGTCTTTTGGGGGTAGACAAAACACAAGAACTGATGTACAAGCAAATTATTTACCTGATAAATTGTAAATAATCAATGGAAGGAAGGCATACATATTAAGGGGGATCATGAGAGTCCTGCAGAAGGACTTTAACTGGGACTTGAAGGATTCCAGGGGAAGGGAGGAAGAGAATGCTAGGGATGGGGCGCTGGTGGACAGCCAGTGAAAATGATCATAGGTGTAGTGTCTTGTTTAAAGAACAGCAAAGAGTAAGAAGAATGGAAAAGTAGGGCTGCATTATGAAGGGATTTGAATGCCAAATAGGCTTTTAGATCTTAGATTTGAGGGGAAAGGAATTAGCTGCTGGAGATAGGAGGAAAGACCTCCTGCAAGAAGTGATGGTTGAACGATGTATTAAGGAAACCATGGATTTTAAGGAGAGATGAGAAGGGAAATTTGTTCCTTGCATGGAAGACTACAACTTAATGGACTCAAAGTAGCCTAGATAGAGGTAGAAATCAAAAGACAGATGAAGTAAATAAACGCAAATCACAGGAGGAGCAAATAAAGAAGAATACAAAAGACTATAAAATGATAAAACTAAGCTAGATTTTTAAAATGGAATGGCAAAATGATAAACCTTTGGTTTAGTGTGTGTGTGTGTGTGTGTGTAAGAGAGAGAGACAGAGAGAGGGAGAGAGAGAGAGAGGATTACACAATGAAGAGAGGAAATACGAAAGAATGTTCAGGCTTCACTAAATACAGTTATATAATTATGTAACTGAGTATTTAAAGAAAACTGATAATTACCTTTAAGAATACTCTAAAATATGTGAATTTGTAATCAAAGTACAACAAAGATAATCAAAAGCTCCTTTGAGAAGAATCTCTTCTGTGGGCTCTTGTTGAGGTCTGGGATAATCTTTCTGGCCTTAGTTTCCCCTCTATAATTAGTGTAGCAATCATACTTAAATAGCTCAAGGAACTGTGATTTCATTGTTACCCTTTCTCCTGACACAGCTGGCAACCTCGCTACAATTTTTAATTGATGTCTAAAAGTTGTTATGACTGTGTCATGCTAACCTTGCAGCCAACCTGTTGATGAGATTTGGCATTTTACTAATCTGACCCTCCAAGGACATGTAACCACATCCTGTAACTATGCCTGTGTTTGGTTTGGTGAGACCTACCAGATTCTGTGACTTGCTGGCATGTCCTCTGAGAGCCTCCTGTCACCTTACCATGATAAAAAGGCACTGAAGGAAGACTACAGTGAAGGGTATCAGTCTCTGTAGCCTCATGAGCCAGCCCCATAATTGAGGAAGAGATTTAACTGAACCACATTTGGAAAACTGCACAGTGCTTTATTTCTATGATCCCCAATTGCTTGCTACTTCAAAAGCCTACCTTTTTCAACAGCACCATGGTAGGTTTTAGCCAGTTCAGCACACATTTATTGCCTCCTAAGTGCTGGGGAGTCAAAGACAGAAAGAAAACATTTATTGCTTTCAAAAATGCTACATTATGTTAAGGGGGAAATAAACTGGATATAGAAAAATAAATACAAAGTAAAACAAAGGAATTTGGGCAGGGAGAAGTACATTAGGCACTGAGGAAATAGAATCAACTTTCTGTAGGAGGTAGCACATGAGCTGAGTTTTGTGAAGGGAGCTAGAGAGGTATAAACAATATTGTGAAAGATGCATATAAGTCAAGAAGAAGTTTTGATGTAGGGAGAACGAAAGACCACTAAATGACTACATTACTGCTCTGTGTACAATTTGCTAAAAGAACCAAAGGGAACCAAGGAGAAAGGTTGGAGATGGGATATTCAATAGAGGAATCACAAAAAGCATGAACAAGGATATTATAGGATGAGTTTCTCTATTATTAGCTTATATTATGGCAGATAAAATGGCTCTTTTTAAAAATATGTTCTTTATCCCCTTTTTTAAAAAAAGTTTGAATTTCTGTATTCATGGACATGTTAGACTCATTTTATGAATGGTAAGTTCTTAGATGAAAATGACATGAAGACCACTTGTGGAAAACAACTTTACTGGAAATTTTAATAGCAATAAAATGGGATTTTTAGTATTTATTGGCAACCAAAAGAACCCTACGTTTAAGCAATTCCGAGGAGAATAAGTGAAGCCACTTTTGGAGAATGCATTAATATTCTTGGGCCACTGGGGGACAAATGAGTAAGTTACTGATTCATAGTGCAGGCTCTTAAAAAGCTGAGTATGATAACTAATAGGGCTAACAAGCATTTATATCAGGCTATATATCAAAAGAATTTCATTTATAGTTTGAAATATGCAAAAATATAAAGATGATGCTAGTTTGTTCGATGCTTCCCTTCCAAGTATCTGAACCATATATTGTCCTTCCAGAACATTAAAAATAATTGAGATTACATGTCCAAGTATTCATTATATAGGTGATGGGCTTTCCTATGGTGTGTATTTTATATCTAAAATCTTGAGAGTCAAAGCACTTTCTATATATCAAAAAGCATTTCAAGTACAATTATGACACATTTTCTGGGCTTTTTTTTTCTTCCTGCCATCTACCATCTTTATTCTCTCTCTTCTTCCTCCTTTCTTTAAAAGATTGTGTCTACTTGACAGCACACATGTTTTCTCCATGAATATTTGTGGATAGTAAGAGCAGGAGAGCAGGCACATATAGTCCCAGGAAAAGATTTCTGGATAAAACCTATCCCTGATTCTTCATTTTCCTGTTATTTCTCCTCTTCTTCCTCCTTCTCAAAGCTCTTTTCTTCTTGAAGTTTTGTGTTTTTTCTCATTCTGAACTTGACAAGTAAACTTGACAAACACAAGGTAAAATGAATGCATCTGAATTCACAGAAGAGCAGAGGGAAAAGTATTGTATATGAAGCTAAGTTTCTGTTATATACAGCTGTTCATTTTGTGCATTTCTTGGTGTTTGCAGCTCATTTGGGGGATATGGATTTGGAGGGTGGTAAAAAATGCTACATGGTATACTCCTAGACACATGGTGTGATAAAAGCTCTGCTGTGTTGGCTGGAGATCAACAAGAAAGAAGGCTCTTGCCATAGTTCAGTTATAAGGGCCCTGCAGCAAAGTAGTGCCTGTGACTGGAGAGAAGTATGTGTATGAGAGATGTTATAGAGAGGGTAGAATCAGTAAGTTAAGACATAAACCAACACCTGCCTATGAGAAATAATAGGAAAATTTGACTCCATTCACTGATGCATGAAATAGTCCACTTCAAGGGTTATACTTAAAAGTTAAGCCAAATCAAGTTATCAGTAGGCAAATGTTAAGTACCTACTGTATGCAAGACCCTAAACTAAACACCAAGGATACACAGATAGGCAAAACACAGTACCTGATCTCAAGGAGCTTCCATTCTAATGGGAGAGACAACATGAGTATGTGCAAACAAGATATATTTGGAATAATCAAGAGAAGGAAGGCATTAGCATTAAGGGAGATCAGAGAAGCGATCTTACATAACTTCAAATTTTATGTGGTGCTTGAAGAAAACCAGAAAACTCAAGAGGCACAGAGGAGTAGGGGGAATCATTCCAGGCAAGGAAGACAGCCGGTGAAAATGTCTAGAGTCAAGAGACAGTGTCCTGGTGTAGGAATAGTCAGAAAACCAGTGTCACTAGATCATACAGCATGTGGGTGTAAGGATTACCGGGTAAGAACACCACAAAGGTAGGAGAAAGAGTAGTTATAAGGGGCTTTACAAGTCAAAAAGAAGATTTAATAATTGATCCTGAAGGTAATAGGGAGCCACTGAAGTTTATTGAATTATGGGGTGAAATAGCCAGAGCTGTTTTAGGAAGATCATTTTGACAGCTGAGGGGAAAATTTACTGGTATGGAGAGAGACTTGTGAAGGGCAACCAACCAGAAAGTTATTGTAATAGTTCAGACTTGAGGTGATGAAGAGCCTAGGCTAGGGTTGTGACAGTGTCAGGAGAGAAGAGGATATACATGAGAGAGGTTAGAATCAATATCGTATGATGAGGTAGAATCAATAAGTTAAGGCTTACAAGTCAACACCTGTCAATGTGGTATGTTTTGACAGATAATATGAAAAGTTGACCTCTTCCACTATTATGTGAAATATCAATGTAAACCGGGCTTCAAGCCAAGCTTACGGTATTCTGCATGCTGTATATAACTGAGTATGGATTGGTGAAGAGAAGTGTTAAGGCCTTTAGTTTTTTTAATCCTATATTAAAATTCAGTTACTTTAAAACAGATATATGTTAAAATGTTTTTAGCCATCACTTTAAAGCGGATTAATTTTTAGCTATAGGTTGAAATAGTCACTGAGGTGAAAGAGGGATTCATGAAGAAGTGAGAAATTTCAGAGATTGTTCTGAAAGAGAAAAGATAAAAAAGGATAAACTGTGCTTACTTCCTAGTTTTGTCAAGGGCTAGACCTTTTTTTCTTTATGCAATTTTTTAAATGGATATGTCAAACCTGCCATCTGTTCAGACCATCTGATAAAATATATTTTCTCCTTTATTAGACCATAAATTTCACTGAAGATGATAATGTAAGAAACTTTAACTGAAGGTCATCCTTATTAGTTACAAAACCACCATTCTCTATTTCTTTTTTCAAAGTAATAATCACTGTTGGCTTTCCATATCATAGTTTTAGAGATAGAAGAGAAATCAGATGTCATATAGACCAGCTCTTTTATTCTACAGATGAGGAAACTGAGGTCAGCAGATGTTAACTGGCTGGCCCAAAATATGCAAGTTTCAAGGATGATATCCAAATCCACTGCTCTTTCTACAGTACCTTAGCTCTTACCGTGCTTGCCTCATTTTGTATTTGATTCCATTTTGATACTTTTGCATAGGAATAAAAAAAAAGACATTTGGTGTCATCTTAGTTTCTTCGGAAAAGCTTTTAGAAAAGACAGCTTAATCAACAATAGTTAATGATTATTAATGGTATAATTCTACATTTACCATTCTCACAGTGTCACTGGGGCCCCTCATGGTCTCCATTACCTTTCCAGAGGGTTCATAAAGTTAAAACCATTTTCATAATAGTACTTAGATATTTTAATTTTTAATACAGTGAATACTGATAGCTATAACTCCCCCACACAAAAGCTCCTGTTGAATCACAATATTTTTTTGCTATTTTTGGAGGGGGGATGGCTGGGCAATTGGGGTTAAGTGACTTGCCCAATGTCATGCAGCTAGTTAGTGTTAAGTGTGTGAGGTCAGATTTGAGCTCAGGTCCTCCTGACTCCAGGGCTGGTGCTCTATTCACTATGCTACCTAGCCACCCCAATCCCCAATAATTTTTAAGAATGAAAAGGAGTCCTGAGACTAAAAGGTTTGAGAACCTCTTTTCTATATGATGAGAATGGGAAGAGGAAAAAAAACAACTTGTTTTCAAAATGAATGAACTGGTACAATTTCCTAAGCTCCAGTCTTAGACATTATCACCAGCATGCCCTATAGGAATTTCAATTTCAAAAAGTCACAAGTAAAACATTGTTTTCCCCCAAACCCACTCCTCTTCTTCCTTTCCCTATTTTTCCAGGAACACCACCATACTTCTAATCTCCCTAGTTCACAACCAGAATCATCCTCTACTCTTCCTTCTTTTTGTTCCCTAAATCTAATTGATTGTCAAGCCTTGTTGATTCTAGCTTCACAGCATCTCTAATATCAATTACTTTGTCTCTGATCACACAGCTAATTCCCTTGTTCATGACTATATTTCTTTCTCCCTTTCACTATTGCTATAACCTTCCATCTGATCTCCTTGCCTCTAACCTCCTAGTCTCCCCTCTTCCCAATCCATCATCCAGTCTGCCAAATTGGTATTTCTAAAGAACAGGTTTGACTCCTTCATCCCCTTGACTGAAAGGTTTTAGTACTTTCCTATTGTCTCTAGGATAAAACACAAATTCCTCTCTGACATTTAAATCACTTTACAATATGGTATAAGCCTATCTTTCCACTTATTTAAGAGTTGTATGTGACATATCCTTCTTACCTCTGTGCCTTTTCCTTACCTCTCTTTGTTCAAATTCCTAGAACCATTCAAGCTTTGGTTTAAATATAGCCTTCTACACATCCCCTTTATGTTCCCCCCCCAGTTGTTAGTTACTTATTTCACTCCCCCAAAACTAATTAATATGAATGTTTACCCTGAATTGGGATCTAGTCTATGACCAGAGAAATTCATATGCTTTCCCAGGAAACATTTGACCACTAGGGTCATGTGCTATATAGATAGAGGATTTGAAAGAGAAAAACCAGGAAAAGGAGGAAGAAGCCACAGCTATTTCATATTTTCAATCTCGAAGACACATGAACTTTGTAGAATCAAGCACTTAATTAGAGAAACATGCATTACTGTACTGCATTACTCCTCAAAGACAGTGAAAAAAGTGACTGATCTAACTCAGTGGTAGTCACATCATTAATAATGAAGCTGAAGCAGTCTAAGAATGGCTCTGACTAATAAGCATTGAGACTTATAAACCAGTTTTGGGTGAAAAGACCCGTGCTGACCCAAAGACAAATTACTCCTCCTAAGTCAGGGAAGGCAGCTAGCTTTAATTGTAACACTCCTCAGGGGTTTTTACTTCTCTTATTGCCTGTGAGTAGAAGGAATTAACACTGGAAAGCCCTGCTTCCAATCCTGGGCAGACCAAGTTAGTGTGAATCACAATGATTCCTCTCTTTCCTTAGAGATTTCAGTCCATTCCTTTGCACTATTTATTGTAGTGTTCTTATAAAATAGAACTATAAATAAATAACTACTAGCTTGTGTGTGTGTTATTTGACAGTAAAAATTGGTTTCCGTGCAGTCATATAATAGAAACTTCCTGCACCTCTTGGAGAGGCAGGCACTAGATAGGGCAATGCCAAAGCACTAGGCTCTCTTCTAGAACTCTGAAATGCGGTTGTGCTACTTGGAACCACAGTCTAAGCTAGACTAAGCTCATAAGTACAAGAAATAAAAGCAAAGGGGGAGATTCATAAGTTGAATTTTTATTCCCTTAGACTCCAGTAGTATTTGGTGAGCCCAAAAACCAACAGCAAAGATTGAAGGCAAGGGATCATACAATGGTGAGCCCTTCTGGATTCCTTTGCTCTGGCACTGGAGCATATGCTACATATATTGGGTATAGACTTACCTGCATATACATTATTGTTCTCAGTAGAATGTGAGGGACTGTTTAAATTTTTGGCCGTTTGTCCTCAACACTCAGGACAATTTCTAGAGCATAGGTATTAATAAATGTGTATTGAATTAATTCAGTTGGCTTTCTGACAAAGATATTTAACTAAACTGCAGTAGGAAGCAGAATCTAGTTGTCCTCCATACTCTATTAGCTCTGATTCTGCATATTGATCAGTGGATGGCCCTGACAGACAACTATTCACATTTCCTTTTTCCCTCACCCTTAAACTGTAATCTTTCTACTGATGCATCTGAAAAAGAAGCCAGAGCAACACTTAAAATGTGCTGTATAAGGAAAAATGATCTTTTAAAACACTTCATTCGATAAACTCACCACATATACACATATATACACATGTACTTTTTTGTTTTGTGGGTGTGTCTGTGTTTTAACAGAAAGTACCACCACTAATTATTTTGTACACATTCTGCTGAGTATCAAGCATTTACTCATAAACTCTGGAATGTTAGAGCTGGTACCCTAGGGATGTGCTGCTTTGTACTTATGAAACGGTTTAGCATTTGAAGGTAACAATATGTAGGTGGAGAGAGCCGGCAAAAAGTGGAGAGAGGAGATAATTATGTGTTAAAAGCCGTATTTTTACTAGACTTTCCTAGTCCAGGTGAGTAGTTTCATGTAGCCTTTAGAGATTCTTTTTTCCTCTATGATTCTTATCTTTCAGCTCTTCTATATCCCATCTTACCCACAATGGTACACGAGCTCACCACATACATCTTCTGCCTTTTCTTAATCACAACCACCTTCCCTCCCAGTTGCAAGAATTCTGTTCATAAATCTAACCCCTACTACTCACAAGAGGAATACTTGTTGCACATAGAAAAGACTAGTTTTTCAGGAATAAATACAGAAATATTTTAAAAGAAGATATTATATTTTTTTAAAATTACTTCATGCTGATTTGTGTGTGTGTGTTAACAATTTTCCAGGAAGAACTTTAGTTTATACAATTTAGTAAATATTTTTTAAATGCATGCTATTCAGTATTCTTGGTGCTGGTAATATAAATATATAAAGATGGAAAATGACACAGACTCTGCCCTCATGGAGTTTATAGTCTGGCTGACTGAGAAAACATGTTTAAAAAATCATGCATTCTATCTTGTATTATAATTAATTAATAATATTAATTATCAGCATAAATTATTATACATTATACTATATAATATAATGCTAGCTAACATTTATATAAATCTTACTGTGTGCCAGGTGATTTTTTTAAATGTGAAGAAACTGAGGCAAGTGGGTTAAGTGACTTGCCAGGGTCACACAGAAGTGCCTGAATCTGGATTTGAACTCAGGTCTTCCTGACTCAAGGTCTAGTACTCTATGCACCGTACCACCAGAGAGGTCTGACATAGAGGAACAAGGACTTTGCATATAGTGATAACTTCTAGCTTAGAAGACCAGGGAATGTTTCATGGAAAAGAAGAATTTCAGTAGACAGAAATGGAATGGATCATTCTAAATGTGGGAGATGGAAACTTCACAGAGGTGGGGAATAACAGGATAAAATCAGAGATGTACCTAGCATCATGGATCTAGAGCAAGAAGAGCCATTGGACAGAGGTCATCTACTTTCACCCTCTCATTTTACAACTGAGAAAACTGAAGCCCTGGGAAATTGTGACTAGCCCAAAGTCACATTAGTAATATGCATCAAGAGATCCTATACATGATTGTATGCCACCATGGCGGGGATGGGGGGTGGGGAGGAAGGGGAGAAAAATCTGAAACTCAAATGATTCTGGAGCTGAATCTTGTAAACTAAAAGTAAACAAACAAGTCAATAATTTTTTTTTAAAGAAAGGAAAAAAAATAAACTCACTACTTCCAAAAAAAATGTAATATGCATCAAGGCAGGATTTGAACCCAGGTCCTTTAAATTTAAGGCCATTTTTCTTTTTACCATGATTTTGCCTCCATGAAAATTAATTATGTGAAATAAGATTGAGAAAGCAAGCTGGAACTGGATTATGGAGAGTTTTCAATGCCAGTATATTTTTTTTAAGTAGGGAATATGAACTCTTCATAAGACAACCTCCTTTGGTCTTCATAGCTATATAAAATGGAGAGGTTGGATTAGATCACCTTTAAGCTCCTTTACAACTCCAAATCTATGTTCCTACAGGCAACAGACATACAATGAAAGCTGGGTTTGGTTTTTTTCTTTACCAGAACTGTGTGCTATGGAACTTTTTTTTTTTTGCAATTGTAGAAAGATTGAATTGGATACAGTAAAACCAGTTAAGATGGTATTTTAATACTCAAAATGAGAGGCTATGAATTCTTAGAGTAAGATAGTGTCTATTTCATTGAAGAAAATGGAAGAGGTATTAAAAAAGAATTTTACATAGAGTTCTGCAACTGTTTAGAAGGGAAAAAAGAAGGGTCAAGAATGGCTCTGAGTCTTTTTTTTCAGTATTGATGACTTGGGAGGTTCAATCATTTCAGTCATGACTGACCCTCTGTGAGCCCATTTGAAGTTTTCTTGGCAAAGATACTGGAGTAGTTTGCTATTTCCTTCTCCAGATCATTTTATGTATGGAGAAACTGAGGCAAATTATTAAATGATTTGCCCAGGGTCACACATGTAGTAAGTATCTAAATCATATTTGATTTCATCAGGCCCAGCACTCTTATCCACTACTCCACCTGGTTGCCCCTAGAACTGGGAAAACAAAATACTATTTTAAAAAGTTTTTAAAACGAGAGGTTAGGAGATGAGACAAATTTTGAGCAAAAATGTTCAATTCAGATTTATATAAATGAGTGAGATGACATCAGTGACTTGCTGCTGACAGAACTTCATCCCACCACATGCACACATTTCCATTTGTTCTCTTTGCCTAGAGTACAGTTTCTTCACCTATTAAATTCTTACTCATCTTTTAAAGCTGAATTTCTATGACACCAATTCCAGGGGGACTTCATGAACTTTCAGTTTGGTACGGACCATCCTCAGGTCTTAGCTAGCATTTTGTTTTATAACTATATCACACCATGTAATTTTGTGCCTGGTAGCTAGTCCGGGCCCTCCTCAATTGCAAGCAAAATTTTTTATTAAATTGTATTACTTTTCTTTGTATTATGTTAAATTAATATTGTATTTAATTGTGAAGACTTGACCTTGAATTAAAAGTCAGGTGGCATAATTGCAACAAGTTCTTAGTAATGTTTAGTTAAGTAGTTGGCCCAGTGAATGGAGGACTTTACCAGTCAGGGAGACCCGTGTTCAAATTCTGCCATAGACACTTAATAAAGTCAGCTGGACAGTAGAGTGGATGGAACACTGGACTTGAATTCAGGGAGACATGAATTTGAATCTGATCCTAGACACTTATTGTTTGTCTTACCTTGGGCAAATCGTGCAACCTCTCTGAGCCTCAGTTTTCTCTCTCATAAAATGGGGGTGATAATAGTACCTACCTAATAGCGCTGTTGTGAAGATTAAATGAGATAATATCTGTAATGGACTTAAAATCTTAAACCTTAAAATGCTCTACAAATGATAATAATGCTTACTATTACTATTGTTGGTGCTGCTGCTACTACTACTACTACCACCATCACTACCACCACTACCACTACTACCACCACCACCACCACCACCATCACCACCACTACCACCATCACCACCACCATCACCACTACTACCACCACCACCACCACCACCACCACCTCTACCACCTCTACCACTACTACTACTACTACTACTACTACTACTACTACTACTACTACTACTACTACTACTACTACTGTGAGATATGACCCTGATCAAATCACTTGGCCTCTTTCAAACTCAGTTTCCTATTCTGTAAAATGAAGATAATAATACCACCTACTTCAAAGAGGGTTGCAATGAGGATTAACTAGGTAATGCGTGAAAAACACTTGGAAAATCTTAAAGTGCCATACAAAGTTACTAATGTCAGCATTGCTCTTCCAGGCCATATTGAGATCTTAAATCTTAGTCGCAAACTATTGAAAAATGGATCATGTAGCTAAAGATGAATGGGGAAGAAAACATAGAAGAGTAATATTTAACAGCTTCGAGGGTTTGCTAAAACCACATAAACATCTCTTTATTGCAATACTTATTCTCAGTTCAATTTTTCCCCATACTGATGGATGTGCCTGTAGTTCATTTTGACAGTCTACAAAATCCCCATGTCCTATTGTGCTTGATGCTGCATATTGGATTATTTTCAGGAGGCTATGTAGATTTGGAACCATCAGAGGGATCGACTGAATTGAACAAATCATGTAGCAATGATTATTATCATTATTATTATTTAATTGTTTTCATAATTATTTCTAATGTGAACAGCTAGTTCTGTTTTCTCAAGTGCATCTAACCCCTTTGAAGAAATGCCAGCCCATCCCAGCCCATGCTGAGGGTATAGACAGCAAACCTTGACAACCAACTGTGAAGTCTGACTCATTAAAGACAGCTTGTCAGCCCTTTCCCTGCCAGAATATAGTATCGTATCTGGGTGCGCTGTTGCTGTGGTGAATGAAATGTGAATCAGTTTGAGACTATATACCCCAGAGGCTGAAATCGTTTTTTCTGTGCTGGTGACTCTATCTCTGCAGAGCAGGAGCTGGACAGAACTGAACTGAGCTGAAAAATGACAATAGCCTTGAGTGTTGGGTGGTTCTTTTCTTTGGATACAAATTAGGAAACTTCTGATTGTCTCCTCAGTGTAATAAAAATAGGAGATATGGTCAATTTTGAGTTATGAAAGACTGCCTGCTTTTAATGTTGAAAATATTCAGCTAACCAGGTTTTTTCATAGATTTTAAATTTTTTTGCTAAAATATATTCATTTGCCACTCATCTAATTTGTGTCTGCAAATAGACATCATAGTGATTTGGCCCATGTCCATCAAGTCCTTCCTTGTTGATGGTGACTTTTTTCTTGTTGTTGTTCTCTCTGGTCACCCAATCCATGCAGGGTGTAGTGAGAATCATGCAGTAGTGTCAGGGTTCAGGTATTTGTGTTGGTGGCAAGTTTCCAATTTTTGTCTTAAAAAAAAGTGACTGTATTGTGGGATTTGGCAGGGAATAGCAATGTCACCCTAGCAATAGATAACCATAGACTAGGACACTGCATCTGTTTTATGAGCACAGCATAGGTTAGTTCATAAAAATACAGAGATGGCTACAGTCTCAGCATGTATAGGGTGGCAGTGGGCGGGGTGTTAAAGAGAGGGACAGAGACAGAAACGGGCAGACAGACAGAGACAGAGACAGACAGAGAGAAACAGGACAGTGAATCATACAGTATACTCCAGGGAAAGGTAAAATAAGTTTGAAAGCCCTGACTGTCTTCCTTGGACCTTCTAGCAGAAAACAAAGGCAAGGTTTATTATTTTTTCTCTTACAATCCATGGAGTGAAATGTTACTTGAATGGTGACATTTTTTTTCTTGTTTTCTTGTTTATTTTAATGTCAACTCTGGACATAGTGCCATGATCCACTGTCCTTTGGTTTTAATGTGTAATAAGCATTGAAAGCAATTTTAGAAACTGGGAAAATGTTTCAAAATCTTCAGAGGGTCACTATTTTTAATAAAAATTCTTGGGCAGCTTGTGTTAAATAGTTGAAACATAGGAGTTTTGGAAATAGAGAATATATAGCTTCTCTCTTCCACTGTTGTGGTCTCAGACTTATGGAGTAAGATTAAGCCCTCAAATGTATAGAGTTATGGTCTTGACTGAATAGAATCATGCATCTAGTTGATGGGGGAAATTTTTCTATTCACATTTTTTTGCTACTCACTCCTTCATTATACCAGTTCTGAAATGTTTGCTTCTTTCTGAAATGAAATGCTTGGCATGCTTATACCTAGGGGACAGTGAATGATTTTGTTAGGGTCTCTCTAGTGTATTTACTTTATGCCAGAGGTGAAAAGAGAAGTTATATGTTTTGGAAATCTAATTATATTTTCAACAAAAGGGGGACATTTTATTTGAAGGCATCTTTTTAATAGTGAAAATATTTTCATGAAGTCAATGTTCTTTTGGTGTAAATCTGAATTCTCATGTATCAGGTTTTCAGAAAATAAAATACACTTCACTTGTGATGGCACATGATAGGTATCTGTAGATATTGATTAATGTGTCCTATAGAAATAATCTTGCTTAGTTGATAGACAGCAAGGACTCTTAGAGAGTAAGACCAAGATTCAAATTCTACCTCTGACACATCCTGGCCACATCACCCTGCAAGTCGCCTAAACTCTAAGTTTTCCAGACAACCCACTTAAGAGTATGAGTTGCAGAAAAGTTATTTTTCTCCATTAACAGAGGAAATTTCTCACAAGGAGTTCCCTACACGTATCAAATTGTGCTATTGTGCATAGGGCAGTTGATTTGGAATCAAGTAGATTGGAATTAAAATCTGATCACAGAACCTGACAAGTTGCATGATGTTAGTCAAGTCAGTTAACATCTCTGGGCCTCTGTTACCTTATCTGTAAAATTAGGAGGCTGGATTTAATGACCTGTAAGGCTGCTTCTGTGATCCCATGAAATCACAGAGCCAATTTAAAAAAAAAAGAATGAGTTTGAAGACTGTAATGTTAATGGGATTTAAGACCTTCCCCACCACATTAATAGGCCTCAGATGGAGCCCATTAAGGGTGGCTTCCTTAGGGGAAATTTGCTTTCACAACTTTTGTTAATTTCTAATCAGGCATTGAGTCATGAGAGTCGTGATACCCTCTGACTCTCAAAAGGTTAAATATATTCTGAGGTTAGCATTTTGTTTTAGGGTTCACTCATTGGAAGAGTGCTCTTGTGATTTGACCAGATGAGACTATGGGTAGCTGTTAAGGTGTCCCCTACTTTGAAAAACACAGATGTTGGTGCTTCTCTCACTGGTAGCTATTTATGTATTGCCTTGGTCAGACAGCTGGATCTGTCTATTGATCTGTGCTAGTTTCTCAGACAGTTAGAAGCCCTGTCTGTTGGTCTTTCTCTGATTATATTTTCTTTGTTTTCCATGAAGTTCAGGATGCTGACTTCCCCCCTGAACTAGGGAATTCAATTTAAAAAAAATTGTTGACTCCTTAAACAGCCATCTTTCCTAGTAAAGAAGATCTAAGAACCTGTGCTAGTCGCCATCCTGGATATGTCAGTGTAGTTGCTGCTACAGAGACCAATGGAATAAAGAAACAGATTGGAGGCCTCTTTTCTTGCTCTGACAGTACGCTGAATTGTCCTTGCTCAGACGGTAATCCTCCAGTCCAATTGCAAAGGAAAAGGGTCTACTTGGTTATACTTCAGAACCTCTTTCCTTTGCTTTCTGATGACAAGAAGTCAGTGGATATCTTGCATCCCAAGCCTCAAATTCCTTCCCTTTCTTTCCCCAGCCAACATTCCACCACCATGTAAGCTAATCCTCCCATCCTTAAGTACTTAATATATGCCTGAACTATTACATGAAATATGCCTTACTACTTTATACCCAACTGATCTCTCCCTTCTTCCTACCCCTAGTCTTCACTGCACAGTGCCACTATTATATTGTTTTAAATTACTTTTACGTATTACTGTTATTTCCTCCAATTAGGTTTACTACAAGCTGCTTAGGGGAAGGAGCATTTTATCCTTAAATGTATGTGTGCGTGTATGCCTGTGTGTGTGTGTGTGTGTGTGTGTGTGTGTGTATATCACAGGGGTAAGAGCAGAAGAGATACTTAAGAAATACATGTTGATTATTCTTGTTATATAGCAGTTAATAATTCTTTACTGGACTTAGGCACATGCCTGTATAAAGCATGCCTTGATTCATTTCCCTGTAGGTGTGGACAGTGGGAACTCTCTCAAGAGGAGAAAAGGGTAAATTTGGTTTAGGGAGCTCTAGGAGCCCTGATGGAAGGCTTTTTTATTTCTAGATGTACTAATTTAACATCTTAATCTATACCCTGTGTGTGTTTCTTTTATTTAATTTTTTTTAACTTTAGAACTTATATTCCAAATATAGGGAACTTCTGAAATGGAAATTCCTTCTCAGCAACTTTGCTGTAACTTAAGGTCTTGGAGAGTTGTTTGGGGGCACTTACCAGGTTAAGTGACTCTCCCGTCATCACAAAGAAGGTGTCAGAGTTAAGATTGAACCTAGGTCTTTCTAATTTAGGAGAAACCCTTTAGACAATGGTCCAGGCTATTCCTCACCTTTCTCTTTTCTCAGTTCTCTTCTTTATTTAAAATTTTCTGGTAACATAATCAGCACAAGAGTAGCAAATCAAGATTTTTTTTTCTTTCGGATCTCAGAATAATAAATAGCTACATATCTATACGTATAGGGGTCTGTGTGTGTATGTATACACATATACACATATGTATGTATTATATAATATATACAGGTACACATATATATTAAATTATAAGTGTGCTTCAAGGACAAAGGACGGTCACAGCTAGTTTTTGTAGGTTGGTGGGTTTATTTGGCTCATCCTCAGTAATGGCACTTTACAACCTTGAAGTCTGTGATGGTTCAGATTACTTTTATTTCTTCAGGATCTCAAAGTGGCTTTTTCTTCCTTATGTCAGAGCTTCTGCTAGGCAAAATTATGAGGTATGAAAAATTTGACTATCTCTCCACACTGTTTTTTTTTCCAGTCCTTTCTCCAGTTTGGTGGTGGCTCTTCACTTCCTTCCTTTCCATCTCAGTTTAGGAAAGAATTATATGAACTCATCTACTCTCAGATATAAATAGAATAATAGATCTAGACCTATTATATTTGTTATTCTGATTTTATAGATGAGAAAACTAATGACTAACATATGTAAAGCACTTTCTTAACCTTAAAGCATTATGTAAGTGCTGACATAATTATTAGTAATAATTGTTGTTGTCATTGTTCAGTCACTTCAGTCATGTCAGACTCTTCATGACCCCATTTGGTCATTTCTTGGTAGAGAGACTGGAATACTTTGCCATTTCCTTCTCCAGCTCATTTTACAGATGAGGAGACTGAGGTAAACAGAGTTAAGTGATTTGTCCAGGGTCATGCAGCTTGTAAGTATTTGAGCACAGATTTGAACTCAGCTCTTAGGCCAAGTACTCTATCTACTGTTCCTTCCAGTTGCCCCTAATACCATTGTTATTATAGAGGTAGAAAGATTCTTAGAGGTTGAATCTAACTCATTCATTTTCCAAAAAATGCAACTGAGGTATCGAGAAATTGTGACTTGTTCAAGGTCACCTAACTAGTAAGTGTTTGGAATTACATTTGAATCCATTTTTCCTGACCCCCAAGTCCAGTGCCCTTCTCACTACAGGTCACTATCTCTATAAATGACTGATAAAGCTACATATTCTGCTGCCAGGTGTAATTAGATTTTAACTGGGCTTCATTTTTCCATATTAAAAGAAAAGAAGCTTAATGTTAGGATCCAGGGAGGTGATACTGTGGCTATTCTCACCTAGGTCAGAACATAACTGGAATATTTGTCCAGTTCTAAATATACTGTCAACCTGAAAGTTTGCTTAGAGGAGGCAAACAGGCTAGGTGATACGCAAAACCATATTGTTTATTCCCTTAAAGCTAGATGAAGCTAACAAGCTTGTACATACAAGGAGTCAAAACCTAAGTAAGTTCTGACTCCCTGATACAAGAATGACAAAGTTCTTTTATATGTTTTAGGACAATCCCAGGATTTCCGTTTCCCTCAGATTTATGGTCTTCATATGTTTAATCATTATATGACAAAGGAATTGTCTTAATTGGATAGGTGGTAAATACAATAAAAATAAGAGAGTTGGCAAAGTGTCAATTGAAATTATGACTCAGAGGGGCGGCTAGGTGGCGCAGTGAATAGAGCACCGGCCCTGGAGTCAGGAGTACCTGAGTTCAAATCCGGCCTCAGACACTTAATACAAAAAACTAGCCGTGTGACCTTGGGCAAGTCACTTAACCCCAACTGCCCTCCAAAAAAGCAAAAAAAAAAAAAAAAAAGAAATTATGACTCAGGATATCAATGTTTTCTTAACATTAACATGCCTTAACATAGTGTATGTCCAAAAATATTATGATAAGAAAAAGCTTCATTATTCAAGTTAGCGCCTCAGATTAATGTCTCATTTGTAATGGCCATAAATTCAGTCCCACCTGGCTTTCTTGATATAGGAAGAGGTATTCTCTGCAATGTAATTCTAATGACTGAGCTTCTCCTCTAATAAAGGAAGAGAAAGTGCAACTCTCTTTCTCTGTACATGTGGAGGACTATGGCTATGGAACATTGTATACACTCTCAGACTTGGTTGATTTGCTGATTGGCTTTTTTTTAAATTTTCTTCCCTCCCCTTTTTTATTTGCTACAAAACATGGTTATTAATAAAAGTAAAAAGGTATCAATATAATTGAAGAAAAAATGGAAAAACAAACATTTCTACAAGACCAAATTAAATTTCTTATTTTTCTTTTGCTAAAAAAAAAAAAAAAAAAAAAAAAGGTATTCTCTGAGTTAATCAGAGAACAAAGAAGCTGTTAGGTCCAGGCTCTTCTTCTGGTTGATTAGTTCAGGCCCTGGTTCTTATTAAGGTTATTAAATTGATATTAAGTGATCATCAATATATAGGAAGGCAGTTAGGAGACTGGACACTACACTGTGTCAGGGTCAGTTCAAGGAACTGGGTGTATTCAGTCTGAAGAAGAAAAGACTTAGCAGAGACATGTCAGCTCTTCCCTAGAGTTGAATTATTGGCTTGGAAAAGAGGGATTAGATGTGTCTTGCTTGTCCCCAGAGGGAAGAACTGGGAGCAGTGATTGTAAATTGCAATCAATTTTTGATCATCAGCCTGCAACCCTGTCAAATTATTTCAGTGCACGCCTTTTACCAAAAGAAGAAAGTTATATAGGACTGAGGTCTGAGGCTTGCCCAAGAAGCTCGAAAAGAATAAAGATAAAACTTTCTTTGCTAGTCTCCCTTTCTTGGGTGATAGTCTTATCCTTATTATGCATATGTGTAAATAGCAACAAAACCTCCCTAGATTTGAGTGTTGCCCTACAAAAGGACAATATTTCCTAACAGACTGATGTATCCAAATGGGTAAAGGTCTGCTTTGGAGGGTAGTGAGCTTCCCATCAGGCAAGGGAGGCCTCCACCTACTGAACTCTTGATAATTTATTTGTCATAAATTCTCTAGACAGGATTCCTATCAGTCAGGTTTTGGAATAAGTAATTTGTTATGTTCTTTACAACTCTAAGACACAGATTATAGATATCAGCAAACCAAGAGGAAGAAGCGTGGGGTACTAAAATCATACCAAGTGAAAGACTGTCCCATTGTGAGATGATTTTAGAGGGGACAGACCTCCTTATAATAGGATGAGGACTAGGCTTCTGATCTCATTAGTACTAAGAGCTCTTGGAAACTTGCTTCTGCCAATGCAGAATTAGCTCTTTTTGTGTAATTTGCTTCCTTAGAAAATTGCCTGGACACACAAAGAAGTTAAATTATTTGCCCACAGTCATACAGTCAGTATGTCTCAAAGTCCTAACTTAAACAGAAGTCTTTCTGCCTGGAAGGCCAAATCTTCATCCACTTAGGCCACACTGCCTCTTTATATGTATGGCTTCAATGTCTATATCCTAGAGAAGCACTAAGCCAGAATCCTTGGTGTAGTTTCTTCTGAGCTCACCAATTTTAAATGACACCATCCCCACTTTGTTTCCTATGCCTCAGATGGTGCTGAAGACATTTACTGAATGGTAAAGAGCAGGTGAGATTATAATAATTCACCAGTGAGCAGATACTATTGAGTTTTCGATTTGATGTTTTAGTAAATTAACTGAGGAGATTTTATACAGTCTAATTATCAGAGACACTGACAAATACTATGTGGTAGTAGTGGTAATGCTTGAGGATGAAAATGGTTACAAGATGTTGGTGGTGGTGATGATGAGACATTGTTATTATGAGTCACTAATAGGTCAACCCTGCTATTTCTACTTCCAAAAATTCCAACAAACTTGGAACTTCTTGTTAGTATTCATTTTGTACACAATGGGCACCCTATTTCTTGATGATCTTGTGACATCTCTTTATATCTTCCTAAACACATATCTTGGTTTTCCTTTTTATAAAATAACACCGTACTTTTTCCTCTACTAGGTATTAAGAAGATTAACATTTGAAAAAAAAAAACAAGCTATTGCATTGGTTGACTGATATGTTTGCCTGATGGTAATGTTTTCCTGATGAGCTGTGACAGACTTCTTCTCTGAATGACTTCATTCTATGCAATACCAAGGCTTGTTTTGTCAATTATTGCCAAATAGAATATCAAACTGGGTTGGGAAAAATACTTGAACTCTTTAAGCGGTACGTTGTTGAGGATTCCTGCTTGCACTGATCTATGCAAAATCTCTTAGACCACATTGTGCACGCTTCCTCCTGGTGTTTATTGTTTATTCTTTGTAGAAAGGCTATTGATCCAAGCAGAGAATGCACAACTGGGAGTGACTGGATAGATGTGAGTATTGCCACCACCCCTCCTAATGACTCATCATAAGCCTCTTGAGAGATTGCTTCTTATTTTATTTTCATTTAAAAAGGGGGTGATCTAAAATTATCAACAAATAGCGTCCAATAGAAACTGTTCCAATGAAGGGCAAGGCTTGGGTAGAAATTCTCTCTTGGCCCTATTAAAATAGAAGCTCAGTGTTTGTATCCAGGGAGGTGGTAACTCTGGCTGATCTCACCCTGTTCAGGAAGTATCTGTAGTGTTATGTCCTGCTTAGGGAGCCACATTTAAGCAAGAATATTAACAAAATAGAGTATGTTTCAGTGGGACTTAATGGGCTGTTATGACTGAGGCTCCTAAACAGCTATTGAGGGAAGTAATCATATAAGGGGGAACCACTGCTTTTATTTTCAGAGTAAATAAGAATGAAAAACAGTAGTCTATAGGTTTGTGGTACAGCTTGCCATCTGTCCAAAGGAAGGAACACTACGTGGGTGAAGAGTACTATAATGGCTAGAGTGCTGGGTTTGGTGTCAGCAAGACCTGGGTTCATATTCAGCCTTTGACACTTACTAGCTGCCCACTGCTAAGCAAGTAACTTAAACTTTTGTCCCTCAAGGGATGCTCCAGGATTTATCTGATATGCTATAGCTGGATACTGATAGGAAGGCCTTCCTCTACTGGGTTGTTTCCCAGGTGAAAGAAAGCAGGTCAGATAGACAATGGCCACTAGAACGTTTGATGCCTCCAAGTATTTGCAGAGCAGTGGTTAGTTTTAGAACCCTGAAGTCTATCTGGTGGTTCTTGGTCAGGTCAGTCTTGATTTGTGGTCAGATCCCCCAGGTATACAAATATTCAGCAACTAGCCCCTGCTTTGGGAAGGCATTGGGTAGATGTTGAGAGACAAATGTGAATTTTTTTTTTAAAGTGGTCTCTGCCTTCAAGGAATTAACAGTCTACTAATATAACATATACACACACACACACACACACACCAGGAAATCATGATATTTAGGTTCAAGTCACTCCTCTGATCTATACTGACTTTGTGACCTTGGGCAAATCACTTAACCTCTCAGTGTCCCCAGGCAACACTCTGGGAACTGAAGTTGCAGCGAAGGAGCTAGCTAACCTAGAGTAAGAGTTTCCTCACCCAGAAGAAATGTGACATATACACTTAAAAAAAGTATCCTACAGGAAAGGGAAGGGGAAAAAAGTGTGTTCGAAGGGAATTTGCATGAAAGTTGTACATAGTGAATTTGTGAATTTGTGTGCAATCTTTTTTTTAATTTAGTTTTTTATTTGTTTTCTTGCTTACATTATTCATTTTCCTTACATTTTTGAATTACACATTTTCTCCCTGTCTTGCCCCTGCCCCAACCCCAAGACAGCAATCCCACTATAAAGCCCCTCCCCTGCTCTGCTCTCTTATTTTCTGGTAGGGCAGGGAGGGTC
>CM053596.1:114046291-114066559 GCA_028646575.1 Pseudocheirus occidentalis
TTTTCAAAGTCCTTTTTCAGTTGATGTATAGCTTCTAGGCATTCTTCAATTGTTTTGGAAGCATTTGGTGTGGGAGTTCTGATTTCTGGGCTCTCTTCCTTCCATTCCGTGCTTTAACCATTTTATCCATAAAAAAGTAGTCTAGAGTTTTATTGGTGTTTTTATTTTGCTTCCTCTTTCTCATGTTGGCCAGTCAATTAATTGGTTGGTTTTTTTAGGTCTGTGAAACTCTGCTTCCAAGGGGGAAAGCTCTGTTCCAAATCTCTGGGGTTTTCCCAACTGCTGAAACTATTAGGGGGGGTGTTGCAAGTCCCCCCAGCTTTGGCTTGCTGAAAGTGCACCCCAGGACCACCAGGCAAGACCACGATCAGGATCCAGGCTGCTCAACGCAAGAGCCCTTGGCGCTGATCAATTGATTCAGCCCCCCTGCGGAATCCGCAGGCCAGGGGCTCTGAAGCAGCCTGGTGTGGGCCGCAGGGGATCCAGCAGTTCCCTTCCCCCACTGCTTCTTAGCCCCAGGGGCAGAATGGCCGAACTGCTTTATCATCCCCAAATTAATTTTCAAAGTTTCAACTTTCACTAATGGTCTCTGACTGAAGCTCCTCTCAAACAGGTGCTTTAGATTTTCTTTGAAGTAGACTTAAGCTGCTGTTTGGAAGGCTCTGCTGCTTCTCATGGCCGCGCTGGGGCCTTGCCTGGCCCTGTCTGCGGTTTTGGGCTGGCTGAGTCTCTGCTCCACTGCGGTACCCCCTCTCCCCTTCCTGTTCCTCATGCCTTGGCAGATGTGGAGGTGCTGGAGGCTGTAGAACCCCTGCAGACTGGCTGCGGTTCCCGCTCAGCTCAGCCCGGCTCCTTCCCACCATCCCAGGCCTGGGCGTGGTCTCGGCTTCAGGCTGTTCCAGCCTCCATTCAGGCTTCCATGCTGAGCCCCTGCTGCCGGTGTGTTCTCTGTATTTTTGTGAGTCTGAGAGCCCTAGACTTTCCTAGACTTTGTCTGGGCTCATATTTTCTGGGCGTTTAGTGTGGTGGTGTGGGAGCTGCGGGAACTTGCTGCTTCTATGCTGCCATCTTATGCAATCATTTTTTAAATTGCTATATGTATAAAATGCTTTTCCTCCATAAATTAAAAATAAATTAATAAATTTAATTATTTTACAAAGGCAATAGGGAGCCTGTGAAGATGTTTGATCAGGGGAGTGACATGCACAGAGCAGCACCTTAGGAAATTTAATTTGACAGTTATGTGGAATATGGATTGAAGTGGGGAGAGATTGGAGGCAGGGAGTCCAACTAGGAGGCTATTGTGATATATTATCTAATGACCAGTGATGTCAAATTAATTGAAAGCTTCATTAAGCACCCCAAGAATGGATTCTGTTGTCATTTTATCTTCATGATAACTAAAGTTATCTCTAGCCCATATTATATATATGTGTGTGTATGTATACGCATATCTATCTACACACACACACACACCCTTGGAAGGCTATAGGTAGAACCTTGCCCCCTCGATCCATTATGAAATTCCATCTTAATAGCATTCTACTATCACAATATGAAGCCAAATACCCCATTCCTGTCTTTATTTTTAAATACTTGGGGACAAAACAGAATACAGCAAACAACAGCAAACTCAGGACTGCTTGTGTTGATCTAATTTGAATTTGTTATTTGTTAATGAACTCAAAATTTTCCTGCTTGTTTCTTCATTCTCACATAGCCCTTAGTATCATTATACTTTCTTCGTGTTATTATGAGTGAAAGTTTGAAAGCACCAAAATATCTCTTCCATCCCTGAACTCCTGTACCCATTGTCGGCCCTCTCCATGCTGTATAATGCTTTGTATTATAATCAAAACACCTGTAGCTACGCTGCGTGACTTGTTTCTCCAGGTAGGCCATCTCTTGGGCATAGGATGCTGTGTTATATCCCGTGCTACCTAGGTAGCACAAAGCAAAATTTCCAGTTGCTTAAAAACCTGAGGGCTTTTGGTGACTTAAGTATAATTAAACAATGAACTCTACTCATTTTCAGTTAAGAAGTACCTGAATCATAAGATCATACACCAAATTACTTCTTGTCAAAAGTGAAAACTTGGACAAAAAAGAAAGAGATCCTCAGGCAGGTAGTAGAGCCTCTGAGAATGGTGTACTTTTAGCTAAGAACTTGGACATATGAGAAACTTGTATAGTATAGACACTTTTATTGCATAATTCATTCAGAAAAAAATTTACAAACTGTTTACCTTTGGTATCAACTGCAAACTACAACAAGCTATTCTTTTCATTAGCGTAGATATATCTTCTACAGCCATATTAGGAAGGATTGCCAATAACTCAAGCTCTTTTGGTGCATTTGTATGCATGGGCAAAAAAAAGATCAGTAGTAGTATTATCTTTTCATTCAGAACAATGTGACATATACCCTAGAGCATGTATAAAATCTATACATTTTTAAAGGTTCATTGCTGTGCTGAGAAATTTCAGTTTATAATCTGTATAAATAGCATTAAATCTTATTTTCAACTTTATTTTTAAACATACATAGCCATATATTACCAATTTATTCATTGATGCTGTAAGCTATTGGTATTTGTGCATAATTAATTGTATACCTGGCAAATACCTTGTCATGATACAAATATTAAAAACTATCTCATTGGATTCAGCACACATTTACTGAGGACCTGGTATGAAGAGGACACTAGACCAAGATAGGTTACATATATGAATAACAAACACATACTGACCTCAAGGAGCTTGTTTTTGATTTGAGAAGATACAACATAACAATTATAGAAAGTAGAATATAATAGGCACAGACCACAATGAACACTGGGGTAGATCTTCAGTGAGTGGATAGAAACAATTAAATGGGATTGATAAAGAAAAAGTGTAGCAAGAGAGAAGTAGAGAATTGAAGCATTTTTCTAGACAATTCGGGTGAAAACACATGGAAGACAGATGAAAATAAAAAGACTTTTTAGGTTTAAATTTGTCAGATGTACTTATACATATATGTGTGTATGTACCTCAATAGATGTATATGTTTATGTATGTATGTGTATATATAAAGGTATACATACACAATATCCATATCTGTATAAAATCTATGTCTATCCGTCATCTATAGAACTATAGATGTAGAAAGAACCTTTGGCATCATTTGATCCAATTTAAAAAGGATATTGATGTCTAGATACCTTAAAGTGAATGATACAAGACAGACAAGTCAAAGGAAGAGTCAACCCCTTGATGAATTTTTCAACTGTCTAATTTGTCTCAGCTGATATGGCCTTAGCATTGAATGTGGGAGTTTAATCAATTTCTCAATAATATTATTTCAGTTTGACTGAAATGGACAACTTTTTTCCAGTTTTCAAAAAAGGTCTAGAGAGGGGAGATGCTTCAGACTAGACATCAATCAGTTTAGTGTAAAGGAAAGAATACTAAAGGTATGATTGGTGAACTCCTAGACAACAGATAAACATTATCAGCTAGAAAATGTTCATTAAGAGGAAATAATGCCAGACAGACATAACTTCTTTCTTGGCAAGGTGAGACAGGGGAATGCCATAGATAGATAGTTTGTTTTGATTTCAGCAAATCACCTGAAAAAGTTTCTCATGAAAGCTGGAGAAAGAAGCTATCTGAAGCCAGAGAAATAACTAATAATTAGAGCTATGGATAGAATGATTTATACCCACACACACTTACAGACACAGACACACGTGTATTTGTAGCTCATGGTAGCTGTCTCTAGGGCGAGGGGAGTTGGAGATAAGGAAAAAAAAGGATAAAAAAAGAAAGTTACATGATGATTTTGATATGTGATTAAAAGGAATAGCAAATTGTACATAATAGATTTGTATAATTACATGTATAATCATCTTGTTCTATTCTGTTCTGTTATGTAAATGCTTTATTTCTTAAATTCATAATAAAATAGATTTTAAAAATTCTAGGCAAAGGAGATGTGGGTTAGGTTATAGAGTACTTGAATATATTATTCAAACTATTTAGATGCAGAACTGGTTGATGATCTGCCCTTGGAATGTTGCCTGATGGGTCACAATCAACTTGGAGGAAAGTCTCTAGTAGAATTCTCCTGTTATCTGCCTTTGACCTTGCTCTGCTCAACATTAGTGCTGGATTTGGATTATTCTCTTTGGCTCCAGATATCAGAACTAAGAGCAATCAGTGGAAGATCTGAAGAGTCCTTGATTGGATTGGAAAGCTTTCTGACAAATAAAACCATTTACAAATGAAATGAATTACCTTAGGAGAAAGGACTGGATTCCCCACTAGACTCTTCCAGCACAAATTGGATGATAACTGGTTAGGTATGTTATAGAGACAATTCTTGTGTAGATAGAAGTCGGACTTGACAGTCACCAAGATCCGTTCAATTATGTTAAATCTGTAATTCTATCATCTTCTGATCTCTGTCTTTCTCAAATTGACTATCCATATGTTATCATGCTCTAAAAGCATCATTTTACTTAATGTAAAATATTCTGGCTTAATTACTGACAATTATCATCATCACATAGAAAGAGCAGGGTTAAATAAGTGCTGTATTTTTGTGTTTTTCTATTAAACTATGTAAAGTAAACTGGCAATATGACATTGTCTTACCCTTTCTTTTTCTTTCATTTTATCAAGTGCCATCTGGGATCATTTGACTGAATAGAAAAATCATACAACTGATATTTTTGGTCAATCAAATACTGTACTTTTAGAAAAAAATTATAATGACCAATTGCAACTTTTTCTGTGGAAATAGAAACAAGCATATTTTCATTTCCATAATTTGGTTAAGGAATTTCAAATGCCAGCATGATTGATGGCTGAATCTTTCTATTCACTATGTGTGAGTATTTGTACACATGCTGACATTTGGATTTCTAAGTCATTGTAAAACAGAAACTACTGATATCAGATTCCTAAAGAAAATAATTTTATTTCCGCTTTGTATTTCTTGGAGTCATGGGAATTTAGAACAAGACAAGGGTTTCAGAGGTCCTTTAGTCCAACTTTGATTTTTTTTTGTTAGATACCAAAAATTTCATGTATAAGGGATCAGTCTTCTGAAATTGTGGGACTTCTTGGATGTCTTTTGGACTTAAAACTAGTAAACTAGGCAGGCAAATGAAATATCTCAAGCTGACATCTGATAAGCTATGATTGGTTGGTTCATTTTGCCAAAGAAATGGAACACTAGTTGATGGGTACAAGCCAACTTTTTTTGCATGAAAGACAAGAGACCTAAAAAATTAACAAGAAATAGAAAAAATATAAAAGGAGATAGAGTTTGGTGATGGTGACACTGTAATGTTCCTCCTGACCCTTACCAAGATTTGGCCAGATAAGGGGTCTACCATCATCTGGAGCTAAGGATCCCGTATGTAAGGATCCTGAGATTCCTTGAGTTGGAGAGTCAGTAGAATGTGGAACTTGATGACCCCTCTCACAAAGAGATCATAAACACTGAATAATTCATACCTAACCCGGAATTGTTTACCAAAGATGTAGGGTACTAAGGAAAAGGAATGGACACAAGAAGCATTATCTGAATTTGAACCACAAATCAATTTGTACCAGAAAATGAAGTATTGGTGGAGCAGAGACATGAGGCAAGATGATGCACCAGCTTAATTTTTTGCTAATGATAGATAGCTTTGATTTATACAGTGCTTCAAGATGTGTGAAGTTCTGCAGAAATGTTATCTGACTTGATCCTCAGAGCAATCTGTATGATCTGTGAGCTCCTAGACAGCATGAAGTGGCCACTTTTCTACAAAATGAATTAGTGAGCAACTACTTATGTGGTAGATAGCATTATGGTTATTATTATTATTTTCCTTATTTTGCAGACGGGAGTGGTTGAGTGATTTGTTGAGGGATATACAAATAAGAATTTGAGGCTGAATTTGAACTTGGGTCCTCCTGACTCCAAGTCTAGTACATTTACCTGCTACACCACCTAGTTGCCAATTGGATAATACGAGTGTTTATGCTGAGGAGACCATTAACGTTTAAAATATTTAAATATATTTACCATCCCCCCAGTCCAAATATTATATTACTTAATGAACTTGAATGACTACAACAAACACTTATGAATCACTACTTTGTTCAGAGTTTTGTGTTTTGACAATAAGAGGGAGATAACATATTTAGCTAAGGCAGTGCCCTTTAAGCTCAGAGAACTTCTAGAGGGGATAATATCACTGTGCATAGCTGTAATTCAAACTATCATGTGATAAATGCATTAGAGAGTCACAAAGAAAAGGTCTAGGTGAGACATGGTATGAGAAGGGCAGTACCAGCTAAGGAGCTCAGGGAAGGCTTCCTGGAAGAGATAACAGATACAATTATAGCTTTGGATGGAATTGTAATAAAAATTATCCAAAAGAAGGTACCCTGGTGATCTGGAGCTCTGAATTTGTTTAGTCTTGGTTTAGCAGGTCAGATATAGCTGGTGAGAAACAGTTTGCAAATCACTGCAGAATAGAAAACATTCTATGGTTTTTTCCAATAATCCATTTTTATTCATGGTCTATCTCCTGAACAGTTTTACAGTGCTAATAAAACTAATTTATTTTGCTAATGCTTGCCAACTTCTAGCCTGGCAGGTGCTAATGAATCAAGGCTCCTAAATTTTGTACAAGCAGAATAAGTACAGGTTTACTCTTGTTTCTTACAGGGCTAATTCAGGAGACACCTATAAAATAAACCCTGTAGTTATTGCTCCATCATCTTGGCATTTTCAAAGATATCCCACATTCATGGACAAAGACATTTTTTCTGATTGTCTTCATGACCTTCTTGCGCCTTCATTAAATGATCAGTGGAGAATAATAGATTTCTGTAGGATGTTTTTATTTGCTGTACAATTATAACCCATCATGAGAAAACTGCATTAGTATTTCAGTGTTTTTAATGCCTTTTTTCTCTCTCTCAGTGCTACTTTTCTGATTCGGTCCTTGAACCAAGATTGTTAGTCAGATTATGAAATGTCATTGCCAAAGAAATTTCATGAGAAAGTTGATCCATTATGTAGATGCTATATAGGGCTTGCAATTTCGGATAATGCTTATGCCTGGATAACCTATTAAAAGTCAAACGTTAAGAAGAACTCACAGAATGATGGCCTGGAGGTATCATCTCTCTTCTGGTAACAGTCAATGAGGTGGAGTGCTTGGAGTCCTTAAAACAAACAAGTTCTTGAGTTGTATCAAATTCTCTTCCTCCATACTTCACATGCACACACACACACACACACACACACACACACACACACACACACACAACCTTGATGTGAATAATATAAAGGAGAATATAACTACATTGCAAAAGGCAGGAATAATTGCTAATACGGCCATTAATTGAATCATAGATCTAGAGTTGGAAAAGACACCAGAGGCCATCTAGTCCAAGTCCTCATTAGAAGGATGAGTAAAATGAGGCTCGGAGAGATTAAGTGACTTGCCAAATGCTGCACAGGTAATGAAAACATGAAAAGGTGGTAGCAGTAGTGACAAGGCATGATGACATTTTGGAGACATTTGGGAGAAAGCTGTTGCCTATGTGTTTTTTCAATGAATTTTCATTGATTGTGCTTGACTGGAAGGAGCTGTTACCTGTTGTGCATGATATAAAAGAAAAAAAAAGTGACCTGGCCTTAGTTCTTAAGTATGCTTGAGAACAAGGCCCAGGTTATCTGTTTTTGTTTGTTTTTGTGCAAATCTATCCTTTGATTCATTAATTCATTTTGTGAAAAATCAATCAAATTACCTTTCAGTAAATCATAGGCCATATATTAATTTTAGCTGAGACTTGAAGAAAGCCAGGGAATCTAGGACACAGAGAGGAGAGAGAAGATTCTAGGCATGGGGAACAGTCAGTGGAAATATATGGAGTAGGGATGTGAGTGCTCTACACAAGGGAAAACAAATAGGCCAGTGTCACTAGAGTGTTTGCTAGAGGAAAATGTAAAAAACAAAAACAAAAAAAAACCTGGAAAGGTAGAATGGCCTGATTATAAAGGGCTTTGAACACAAACAGATTTAGTGCAGGGAGGGATTTGTAGAGCTCATCTAGTACAATTTCTTTTAGAGGTAAGGAACCGGAGATTAAGTAACTTGCCCAAGACAAGTAGTAAATTTCACAAGTGAGCATTGAACTCCTATCAGTTGATTCACAATCTACTATTTATGCTGTTTTGGCTGGACCACTCTGAAGTTTTATTGTACTTTAATCCTCTTCATCTCTCCACCCATTCCCTTCACCAAAGAAGAATCAGAGGAAAGGAAAAGATGAAAGAAGAAAAAGGAGGTGGAAAA
The DNA here is from genome assembly GCA_028646575.1 of Pseudocheirus occidentalis. Lineage (NCBI taxonomy): Eukaryota > Metazoa > Chordata > Mammalia > Diprotodontia > Pseudocheiridae > Pseudocheirus > Pseudocheirus occidentalis. The sequence goes on from CM053596.1 coordinate 114,054,640, forward strand.
GAAGGAAGAAAAGGGAAACTAGCGGTTAACTAGGATTTATGCCAGATGTACCTTATAAGCATCAAGGATAGAAGAAAAGCCAAAAGTAGTCCCTGCTCCCAAGTTCACAATCAAATGGGAGAGACAGCATGTAAACAACTATGTACAAAGAAGATATATATAGGGTAAATTGGGAGTAGATCCAGACGGAAGACGCTAAGATTAAAAATTGTAAACAGCTTCTTATAGAAGGTAGGGATTAAGCTGAGACTTCATGGAAGCCAATGGGCAGAGAAGGGAGAAGAGTCTAAGCAAGGGATGTCAGGAACTAAGGTGGAAGAAGGCTGGAATGGTAGGAAGGGAGCAGGTTATAAAAGGCTTTGAAAGCAAAACAGAGGATGTTATATTTCATCCTGGAGGTGATAATGAGTCACTGGAATTTTTGTTAGACCTGTTATATCTGTTAGAACTGTTAGATCAGTTTAATACCCAATTTAGAGGATTTCCTGGAGTGAAAAGGGATAAGTCAAGGAGATTAATGACCAAGCTATTGCAATAGTCCAAGTATGAGTTGATGAGGACCTGCACCAGGACAGCAGGGTTGTCAGAGGAGAAAAGGGGATACATAGGAGATAGGTTATGAAGGTAGAAATGATAAGACTTTACAACTGATTGGATATGAAGTGTGAGAGCAAGCTGAGCCAAGGATAACATGTGGGTGGAAAACCTGACTTACTGAAAGGATGAGGAGGAGGTATTACAGGGGTGGGGAACCTGCAGCCCTGAGGCCATATGTGGCCTTCTAGGTCCTAGGGTGCAGTCTTTTGACTGAATTCAAGTTTTACAGAACAAATCCTCTTATTAAGGGATTTTTTAAAGTTTTTTTTTATTTAAGATTTGTTCTATGAAGTTTGGATTCAAAGGGTCACACTTGAAGACCAATAGTAGCAGTGAAAAAATTTGAAGTAAGTTCCTCTGATAAAGACCTCATTTCTCAAACATACAGAGAACAGTCAGTTTTGTAAGTATGAGTCATTCCCAAGTTGATAAATAATTTTAAAAACATAGGATAGGTTTTCAGATGAAGTAATCAAAGTTATCTATAGCCATATAAAGAAATACTCTAATTCACTAACAATTGGAGAAATGCAAATTAAAACAATTCTGAGGTACTATGTCATACACATTAGATTGACTAATAGGACAGAAAAGATAAATGACAAATTGTAGAAGAGATGTGTGAAAAATTAGATTTTAATGTATTGTGGGTGGAGTTGTGAATTTATTCAACCATTCTGTAGAGCAATTTGGAACTATGCCAAAAGGGCTATAAAACCATATATACCCTTTGACCTTACAATATCAGTGCTAGGTCTGTATCCCAAAAGAGATTTTTTTTTTGCTTTTTTTTTTTGGAGGGCAGTTGGGGTTAAGTGACTTGCCCAAGGTCACACGGCTAGTTTTTTTGTGTGTGTTAAGTGTCTGAGCCCGGATTTGAACTCAGGTACTCCTGACTCCAGAGCCGGTGCTCTATTCACTGCGCCACCTAGCCGCCCCCCAAAGAGAGATTTTTTAAAGGACCAAGATGTACAAAAATATTTATAGCAGCTCATTTCTTGGGGCAAAGAATTGGAAATTGAGGGAATGCCCATCAATTGGGGAATGGCTAAACAGGTCATGGTGTGTGGTTGTGATAGAATACTATTGTGCTATAAAAAATGATGAGCAGGATACTCTCAGAAAAGCCTGGAAAGATTTGCATGGACTGATGCAAAGTCAAACGTACTTTGTACAGAGTAACAGCAACAATGTATGGTGATCAGTTGTGAATGACTTAGCTATTCCCATCAATACAATGATCCAAGACAGCCCGGAAGGACTTGTGATGAAAAGTGTCCATCTCCGTAGAAAGAACTGATGGTGTCTGAATACAGATTGAAGCATACTTTTAAACTTTATTTTTCTTGAGGTTTTTCTATGTTTTCTTTCACAACACAGCTGTTATGGATATGTTTTGCATGACTACATATGTATAACCTATGTTGAACTACTTGCCTTATCAATTGGAAGGGGTAAACAGGGAGGAAGGGAGAGAATTTGTAACTCAAAGTTTTAAAAATGTATATTAAAATTGTTTTCACATGTAACTGTGGGAATAAAAATAAAACACTAAAAAAAACAGTGGTTGATCTGAATTGGTATAGAGAATTTTCTTTCTGGGAATTCTACATATCAATGAAATCACAGGTCTAATGACCAAAACTATGTATATTATATTTTGAGGGAGAGATTGATGGAGTGGATAGAAAACTGTTCTTAGAGTCAGGAAGCCCTATGTTCCAGTCTTGAAACTGACACTGATTTTGTTAACCTAAGTAAGTCACTTAACTTCTTAGTGTCCCTAAATACCCCTTGATGTTTAAGTTGCACAGAAAGTGAGGATCAACAGGGCTAGAGGAATTTTCTGATCAATAAAATCAGATGACATTTTTAAAACCAAGAAGAAAATAATGTATTTATATTTGCATTTACATATATAATACATAGTGCACTTTAAAATATAGCAAATTAATTTTTAAAAAATGAAACCAGTTACTGTAGAGTTATCCACAAAGATCGGTGCTGATCAAATTTATGTACTAAGAGAAACTGTTGGGTTTTTTCCCCCTCATCTCACCCATTAAATATTATGTTTTATTATTCTTAGGGCAAAAGATCTTGGAGGATTACAAATTAGTTTAGAGTGTTGACATTTCTGTCCTAGAAATCTGAGGCAGGAGAAGCCTGTGTTCAGTGGAGTTCTTGGATTAACCTTTAAGTAAAAGGAGAACTTATAATATGATGATTCCCATTCTGACAGCCTGACAATTGGTTGTTTGTAGATTACATGGACTTTCTTGAGCTTTGTCCTTTTCTCCAGTGAGATTGTATGGATTTTAAAATATTATTTCATTTTTGAATTTACTACAATTATTGACTATATAAATTCAGCTTTGCTTTTGCTTTTTAAAATCATCAGCATTGTTGATAAGCCTGCAGAATTTGTAGAGGAAACTTCCTCCATGGTGGGTATAGTGGCAATAATGCTTATGTGGAGATATCGGGAGATTGTACTAATAATTGGGTACCTGCTTAGTCATATCACACCAGGGACTTAATGTGCATTTTTGTAGTGCTTCCAGGTTATGAATTATTCCCTGATAGGTTTGAATTTATGTAAAATTGAGTGTTATGTGGTTTTGTAAATTTCAAGTACCATTTCTTCCACAAAACCTCTCCCGTAGTTCCTCCATTCACATCCATAGTCAACCGTATACAACCCTCATTGAAACCCCTCCACCCCACTTAGAACATACTACCTTGGCATTCACACTACATGTTACTTATTGTCCTCCTAGTCCATTAAAAATTTCATGCAATGTACAGGGAAGACGGTAGGATACAAAGATGTATAAGGTTCTCAGTCCCTGACATCGTTTGCTTTAAGGATTGTATTGGGTAGGCGCATTGATATGATAAAGGCAGAATGTGTTAAGTATCGTGAGTACCAACAAACTGTCACCTATTATCCTGAACCCTCCTCCACTAAACTAAAAACTAATTATTGATCACCTTTGTGGGGCAAAGCACCAAACAGTGTTATTTTTATAGATGAGATCGTCTATCTGTCTGTCTGCCTGTGTTCTTAGGAGTATAAGATAAGAGGCAGTGAGATGGTGCAGTGGATAAAGGGCCAAGCCTGGAGTCAGGAAGCCCTGAGTTCAACTGTGGCTTCAGACACTGAACCGTCATGTGATCCTGGGCAAGTAACAACACATTCGCCTCAGTTCTTTCATCTGTGAAATGGGGATAATAATAACACCTACCTCACAGGGTTGTAAAGATAAAATGAAATGATAATTATAAAGTGCTTAGCACAGTGCCTGGAACATAGTAAACACTATATAAATGTTACCTGTTACATGATCTAGTATGGCAGAATAGACAGGTGCTTATGTGCCTAAATTCCTTGACAACCTAACCTGATCCTTATTTATAAAAGAAGACAAACATAGGAAAGTCTAGATACAAGTTTTTCATTTTTGTGCAATTCATCAAATAGCAACTATTTTGCTAACTCAGTTGAACAAACTTGTACTGAAGAGATGACCAAGTGAATGGATGAAAACCTCATCAAGAGCTAAGGATTACGTGTAAGCTTCCTGTTGCTTAAACTAAAGCTTTTCCTGTAATATTAAAAGGCTAATTAAATTTAGCCAATCCTGTATTAACATTCCATACAACGTCGACAAAACATGTATATATAATTATAATAACTATGGTGACTATTTGCTGACAGTTAAAAGTAAGAGGCTGAAAGGAATATTTTATCTCCAGGGACCTATTATACTGAATTAATAAGACTGATTTCCTGTAGCTGTAACTCATTAACAATCTGTTACACAAGGCAGGCTGGCTGACTGACAGGAGGGGACTGACTGTCTAGAGAAGTAGAGAGTTTCATGCAAATACTCCTGTTTGATTCGATTAGGAGAATGGCTTGTTCACCGGCCCTATTCATGCAGGGACCTTGGTAGGAAATGACAGGAAGGAAGGATAAGAAATGTTCCTCATGAGGGAACTTGAACAGTGTTCTGAAATTCAAGTAGCAAGACTATGAAATAATCTTTCATGCTATTGGATTGTTAGCCATTTGTAGCTGATTTTTTTCTGGACACATTTTGTGGAATAAATTAAGCATTAGTTCATTATTCAAGGTGCTGTGCAATGGCAAAGATCACTGGTAGGTCAACAAGAAACCAAGATTCTGGTCCTTACATTGCCAGCTGATACTGATGCAACTCAAACTTACCTATACCACAGTATCCCAATCTGTAAAAGGAATGGTTTGAGTTAGATGGTGTTTCTTCTTGGGTAGCTAAGTGGCACAGTGGATAGAGTGCTGGACTTGGAGACAGGAAAACCTAAGTTTGTGACCCCAGGAAAGTCACTTCTGTTTGCTTTCATTTCCTCATCTATAAAATGAACTGGAAAAAGAAATGGCAAACCACTTTGATATCTTTGTAAAGAAGACCCCAAATGATATTTTTTAAAATGGTCAGAAGTGGCTGAAAATGTCAGAACAACAATTCTACAAACCTATATCTATATATTTGAATTATGGATGCATTTTGATAGAACACCATATTTGTTTCTGGAGGTAATATAACTAGTCTAGCCCATCTCTGAAAAAGAATTTCTCCTACTCCATCTCCTACAAGTAGTTATCTCCCTTCTTACCAAGGCTTGGTGATTAAGAAAATACACCTAGCACCTACATGCTGTGTGTCAATTGATTTAAATGTGTCTAAAGACCAATAAAATCTTTCTTAAATTTATTAACATTTTGTATAACATTCAAATGTAACTTTATTTTCTGATTTTCCTGAAAGAAAATATATTTTCTTTAGAAGAGAAAAACAGTTTACATTCAGTAAATTGAATTCTAAAATCACTAGATATTGAATATTGATTGCTAAAGAGAAGGAATCTTGATTTGGGGAGATGCTTTGAGTCATTGAAATTGCTATGAATATCTCAAATGTAATCCTGCCCACTCTCCTATTGAATTGTGGGCTTACTTGTTTATTTACAGCAGCTATTTAAGGTAGATAGATAGATAGATAGATAGATAGATTGATTGATTGATACTAATGTTTAAACTGCATATGTATATGTTGTTTCTCCATTTAGTTGCTTACCTGGACAATAGAGAGTTTTCATCCACTTGGTTTGTCCTGTAAAGATATGTTGAGCTCTTTGGGGATCATGCATCTCATTTAGGAATCTCTGCAAGGCTCCAGGACTAAATGATAATTAATGATTTTGTTGTGGATGATGCTGATGAGTTACCTAACACAAACAATAAAGTTTAATGCTATCAGCACAATGACAACAGCAAAAAGGATCATTTGAAGATTGCTCTATCCATAAAGAAACTATTTGACCTAGACATCTTCCATGACATTGACTAGCACCTTTCATATGTGTAATCCTTCATGTTTTTGGGAAGTCCTTCCTAATTTTGTCTTGATAATTGAAGGCTCACTGAAAAAAAGTCATCTATTGAGTCATCTTTAAAAGAATCTTATAGAAGGATTTTTGACATATGCAAGGGGCGATAGCCAGTTAGAGAGACTTTTAGGTGCCATTTTGCAAAATTTTAAATATTCCTTTTTTACCTTTTCATCAAAAACATCTTCCATATCTGTGTAGTTCATGCAGATTTTGTAGAGTTTAGAAACTACCACTTGATATGCTAAATATTGATATTTTTTTTTTGCTTTTTGTAGGGCAGTTAGGGTTAAGTGACTTGCCCAAGGTCACATGTAAGTAAGTGTTAAGTGTCTGAGGCCAGATCTGAACTCAGGAACTCCTGACTTCAGGGCCGGTGTTCTATTCACTGTGCCACCTAGCCACCCCAATATTTTCTTGACAGCCTTTTTTTTGTCATAATGAGACCCATGATTTTTCCAAGATTTTGAAAATAGGATTCTTATCTTGTTTCCATTTTCTCTTCTAAGAAAAATGTGCTTTTGTGCTGGAAATCGTAGAACAAAAAATTAAGAAGGAGTCGTCATAAATAAGATAAATAAGAAAATTTAAGAGAATATCTAGTTGCTTGAATGACTCCAAGTCATCAGATGAATTAGATCCTCATGTCCTGATGAAATTGACTGACTGCTGAGGTGCCTTCAGTGATATCTGTAAGATTGTAGAGAATAGAAATGCTACTGCAGACCTGAAAAATGACAAATATTGCTTAGATTTTTTAAAGTTAAAAAAAAGATTCTAAAAACACTGTGTCATTAAGCTTGTCTTGCATTCCTGGGTAATCTCTATGTTTCACTAAAGTGATGGTTAGTAGATGAGGAGAAAAGGAAATAGTGAGTATAGAGGGCCAACATGATTTCACCAGGAAGAAGTCATGATGGATTGATGAGATTTTCTTTCTTTTTTTGACAGGGATACTAAATTAGTGGATGAACCCCCCCCCCCCATTTTCTATCTTTCTGGTCTTATTACACAGAACTTCCTTCAAAAAACAGTGTGGTCCAGACCTACTGATCTGTGTGCTGTTTTCCATACATAATAATTGATTTCTTATATCTATGTTTTTCTGCTAGTCTCTCCTCATTTCACCTCCACATTCTAAAATCCCCATCATCCTTTAGCACTCGACTCAAATGCAGCCTTCTAGACACTTTTCCTGGTTCCCACAGCATCTATTATCTTCTCTGCAAGGTTACTTTGTAACTACTTTGTGTGTATCTTTATAAACATATATGTATGTATACATACACACACACATATATATACATACATGCACGCGTGTGTGTGTACTGTTATCTCCTCAAACGAAATGCAAGATGTAAGGTCCTTGAGGGCAGGGATTCCTTTTCTGTTTTCTTTGCATCTTCAGAACTTAACATATAACTCCTGGCACATGGTAAGTGCTTAATAATGTTTGCTGATTAGTTGACTAGTTTAGCCATTTGCTAGTTGTATGAGTTTAAGCAACTCCCTGAATGTCTCTGGTCCTCGTTTTTGTCATGTGTAAAATGAAAGGGTTGGATTATACAAACTACCACTTAGGCTTAATCAATTCATCATTTAACTGGAACTTACTGAGCACTGACTACATGCCAGGCCCTGGGTTGAGTTTTATGAACTATGTTGCATAGGTTGATTGATTTAGAGTACCTGTCAGTGCTTCATAAAAGCTCTATCTGAAAAATAGTTCTTCACAAATGGAAAAAAATTATTCTGAACCAAATGACCTTTTAGATTTTCTTACTGCTCAGATTCAATATATCATCTCTTTTTACATAGTAAGGCATTTTTTTCTTAGTGGAGAAATTATTCACATCTTACACAGAATCATCATGAAAGAAAATCCATATAATTTATATATCAAATGTGTGAGTAATTTTATTTGATCTATCTTGTTTGTTTATGAAAACAAGCCTGGTATTTTTAAAGGCCATATTTCTAGGTCATTTCAGACATTGTCCCCTAGGACAGATTCATTGGCATTAACATATGCAGAGGGAATAGAAAAAATTCAGGAAGCTTATTTCTTCCACGCACGAAACCCAGAAGTAAGGAAGAAGAAATGAAAGGGTAGATCCATTAAGAAGCTCAGAGGGAAAGTCAGGTAAAATGCTAAGGAGGCCAAGGAAAACTTTTGCTGTTATTTTGTTTGTTATTTTGTTGTTATTGCTTGTTTATTTTTCCAAAAACTCTATTTTCTTTAGGTTGTTCTGAAAGAGAATTGTTGCTCGTTACTCTAACAAATATGAAGACTCAAAACACCCAAGATTTTGTAGCCCTTAGCAGAACATTGAATGATAAAACCGTCCTTATTCATTGAAATATAGGCCATAAAGAGTAATCTCACATTTCTACTTTTTCCCTTCGATTCATAGCTGGAGTTTTGTATCCAATTCTTAACTTTAGGGAATGTTGACTAGGATGATATAATCAATTCAACCCAACATTCAAGGAGTAGTTGAGGGTGGTTGAAAAGTTTAGGATAAGGGGGAAGAAGGAAACATAATAGCTATTTTTGGAGATTTACGGTATTATAATAGGGAAAATAGATTCTATTAATTATTTTTGATTCTAGAAAGAAAGAACTAGGACAAATGATTAGAGGTTAGTTTATCTTTGACTCACTAAAGGTATGTACACACACACACACACACACACACACACACACACACACACACACACATATATATATATATATATATGCATATACACATACAGAGAGAGAGACAGAGACTCGGAAAGATACATAAAGAGAATATATTAAGTGCTTACCTTATCTCAGATACCCACTAAGCACTAGGAAAACATACAAGCAGTCTCTGATCTCAGACAGCTTATATTCTAATGGTGAATGGTGAATATAGTACTTAAATGGGAGATGGAAAGAAGTGGGACATAGTTGTGGTGGCATGGTTTGGAGTTGGCAGGGAAGTGGTGTAGAGGTCTGCTTTAAGACAAGATGAGACCAAAGTTCATTGATCAGAACCTGGATTTTCAGAGGCAGAGTCTAAGCTTTCAGTGAGAGAGAGATGAAGATAATGTCCAGAGTTGAAGAAGCATGATACTGAGATGGGATGAACTTCTTAATAATCATAGCTGTCTAATAAAACAATTGATGGCATTGTTGGGAAGTGAGCTTCCCAATCATTTGATTTGGTTATAAATATAATTATTATTTAAGAGAACTAGTGAAGAAAGAAGACATGGTTGGTCTACACACTTTCCTTAAAATGGAGGTTCTCGATGGAATTGGCTAGTCAGAGAAAGGAGTCACAGGGGTATCAGTGAAATTTCAGGTTATAGGACAGAGCATACTACCATGGTGAGAAGACTTCTGTACCATACTGAAGAACAGTGGTTTCAAACTCAAATAGAAATAGATCCCTGCCATATATTATATGTCAATTTTTAAAACCACAAATCAATGTTATCTATATTGTATTGTATTCTTATTTATTTTAAGGATTTAACACCTTGGGTAATATGTCTGGGAGATGGGAGTGGAGGAGGAGGTGAATAAAGCCAAGGCAGGCCTGGGAGTTTCTGGGAGAAACTGACCAGTTATACAAAGGACCTTCAGGGAAACAGTGAACTTTCAGGGTGAGAAAGTCGAGAGAGTCAGGTGTGAAGTCTGGAGAGCAATGAAGAGAAAGAAAGTTCATTTCCTACTTCATAACTAAAAATAATGTTAATGATTAACCAGAGGAATATTCAAAAGGATCCTGTGAGATTAATCTGGGAGAGGATAATGTAGTTATCCTAAGACATTGTAATTTCTGAAGTTCAGTGGAAAGAACTATATGACTATATAATAATAAAATTGAAGTTCTAAGACCTGGGTTCAGATCCTGAGTCTGCTATAATGGTTCCTACCAAAACCCACGTCTGAAGTGGAGCTGAATGTACTTCTAACCTCACATTTTCTCCAGACTCATTTCTTTGATTATAAGATGTTTTCTTTGTTACTCAGTTAAACTCATCCCTGATCTGCAACAAGTACAGGTAAGGAACCTTATCTACGGGACCTTTCCAGGCCTTAGTTTTCTATTTCACAAAATGAGGGGTTTGTATTTGGTAACCTCAAGTTACCTTCCAGCTCTAAAGTTATGGTGCTATGCCCAAAATCCCCAGAGATTTGAGAATGCCCAGAGCTTTGAAGAAGAGTAAGATGTATTTGCTCTGTCTCCTCCTAGTAAGTATTACATGATGTTTCATTTTAAACTCTCAACAATCCTGCGTGGCAGGTCCTATTATTGTGCCCATGTTATAGATGAGAAAGTTGAGGGAGATAGTAAATTAAGTGATTTTTTCAGGATCCAGATTTGAACATGTGTCTTCCTGACTCCAGGTTCCACTTCACCAACTAGCTGGTGCAATGATAATGAGAACATTCAAATGAAAACAGATTTTTTTTCTCCTTATATGGGAAGTGTTAGGTATGAGACCACATCTTTGTTTTCCTTATTTTCCAGACTGAATTTTTCCTGGCATTGTTTTACACACAATTTAGTCTCCCACTCAGTCTCATTAGCATTAATTCCTTGGGAGAGGGGGAAAAAAACTAAGCAGAATTAAACACAAGAATTTTAATTAACTCAGGTTTAATAAATTCCTTATCTGCAGTTGTTGCAGATCAGGGATGAACTTAACTGCGTAACAAAGAAAACGTCTTATAATCAATCAAAGAAATGAGTCTGGAGAAAACGTGAGGTTAGAAGTACATTCAGCACCACTTCAGACATGGGTTTTGGTAGGAACCACCATCCTTTATATAGCACCTAATAATTACTACTCTTGTGTTTGAATCAGTTTGCAGTTATCATGAATCTTTTGAAAAATATACTGTACATAATGTACATTTGATGCTTCCATATTAATTAATCATAAAGATTAAGAACCTTCTATGTGCCTCCTCTGTTTGGCATTTAAAACCCTTTATGTCAAGGTTCTAACCAGGACTGACCATGTTTTTCTTCACCACTACCATCACTACCACTAGATAGACTCCAATGGATCCCTTTTACCTCCAGGATCTAACTTATGATCATGTTTGGAAACTATAGCTCTTTACAATCCTTTGGCTTGCTGCCTTTCCATTTATACTTATCTATCTCCATTATTTTTACATACTAGCAATGTGGCCTTCTTGGTGTTCCTGGAACATCATGCTTCATCTCTGAATTCTGAGTCTCTTCATTGGCTGTCACCAGACTTGGAATTCTCTCCCTCCTTACCTCCAGCTCTGGTTTTCTGGGGTTTCCAAATTTCAGTTGAAATCTCACCTTCTTCAGGAGGCCTTTCCTAGTTCTTTCTGCAACCTCCACTATAGCACTTTCCTTCTGAGTTTTCCTTTCCTCTGCTTTACAAATATCTTATTATACATACCAAAATATTAACATTTTGTCTCCAGTGTTCAAATGTAAGCTCCTTGAAGGCAGGAACACTATTTTTAGTTTCCTGTGTATCTCTAATGCTTACCACAGTACATGACTCATAGTAAACAATTATTGAATGCTAATTGATTGATTGATTATTAATAACTATATTGGGCCCTTGGATTTTAAAGACAAAAATGACACATTCTCTGTTCTCAGGGAGCTTGGATGGTGAGGTAGAGAGAAGGGAAAAAGATACTAAAGAAAGAAGACAACATATAAGTATATTTTAAATAAATACAGATGAAATCAAGGTAACTTGATTTGGGGAGGAATAGGAATAAAAGGAGATATGTGAATGAGAAAAAGCTTCAAATAGAAAGTGGGACTTGGTTGAGCAGAGTTGTAAGGGAAGTAAGGGAATCTGTGAGAGGCAGAAGTGATAGGTGTACCTTCTAGGCATATGAGGAAGC
>CM053596.1:114067059-114083790 GCA_028646575.1 Pseudocheirus occidentalis
AAAATAACACCTTAAAAATAGATTAATTCAAATGGCAAAAGAGACCCAAAAAGCCAATGAAGAGAAGAAAGCATTAAAAACTTGAATTTGCCAAATGGAAAAAGAATCTCAAAAGCTTTTTGAAGAGAATAATTCCTTCAGAATTAGAATGGAGCAAATGGAAGCAAATGACTTTATGAGAAATCAAGATACTATTAAACAGATAGAAACAAATGAAGAAATAAAAGGTAATGTGAAATATCTCCTCGAAAAAAAACACTGACCTGGAAAATAGATCCAGGAGAGACCATTTAAAAATTATTGGACTACGTGAAAGCCATGATTAAAAAAAAAAGAACCTAGAAAGCATCCTTCAAGAAATTCTCGAAGAAAATTTCCCTGATATTTTAGAACCAGAGGGCAAAATGGAACTTGAAAGAATTCACCAATCACCTCTTGAAAAAGATCCCCCCCAAAAAAACTCCTAGGAATATTATAGCCAAGTTCCAGAGTCCCCAGATCAAGGAGAAAATGTTACAAGAAGAAATAATTTAAATTCCGTGGAAACAAAATCAGGATAACCCAGGATCTAGCAGCGTCTACAGTAAGGGATCAAAGGGCCTGGAATATGATATTCCAGAGATCAAGGGAGTTAGGATTAAAACCAAGAATCACCTAACCAGCAAAATTGAATATAATGTTCCAGGGGAAAATACGGTCATTCAATGAGGTTGAGGGCTTTCAAATATTCTTGCTGAAAAAACCAGAACAGAAAAGAAAATTTGACACTCAAATACAAGAAGCATGAGAAGGTAAATATGGAAAAGAAATTGTAAGGAACTTATCAAAATTGAACTATTAACATACCAACATGGAAAAACAATAATTCTAACTTATGAAACTTTTCTCAGTATGAGGATAGGTGAAGGGAATTTCAAATGTATCTATATGTATATATACACATATGTCTATATGGGAGGGTTTATATATGTGTATGAACACATACCTGAGTATGTGTATATATGTGTACATAGAGGGCACAGGTTCAATTGAATAGGAAGGGACGATACTTTAAAAGGTGAAATTCTGAGGTGGGAGAGGATTAGAATGAGAGGAGACAGGGAGAGACATAATATTGTTAATCATCTCATATATGAGGCAAGGGATAATTGTTACAATGGAGGGGAGAACAGGAAGGCAAAAGGGAAAGGGCCAAACTTACTCTCATTGAATTTGGCTTAGGGAAGGAATGGCATAAACTCTAAACTGGATATCCTGTCACATATGAGAGTAGGGGGATGGGGATGAGAGGTGGGATGATGGCGGGGAGGAGATGGTGGGGGGAGGGTTGCTGGAAGTGCACACTTCTGTAAAAGGACAGGGACAGGGTAGAGAATAGAACAAGGGTGGGAGCGGGATAGGAAGGAGGGACATATAATCAGTCTCTCACAATATGTCCATCCACGGAGATGTTCTATGTAATTACACATGTACAGCCTGTACTGAATTGCTTGTCCTTCCTATAGAGGTATTTGACGAGGGAGGAAGGGAAAGAATCTAGAATTTAAAGTTCTATAATCAAATGTTAAAAATATATATGTGTAACAATTATTATTAGTATTAACTACATACAACTGGGAATTAAGATATACAGGCACTGGGGTAGGGAGACCCATCCTGCCCTACTGGAAAGTCAGAGGGGCTATGGGGGAGGATATAGGAGGGAGCAAATTAGGGGAGGGGCTTTACAGGGGGATCACTGTTTTGGGGTGTGGATAGGGGAAAGATGGGGAGAAAATTGTAATTAAATGTCTCGTGGAAATGAGTGATATAAACAGGAAAATAAATTAATTTATTTTTAAAAAACAAATGAAAAAAATAATCTAAACAAGAGGCAATGAGGACCTGCACTAAAGTGGTGACTGTACAAGTAGTGAGATACTAAAAAGTGTGAAGAAAGAAATGCTAAGATTTAGCAATGTTGGATATATGGACTGAAGGAAAAGGAGGAGTCAAAGCTAACACCAAAGTGCAAACTTCAGGGACTAAAAGAATGGTGGTCCTCTTTAATGAATTAGGCAAGTTTGGAAGAGGGGAGGGTTTAATGGGGGAGAAAGAGAATTAATTCTCTTTTAGACTTGTTGAATTTTAGGTGTTTATGGGACATACATCTTAAAATGTCCAATGGGTGGTTGTGTATGGAGCTAGCCTGGATCTCAAGCTAGAGACTGTGGCTGGTTTTATAGATCCTCTTTATAGAGATGGTAATTAAATCCATAGAAGCGCTCTCACCAAGTGAAAAAATTTTAGGTAGAAGAGGAGTTATTACAGAACTTTAGTATATTCTCATAATCAGGGACCATGATATACATTATAACTCAACAAAGCTCCCATTGATCATGCATTATGCATCGGCACTCCATAAAATTATCAAAACCTAAAAGTAAAAAAGGAATATGAAAAAGTAGAAGAGAAACAGCAGAACCTGGTATGAGAGAAAAAAAAGAAGGAAAGAAAGAAAGAGAAAGGAAGAGAGAAAAGTGAAAAAAGGAAGGAAGGGAGGAAGGGAGAAAGAGAGAGAGAGAAAGAAAGAGGAACAAAGGAAAGGAAATAGATGATACATGATGTCAAACACATCAGAGAGATGAAGATAAAGATTAAGGAAAGAAAATCATATTTAGCAATTAAGAGATCATGGGTCTCATTGGAAAGAACAGTTTAGTTGAATCATGAGAATGGAAATAAGATTGCAGAGAGTTGAAGAATGAATGAGAAAAGAGGAAGTAAAGGCAGAAAGTAGAAAAAAGCTTTTTCTAGAACTTTGCAAGAGAGTTATAAGAAAATAATTGAGATAGAATCTAGTAAAGGTTTTCTAACAATGCAAAAGACTCAGACATGCCATGCTTATTAATTTTTCCCATATTTGCAAACTTGTTTTTACATTATCTTCTATTTCATGGCTCTGTTTCTTTGCCTACCATCACAATGCCTAGAATGCTTTCTTTCTTTACATTTACCTCTCCAGAATCACTAACTGACTTCAAGGCTCTCCTCAAGTGCTACTTCCTCTACTTATTAAGAGATTATTGTTAGCCTCTAAAGTTTATGCCTTGTTCCTGAACACTCTTAGCTCCCATTGATTGTGTATTATGCATCTGCCACCCATGAAATTTTCAAAACATTTATTGAATACAAAAACAGAAGCTGTATTACCTTGAGATAAGTTCTATAAGGTTATTACCTGCTGTCTGAAAGAATACTTCTCTTTATTTGACCAAAAACTGCTACAAGAAGTTATACTGACATTTTTAATTTAAAAAAACTTAATGTTTCTTCCCATTTCCAGATCACTTGTAAATGAAAAACAAAACTTGTGCCAGAACTTATTCTTAAAGGAAATGCACAATTACCATATATCTATCCAGTCAAATGTCTAGTTGTTCCTCAAATATGTTTCTTTGGCAGTTCCATATCTCTGTGTGACCAAACACTCCATGGGTTATCCATGGGTAAATGGCAGGACTGAGGACAGGTTGTACTATTTAAAAGACGAATCTTATCCATTCGAATTTAATCTCCTTAAGGGCAAGGACTGGGTTTTATCTTTGGGAATCTGGGGCCTTTCTTTGTGTCCTGAGCACTTTAACAGTGCCTGGCATGTGTTTAAGGCTTAATTAGTATTTGTCAACTGACTGATTGACTTGAATAACATAGTTTTTGTCCTGGAAATTTTTCAGAGTCTAGTTAAAATACTAAACTGAATGTGTATATTAGTTAACCTATGCTAAGATGCTCAAAATTGCTATTACATTAATAAGATATGACCCTTTCTATACCCACCATTTATACTTTTATTGTTCTATTTATTGGGAACAGGTTTGGGAAAGGCAATCTTATATTAAAGACCAAGGTTTCTTTGGTTTTATTTTGTTTTATTTTGGGTAGGAGGAAGGTCTTCCATGTGTTTTTGTCACTGTATCCCTAGCCCACAGCATAATGCCTGTCATATAAGAGACAATTGAGAGACTGATTGTTTTTAGTCTTACCCTTGATCATATATTTTACCTTCTTGGCAGGGTGTGCCCGTAAGACACCATATAACTATAAAAACTGAAATAAGTTCTATCATGTGTCCAAATTATGTGTAACTCTGCCTCATTTAAATTTAATTCACAGGCAAGTCAATGTATCACCCTGGGATGTCATTGGGCCTCTTCAAATACAAAGAATAAACAACAACAGTGGGCCTTCATAAAGTCAAATAGCAGGATATTTGAAAAAAAAATACAGAGAGCAGATGCTTTCAGGTTTTTTGAGACCAGTTATGGTTAGAGATGGCCTCAAATATATTTGCTAACCTTAATTTTCCTCCCTTTTGAATTCCTCGAATGGTTTCTTTTATTTTGCCTAGCCACAGTATCTTTCTCAGACTTCAGTTTCTAACTATCCTGATTTCCATTCTATTCTAAAACAAAAACTATAAAAGTTCTTTTTACTATTTTGAGTAATCCTTAATTTGGCCAATAAATACCAAACAGTAAATACAATAAAGCAAGCTTTAAATAAAAAAGAAGATACTATATTTGGAATGCTATGTTCTAGTGTGATTTAACTTTAGCACTTTATTTCAGTGAAGATGACCATCCAAAGGTCCATAATAACAAGGAAATGAAAAATTTTGAAAATCAATTTTAAAATAATTGCTTTGAGAATCACAATCTCTGTTGAACCATGTGAAACAACTCAAGAATATTCCTGTATAGTTGGTGCAATAGCTTTTTAAAGCAGAAGTAGGAAAACACATGAAAACAGGGACAAAAACAATTCCTGAAGCTCATTATTTTTTTCAGATGAACTCCACTTGGGTAGTCTCTTTTCAGCTTAAAGGCTTACATTTTTTCACTTTCAAACACAAAAGCAGGATACACATACAGATAAGCACAATTTGCAGTGAGTATAGATTTACATGTAAGCATGATTTCATAAATCATAGCTCTAGAGTTGGAAATGACCCTAACCTTTGGCTTCCTTGTTATGAAGATTGTCTTAAATACATCACATTTTTAAAGATCTAATGATAATCAGAGAAATATCTTTACTTTTCTCTATTTCTATTTGTTTTAAAAAAAGACAACATTGTTTTACCAACTAGAAGTAGTACTTCTACTATAATTGTATATAGTATCTTTCTCATCTTTATATTTGCATTGGCATTTGACCTAATTGGTTGATGACATAACTATATACAAGAGCTTATTCTAAAATAATTATTTCACAAGAAGCATTTTTCCTACTTTAAGGTAGGATTGATTTTATTTTTATAATGTTCAGGGATGGCCAGGACTTCTCACTTCCAATACTCATCATGAAGAAAATAGTCATTATATGGACATATGGTAAGTTTGAATAGTCAGAAACTCTTTTACCTGCTTCCTTTTCCAACATATGCTTTAAAAACAACATTCCTGTACCCAATTTTGCATTGGAGGAAAATCAAATTTTTTATTGACTTAATTTTATGGGTCTTATAAAATTCTCCAACAATTTTCTCTTACTTTATCCTTTACTATCTTAATGCAATAACTACAGTGACTTCCACCATGGTGTGTTTACTTTTATTAAACATTAAAAGGCAAGGTTAATAATGGTAACATGTCTCTGTTGAGTAGTACTTTAAAATTTGAAGCAGGGGTTCCTGACTATGTATCTCTGTGTGTGTATGTGAGTGCATATAATGAAACTCTTTGACACTCTGGGGAAGTGTATGCGCCCCTTATTAGAATAATGTTTTAAGATGTGTAATATAAAATACATAGAATTACAAAGGAATCCACCTATGTTGAAAGACAATTACAAAAAAAATTTTAACAAGTTGATGGACTTCCAATGTAAAGTGCTTCATGTGATGGCCAAGTATTTCATGAAATTATATTTTTAATTGGATCCTTTCCATCGCTTAGGATAATTTTAAATTGTTTTTCCTTATTAATTACAACTCTTTTAAGTCTTCTTGATACACTTGTAAGTTAAAATGTCAATATAGACATGGTTCAGTTCTTCCCCATAACATGTCAGGTCTCTGGTAGCTTACACAAATATCACATATAAGGCATACTGATGGTAGCATGTGCTTTGTATATTGTCTAAAAATTACTCTGGATCTAAAATCTTCCAACTTTCCCCTTTTTTAGTAATTATTTGATCAACAAAATTTTATTGAGCCTGCTATGTTCCATCTAGTCACCTTCACAATCCTGATTTTAAAAAAAATGAAATTAATGATTACTGTGGCCAACCAAGAGTTTGTCACCTGGTGCTCCACCATCTCTTCATGATCCTCTGTGAATTACCAGGCTGGGTCTTAGGCACAAGACAAAAGATCCATTACTAAATCCTTATTCTAAGCCTTCTCATTTTGCTACATTCTATCAGAAATTGTCTCCGCTGGCAGAGCCATTAAGATCCAGGGTTACCACCACCTCAGTATGAGGCACTAGGGGAAGATTTTGTGGTAGAAAATGAGTTAAGATTTTATCATTGATAATCTATCAGTTGGAATCTTTCTGATAATTCCATTTTTAGATTTTTGTAAAATTAGAGCACATTCAGGGTGGCTAAGTGGCACAGTAAATAGAGCACCAGGCTTGGAGTCAGGAGGACCTAAGTTCAAATGTGACCTCAGACACTTAACATTTAACTAGCCGTGTGACCTTGGGCACAGTCACTTAACCCTAATTTCCCTGCCTTCCAAAAAGAAAAAAAAAATTAGACCACAATCCAAAAAGAAATTCAAAACTGAAAGAGGAAAGAGTGATGTTTGTTTATTTTTAAAGGAGTGAATTAAATGAAGGAGGCTAGAGTATGCAGAGTATGGGACAAAATATATATTGCCACATATCTGTTGTATATTGGCTGTTAAAAATACAACTCTAAAATTATTGGATTGTAGTCACTTCAAAAAAAGGGAACAAAGAAAAATCCATATCATCCCATACTTATTTTCAGAAAAAAATAAAGCATGATTTTTCAAAGTAGAAAAAACCATAAAATCTAATAACCTTAACAGCTCATTTCATATTTCTGGAACAATAAACTTATGCTCCAATGAACTCTGTTACCCCTTCAAATTCCACATCTGTCTACTAGAGTTTTTCTTTCTTTTTTTTTCTTTGAAAAAGAATCGATATATTTGATTTTTACATCAGCCAAATTTCCACTATTTCCTTTCCCTCACCCTCTCCCAGGGAGCTATCCCTTACAATAAAGATTAAAAAAATAAAAGAAAAATAGGAAGAAGGAAAATATCAGCAAAACTTACAGTACATTTAAAATTATGGCGTTTTATGTAGTGTTCCACACTCTTTGACAGTCCTTATGTACACTTCTGCAAAAGAGACAGGGAGTATTTCCTTTTGGGGGGCAATCTTCTCTCCAATTACATTATTGTAACCACTATGTATATTATTTTCCTGGATTTCTTATTAGCTTTTCATCAGCTCAAGTGAATCTCTCCATACTTCTCTGTAATCATCATTATTTGTTTTTTCTTACAACGCAGTAATATTTCATTATATTTATTAACCACAATTCATGTGCCATAATATCTACCTTGCAGTGAAATTTCTGGGGCAAATTGTGTGGACATCTTAGCCACTGTATTTTCATAGTTCCATATTGTTTTTCAGAATGTTTGTACTAATTCAGAACTCAATTAGAATTCATTAATGTGCCTAGTCTTTCCATACCCCTCCATCATTGACTCTTCCTATCTTTCATAATTTTTTCTAAGTAAAGCCTCAGGTTTAATTTTTTATGAATTTCTTTTGTATGAATTTGTATTAGTGATTTGAAATATTATTTTGTGTGGTTGTTAATAGTTTGCAGTTCTTTTGAGAATTGTTTATTCATACTTTGATGTGATAATCATTTTATGCTTTCTTTTTTTACCTTTGGCATAATTTATTTAGCTATAAAATTAGGCTAGTAGTTTCACTAGTCTCATCACTTTAGAAAAGGTCATTTGTAAACAGTTCATTTAATTACTTTCAGATTCAAAATGTCTCCTATAAAAGTATGATAGTATTCAAAAATGTTTGGAAAAAGATTGCTGATAGATATGTGCTCATTATTTAAAATTTAACCACATATAAAGTATACACATCCATATGTCATCATTTCATCTTGTACTAGACACAAAATACTGCTTTTTATTTCCAGTTGTGTTATTCTGTACATTCACATATATATCACAGCCACTCCTCTGTAACTTAGTCTTAGAACATTTCCTAGAGCAGTTAGTAATTAAGTGACTTACCCAGAGTCACCTGGCCAAGATATTTCAGAGGCATGAGTTAAACTCAGGTCTTCAGAGTTTAAAGGCTAGTTCTCTATTCACTCTTTCATGCTATCTCTTTTTAAAAATATTTTCCTTTCTATAATTAAATATTTTATGTAATAAAAGTAATATATGTGTGTACATATTCATACATAATATACACAGATATATACATATATGTATGCATACATATAATGTATATTCATTTTTGGACTTTTCTCTCAGCACTTAGCACAGTGACTTTTACCCAGTAAGAACTCCCCAACTTATTAATAAGTACCTCTCATGGCCCCACTGTATCAGACCAGACTCCATCCAAATGCTACTTTATTCTCCAGCAGGCCCCTCTTTTCCAGATACATGGTCTTTGCTCATGTATGCTCTATACTGCCTTCCCCATACCTCTTAGCACTTTTAGAACCATATTCAATTCAATACCACTATTACTACCAGAAAAAAATGTTTCATCTTGGTAATAATAATAGTAATAGCTAACATTTATATAAGCACTTACAATGTCCTAGTCATTAGGCTAATCATTTTAAAATTATGTTATTGCTGAGCACAAGACTCAGATGATGAAATGGGAATGGTTAGCTGGGAGAAGAGAGGACATAGAGAGATGTCACATGACAACAATCACTGTGAATTTGTACGGCTGTAGCTTCAGATGGATTAGGCCTTTTCATTTTGGCCCTAAGGAGCAGAACTGGAAACCACAGGTAGAAGTTGCAAAATGGCAAATTTAAGCTTGTCATAGAGAAAAACATCATAAATGTTAGTTATCTCAAAGGGCTGGCTCAGAAAAGAGTGAACTCCACCTGACTGGAAGTCTTCGAGCAAAGCCTTTGAATACCTGTTGAGAATGTTGAAGAAGGTGATTCTTGTTCAGCTATATGTTGGAGTCAACGTCCTCTGATGTTCTTTCTCATCTTAAGCCTCTGTGACTGTGTCATTAGGACACCAATTAGTTACTTACTTTTTCTAGGAAGTCACTGAGGAAATATTGTAAGGAGAGAATTCCTGTCAAACACGAGTGAAATGACCACAAGTGAAAAAGCTAAATTGTAGGTTTTCTTTTTCTTAGTATTGTTTGCCCAACCAACCTAAAAAAATGAGAAAATGATCTCTCCTTGGAGGAGATTTTATATATTGCAAATGTTCTCCTAGCTTTTTAGTATTCTGCACCAAAATTATTACAATAAAAAAACTGGCCACTTGATCTCTAAAGAATCATTAGAAAATCAAATTTGATTACTCTGTTAACCTCAGTTCAGTGGAATAATCCTTTTTGGGAGAATTTACCATTTGTAGTTTCATAATAAGAAAGTGTTCAATTAAGTACAAGAGTATAAATCCAAGTAATATAAAAATACAATATAAATTCATAAGAGAGAAACTAAAAAAAAACAAACAAAAAAACCCCAGGACTCACCAAATTTTCAAAGGAGAGTACAATATAGAAACTCTTTAGTATAGCTAGATATATAATCCAGACTCCATAGGATTTCTCTATTTAGAAATTAATATATATTGAAAGATCTGTGATTTGTCTAGGGAACTCCTAGTTGTGTGGCACCTGGCATGTTGCAATTAGCCTATAACTTAAAAAAAAATTAGTCTTAGGGAGTTGCTTAAGGTAGAGGTTAAGCAAGTCACCCAATATCACACAGCTTGTTAAATTCTAGAAGTGAGTTTTTAACCTAGCTCATTATGGCTACAAACGCAGCCTTCTATCCAAACAGTGCTTCAAATCTTGTCTCTTGTTTCTTTGATAATGGGATAGGAAGGGTAAAGGGATAATTTAGGGGACAACCAATTAGGGTGGTAATTTCTCTCTTACTTTGCTCCTAAAGTTTGATGGGTAGAATAGATATCTAAATGGTAGCATTGGCTCTTGTGGTTTTAGTTTGGGAGACTGTCTCTTAACCAACTCTGAGAGTCAAAAGCCAATGCAGATGGCATTAATGGAGGCCGTTAGCTTTCTTCTGTTCTGCTCCCATTGCCATCACCTTATTTCAACCCAAGCATCCTTGTAAAACAGATTGGGAGGATTCCAGGTGCCATTGTGCCCTCAGTAGTTTTATGTTTTACTCTTATTATGTGGGAAGCTCAGCATTAGACACTATTTATCTCTGGCAAACTTAAACTTACTTCTGTTGTCATTGAGTACTTTTAAGCCCCTACTTTGTGTGTGATACTCATTTTGCTCAGTGATGGTGAGGAAAACATCCTCAGGCTTATAAATAATAACTAAAAAGTTACTTTGTCAGAATTTTAAACCAGTAAGCACAGTATTTAGCACAGTGCTTGGTATATAATAGATCCTTAATAAATGTTTTTCAATTGAGTGTTTTCAGTATTTATTAAGTGCTTACTATATTTCAAGAAATATAATCATTGCTATGCTAATTAAAAAGCAAAATTACTAGTCTCTGCCCTCAAAGAATCTACATTCTTGGGGCTGCTAGGTAGCACAGTGAATAGAGCGCCAGCCCTGGAGTCAGGAGGACCTGTGTTAAAATCCAGCCTCAGACACTTAACACAAAACTAGCCATGTGACCTTGGCCAAGTCACTTAACCCCAATTGCCCTACTTTCCCCCTCAAAAAAAAGAATCTACATTCTAATGGGAGAGGTCACATGTATATGGAAGGGAATACAAAGTAGGGGGGTGGTCTTTGAGAAGAAGGCACAGGTTGCTGTGGGGAAGAGAACAAGCCTCCTGCCAGAGGTAGTACCCAAAACTGAGTCTCAAAAGAAGCCAGATTCCAAGAGGCATAGGAGATGAGGAAAAACATTATAGGCATGAGGGACCACCAGTGTTAGGTGGACCCTATTGAGTAATGCTTAAGTATATTTGAAAGGTGTAAGATGGGGCCATTTTGTGAAGTTTTAAATGACAAACTGAAGAGAATGAACAGACGGTCTCCAGAGCAAGGACATTAAAATTGGGACTAGTGAGATAAATTGAAGGAAGATCATACAAGAACTTAAGTGACAAGGCAGTTTGTATTTTATCCTTTAGGCTTTTATCTTAATTTTTATTGTCCATTGTTATCACTAAAAATATATTCAATGCCAACATATGTCTACTTATATACTTAAAATGGTTTCAATGTACTACAGCAATAGTAATTATATCCATTCTATGACTTAAGCAAAAAATACAAATAAAAAACAATGAGATAAAGGTGAAAATATATTTAATCCTAGAGTCAGTGGGGAACCACTTGAATAGATTGAGTAGGAGAATGACATAGTCACACTTGAGCTTTAAAAAAAAATCCTTTGGCAGTAAGGTAAAGAAAAGATTGGAGCAGAGACCTGAGGCAGAAAGACAGATTTAGAAGCCATTGCATTATCCAGGAGAGAGGTCACAAGGGCTTGAATGAGTTTGGCAGCTATGTGAGTGGAAGGAAGGGACTATGAGAGAGATAGTTTAGAGGTAGAAACAACACAATTTAAGAGTTGACAAAGTATCTGGGGTGAGGAAAATGTGGAATCTAGGGTGATGCCAAAGTTTGGAAACTGGAAGACTGGAAGAATTGGCAGTTCTTAATAGAAACAATAGAAACAGTAATAATACAAATAAGGTAGTTCAGAAGAGAGGTAAGTTAGGGGGAGTTGGGAGATAATGTAGTCAGTTCTTTTGTGTAGTGCACAACCCTTCATTCATGCCTTTTCATCCTATGTGGTTCGCTCTGTCTCACCTAAAAGGAAAAGAGGGATAGGCAAGTCTCTTATGACCAATGGGCAGAGCCTAACCTCCTAATAGGTGCTTTATGAATCTAAGTTGTGATATAAGGATCAGGACACGGGAACAATGAGCATGGGGAAGGGGAATTTTGCCTTTGCTGATGTGGCAGGTGTCTGAGCTGCTTTTAGGTTATAACTGCCTTAGGGAGCTGATATGCTATATAATACTATTAAGGGTATAAAGAGAGGCAGCTAGCTAGGTGGCGCAGTGAATAGAGCGCTGGCCCTGGAGTCAGGAGGACCTGAGTTCAAATCCTGTCTCAGACACTTGACATACTTACTAACTGTGTGACCTTGGGCAAGTTCACTTAACCTTAATTGCCTTGCCTTCTCCCCTCTTAAAAAAGAGTATAAAGAGTGGGAGAGTGTCGATAGATGAATGGAAAATGGTTGTTGTGTTAGAGACAAAACATTTGATTTTCTCAGAGGGGATGGGATGGAAATCATCTTTCTACTCCCCTATTGGTTGATTACATATCCATTGGGGAAATGCTCTGGCTTCTACTTTGGAAACCACTGTTCTAGGCAATGAGAAGTCATGGTTTTTTTACAAAGGCAGTAGAGGTTATCCATTGTGAATTTGGTCGTCTAGTTTGCTCCACACCTCAAAACTTTTCTACATTTTACTCCATTTCCTGAAGAAATTATTTTTCTCATCAAGGACAAGGAAAATGAGAGAGAATGAATGATCGACCTCTGGGGGAGTCCTCTCAAAACTGATGAGAAGGGATGGGGATTGCATATAGGTGAGGATTAATTGCATGTGGGGACTAAGTGTAGGAGCTCATATTTTTGCATTTGTCTCCAGTATCTGGTATAATGCTTTATACACTGTAGGTACTAAAAAGTATCAGCTTCAGTTGAAAGCATTTAAATAAAGGAGTACTATAGTCAGACTTGAGCATAAGTACCATTAATGGAGCTATGTGGAAAAAAATACAAGTAGAAAATTTGGTTTGGGGTTCTTTTGTTATATTTCATATACCAGTGCCATGTGGCTTTTTGTTTTTGTTTTTTATTCAGGCCTCTTATTTCTTCCCAGTTTAGAAATGCTCTACTAATGTAGGCCAGCAATTGCTTTGAAACGTATAATTCCACTGAGAATTGGAATGACTTGCTGTAATGGCAAGCAAAGAAGTAGTTAACACTTGTTTCAGCTATTTAATTATTTAGTACCTTGTTTCAATTCAAGTTTCTTGCCCATGATTATATCAAGTCTTTTGTTAAGAAACAGAACTTGTGAATCCCTGTTGATGACACAACATGAAGGGGCAGAACAGGGAGGAGCTTAATGATCATATATAAGAAGAAGCCCAGGCTGAGAGAGAACAGAACTGAGAGAGACCATGGCTGTGGCACCAGTACTTTGTCTGTTTTGATGTTACTTTATCAGATTTGTCTGCTGATAGAGGACGCTGTTGTTGTCACAGAAGCCCAGGGACCTTACTTCTGGGTAAGAGGCATAAAAGAGGATTTTCTTGTTGTCTGTTTACAGAAGTTCTGGAGGAGGGTCTTACTGATGTTTTCAGAGGTCCAGGGACTATACTGATGCTTTGTGTTGATTTCTCAAACCTTATTTGGTGGGTCTGTGTTGATTTCACAGGCACATGGTGAATTATGATACTGCCAGAAATGTGTATGCATGTTATTGTGGTTTTGTTAAGCTTTGTCTTCCCAGGAACAGAACACATGAAGGACTTGAGGTGGACTGGACACTGTGAGCTTCATGATGGAGCAGGAACTGGACAAGAAACTGGACAAGGAGTTGGGAGCTGCCTGCCTTTGAATCCAGGTGACACTTGGGTGGATTCAGATAGGAGCTGGACCCATGGAAGAGGAACCATGGAATCTGAGAGCCAGCCTCAAGTCAAGATGCAAAGACCTTTCTCTGGGTATTTAATGCAAACTGAGAAGATTGTGATTTACTTTGGCCTAGGAGTGGGAGGACTTTGTACTCTGTGGCCTGCACCTCTTCAGGATGATTGAATTAAGGATGATTGGAAACTAATCTCCAATTAAGAAGAAAGAAGACTTTTTTGACAGAGAGATTAAAACAGTGTGACCTAGGGGTGGAGAACTTTGACCTTTGTACTTTGTATGCATTAAGGAGGTTTGCTTCTTAAGGATGATTGAGTTAAGGTCTCACTGAATATGTTTTGCTTAAAACTATGTGACCACTTTGGTGAAAACTACGTGGCCATTTTAGTGATAACTTGTTATACTATAACATTGTGAATATTGTACTTTGATTTATGTCAATGTTTTGCTTTAATTTACTGTTGAATAAATAGAGAGTTAACTATACTATGTAATCAGAACATTAAAGCTGTTCACAGCAGCAGTCCTCTGGAAAGTTGCTCATGCTTGGCTTTACACTTGCCATGAGTGCTGTACTGGCTGGCTAGAATGTTGTACATGGAGTTAGAAAGATCTTAGTTCAAATCCGGCCTTAGATACTAGCTGTGTGACCTTGGACAAGGAACTAAATCTCTCTCACTCTCAGTTTCCTCATCTGAAAAATTAGGACAATAATAGTACCTACCTCCCAGGGCTGATGGGGGAGTGCTTCACACATCTTGAAGTGCAACATGACTACTAGCTATTAATATGATGCTGAGGATGTGTCCAAGGTGGAGCTTTGAATTGCCTTTTCTTCCTCTGAACCCATATGACAGTCCACTAAGCTAGGCTGTCTCTTACTTTATGTTTATATGTATTTTTATGTAATAGTCTCAGTCATTCCTGTCTTTTGACCATATCTTCCACTGTAATCAGAATACCTTTATTGTTTCATTGTTCTTCCTCGTGTCTGAGTGTCTGAGACAAAAGACAGAATTACTAACCTCTCACCCCCTTGCACACCTCAGTCACCGTCACTTCATTGTGTTTCTGGGGACAGTTTAGTCCATACCCTATTATATGATGCACTTAGCTGTGTTATTCATAATCACAAAGGTTGCTTTAGCATTAATGTAACATTGAAGAGCAGTCTGAAGGGCCACTAGGCAAGGATCAGGATGCTCATGTCTAGCAGAAATTAGCATTTAATCAATGTTTATTTCAGAAATATTGAGAGGCCATTTGTTCTGATATCACCTTCCCACAGAATAGCTATTTCAGATTTGTCCCTGGAACTTTTTTTAGCACCTCAGTGCTTTCTCAATTTATAATTGCCTGCTTGCATTTTAAGTCTTTCCAGGTCTCTGTATGTTCAGCTTTAGTGTAGCTAATAGACTGTTTTAATGTTTGAAGCTGACACTTAAAATAACTCTTGCTTTAAAAAAACATTTTGAAAGAGCATTTGAATACTGGTCATTCCCTTCTACATCATTAATAGAGCTTTCACATACACCAATAGCAAAGACTGGACTTCCCATACACCTGCTGACTAGAACTCAATACACCTTGCCATTAGTAATTGCCATTTCCTTGTAAATGAATTATCAATTCATTTTATGGGCCTGGTGGTCAAGTCCAGTAAAATAAATTTTCGTATTATATTGTTGTAAGGCACTCCCTCCTACTTTATCTTTAATAAATCAACAACTAGAGCATTTTTCCTAGAGCATTTTGCTTGAATCTTCCCTTTGCCACTACTTTGTACAATCATCTCTATGCAGATAATTCAGAGATCTATGTGCTTAGCCCTCATTTCCTCTCACAAGCTACAGTAATGTCTCCAAATGCCTATTGGCCACCTCAAAGTTGATGTTCTATAGATATCTTGAAATTAGAATGTCTAAAATGGAACTCATTCTACTTTCTCCCTTCCAAACTTCTCTAATAACTGCTGAGGTTTCCACTATCCTCCCAGACATCCAGGCTCACAGCCTTGACCTTTAATTCTCACATGCCCCTCCCATCCAGCCTTTTTGCCTAGTCTTGTCATTTCTAATGTCATAGCATCTCTCAAATACACATTATTCCCTCTACTCATACAGCTACAATCTTAATTTAGACCTTCTTTGCCTCTTACTTGCCCTGTTGCAATAACCTTCTAACTGATATCCTGGCCTCAAATCTCTCTGCTCCAATCCATCCTCTATTCAACTGCCAAGCAGACTTTTCTAAAGTATATGCCTCACTATGTTACTTCCCAATCTTATGATCAGTGAATTCCAGTGGCTCTCTATTACCTCCAGGTTAAAAAAATATATATTTTACATTCAACATTTAAGGCTCTTCATAGCCTAACTCATTCTTACCATTCTATTCAGCTAATATCTTATCCTCCATGTTCCCTATGATCAGCTACATTGACCAACTCACCATTTCTTGAACATATCACTACATTTCCAGTCTCTGGTCTTGCTGTTTTACGTAGTTGAGATGCTCTTCTCCCTCACCTCTGTCTCTTAGGTTGCCTGGGTTCCTTCCAAAGTAACCTATAGCCTACCTTCTTTAAGATGAATTTCCCAGGACTTCCCACAACCTCCCTCCCCCACCTGTTAATAGAGAAAAGGAAAGGGAAAGAGAATAAGCATTTCTATAGTACCTGGTATTGTACTAAAGACTTTAATCCTTTCCCTTTTCTGATTGCCTTTCATTACATTTTTATTACTTTCCATTACTCTGTCATACTACTGTATTACTTGTTTTCCCCTTTCCTTATATAGTCTCTCTGTCCCTCTCCCTCTCCCTCTCTCCCTCTCCCTCTCC
>CM053596.1:114084290-114105046 GCA_028646575.1 Pseudocheirus occidentalis
CTGAATCTAGATGATTGTTTGGCAGATTCAGGAGGGAGCTGGGACCAGGGAAGATGATCCAGGGAATCAGAGAGACTACCCAGAGTCAAAATGAAGAAAAGGCCTCCCCTTAGACTAAACTTAGATTTGTTGGAAATCAAGGGGTGGAGAGTCTGTGTGGTTTTCTAAGGATTTTATTGGAGGCTAAAGTTAATGGTTGCCCCATGAGTGGAATATCATTATATTGTGAATTGTTGATTGAATCTTTAAGTGTTAAGCTGGTTGACCCCTTAGGGAAACCAGGTGATTCTTCTTTTGTTCCTTGTTCTAAATATTGTGACTTTTTGTAATAAGAAATATTGTGACTTTCTGTAATAAGATATTATACTGTGAATATTGTACTGAATCTTGATTTGTAATGAAATAAACAGAGTGTTCACTACTACTGTATAATCTGAATCTTAAAAGCTGTTCACAGTACCATTCTTTTGGGAATCTACTGTTGCTTGGCTTTCAGCACCAGACAATTACTAAGCATCCAATGAATGTTGGGCACTCTGCTAGGTGCTGGGGGTAAAAAGAAAAGATTGGAACAATCACTGCCTTCAAGAAGGAAACCTTTTATTGGGAGTGAAATGTATATAGAGTGGTATAAACAGAATAAGCATACAAATTAATGGGAGTAAGATTCCCCAAAATAACATGTAGAAAATCAGGAAGGACTTCATGCAGAAGGGAGCACCTGTAGTGACCCTTGTAGGACAGTAGGGATGCTAAAGTTGTGGAGGTGAGGAGGAGGTACATTTATGTCATAGGACAAGTAGCTTGTACAAAGGCAGAGAAAAAAACAGGAAATTCATATGTCTGAACAGTTAGAAGGCTGGTTTTCCTGGATAACTTTGGGCCTCTGTTTCCTCATCTTTCAAATTAAAGAATTGGAATAGATGGTCACTAAATATGTATGATCCTATGATTAGACTTACAATTGTATTTGTCACAAACAACTATATTTTTTTGTGAAACATTTGAAATTTCGGCAGTATCAGACCCCTTTATTTCTTAATATCTAATGTAAAACAAGTAAACTCTGCAATAGTTAAGTATTCTAATGAAGCCTCTTGCAGTCCTTATGCAGAGGAGTTACCTTATAGTGAAACTATTATAATAAAGAACTTGCCATATGGTGACTTAAACTCTTATAACTTTTGGACTATAAGATTTTTTTCTTGTCAATTACTAATTTAGAGAGCAATTGACCACAGTTGGCATTGTTTTAACAGAGAATATCTTTGCTTCTGTTTTACTGTAACTGCCCATCTGTTACTTTTTACTGTATGTAATTATTTTAGGCCAGAATTAATCCTATGTACCTAACTCCTGCGTTATTTGTGTAAAATGCCTCGCATGGTTTTTTGTTACTGATTCCAAATATCTGTGTGGATAATCCAGAAATGAGGATTCTGGTGAGATTGGCTGAAGGAAAAATGTGTCCTAATAATGAAAAGGTTATGCAGAAGTCAGGAAGATTGTTACAATCTGAAAAGCGTGGCCTTATAATTCCACTCTTGATATATATTTTATTGCAACCAGCCCTTCTTCACTTTGGCTTCTTGTCCCCCCACTCCCAGCTCAGTTCTACTGGTGATGTCCTTAACAAGATAGATTGTCAATTTTTCATGCCAGAACAAATGGGTCCCTGGACATCTTAATTTTTCCCAACTTCTTTGGAAGCTAATGACCACCTTCTCCCCTCCCCACACCCTGCTTACCCCAGGCCTTCTTTGATTGTAGAGAGCAACATTCTCATTGATTGTTCTTTTTCCACATCTTTTGTTGTTATTTTCTCCACAGATGCTCTTCTCCACTTCTATTTATTCAGGGTTTTCTCACTAGAATTCAACCTTACATACCTTTTTCTTCTTCTTCCCACACTGAGACAGCAACTCCTATGAATCAGACATTTAACAGTTGATTCACAACCTGACCACTTATTAACTTTCTCTCTCTTTAAATAACCACATGACATTTTGCACTCTTGACTTCATAGCTCCATGACAACCAAAACTAAACATGGGGGGAAATTGTTGTTTATGCTTATTTCCAAGCTCCTGCTATTATTCATCTTTGAACAGAAAATCTAAGAAATATTTTTGAACCTTGAACTGAGCATATTGACTTATATTGCCACTGATACCAGTATAGGATCATTTAATTACTAGATGCTTCGGTTGTTTTTTTTTTCTTCAAGATTCTAGATTCATATTGATCAACTTCACTAAAGTCATATAAGTAAGTCTCCCCATAAAGTGAAAATGACTGTAGATTCTTCAGTGAAATCCAACCTGAGGCAGATTCCACCAAGCTGGGAAGGCTGAAGAACAGATCAAGCCATAAGACTGTGCTGTTATTCAAGCCCTGGAGATGCAAAATGTGGAGAAGCTCCTCAAAAAGAAAGGGTGGCCACTAGTTGATAGTTCTGGGGATAAGATGGAGAGGCAAGTGGTTTACCACAGCAGTCCATGACATAGGCAAAATCCTATATATTCCTTTTCCACTTCCAAAGTGCTAGACAGGTAGAAAGGAGACAGAATGTGCTAAAGATTATACAACTCTTAGAACGTCCATAAGCATTAATTTTTTCTGTTGGTATTTGTGAAAGGCAATATTTTCCAATGACTAGTGAATTTACATGCAAGTGGAAAAATTGAAGGATATCATTTCTTAAATTATAGCCATATCTATTATTGAGATATCTTTCATCATAACTGAAATTAAATAGGTTAAAATAAATTGCAGCTAAATAGATATATGGCTTATAGATTCTTCTCACAGATATGGAGAAAGGTGACGGTTTTATAGTGTGCCCAAAAGCACAGAGCCTTATAAAGTAGAAGTTAAGGCCTTGGTCATCGAGACTTATAAAACTGGGCATCATGAAATTAATGGAGTGTATGACTCAATATCCATTGCAGATCGTGAAAAAATAAAGTTTGCAAATATGAACCTTGATTCTTAGTTATTTCAATTCAGAGGGGTAACTTGATGAAAAATATATTGGAAAATATGGTTCTGAGTCAAGAGATAGAAGAGGAAAAAAGCTTGAGGATTCATTAGAAGTCTCATGCCTGTAGAACATGAATAGCTTTATGAAAAGAAGAGTCAGAAGACTGCACAGCATGAGTACAGATGAGCATCATAAAAGTTTAAACTGAGTTCAACTAAATGGATGTGAAATTATTACAAACTTAACAATCATTTTAGAATCAGTGGTCTATATGCAGCCAGAGCTTTGAATGGATAATAAATGAATGAATGATGAATAATAAACAGAGAAGTAAATGAGTGAATAAATAAATAAGTAAATAAATGGACAAGCAATAAATAAGCAAATTAACGAATAAGTCCAAGGAAATATCACATTAGAAAGAAAAGGAACAAATAAGAAGGCATTAAATGCAGTTAAAATAGCTCCTGGTCAAGTTATTTCAATAGGTTGTCAGCACTAGAAAACCAGAATTTTGTGAGAGACAATGACCTTAACCATTAAAGAAATTTAAACTGTAAAACACAAGGACCTGAATAAGAAAAACAAAAGAACTTGAAATTCCCTTAGCTGTCTCTTATTATCATAACCAATTGGAGAAACAGAGAAGTTAGACAATAATATTTTGGAGAATAAATTCATTGGTGAAATATTTTAGAGAATGTAATTCTTTCTTAGAGAACTGAGAAAATATTTAAAGAATAGAGGATGGCAAAATATTTTAGAGGCTATATAGTACCATTAACAAAATGACGTAATGGCGTTGGAGAGAAAATAATTTGTAAGCAAGCTTGTTATATAGGTAGCAAGGCAGATCATTTGGTTTCTCTCAAGAACATTTGTAGATGAACTTGGGGATACAATAAATAGATGTAAAGGAAGAGACACATTTGTAAAAATTTTTAGAGAACTATTCTCAGTGTCAGAAATAAATGTATGTATGTTTACATATACTCACACTTCTTCACAGGAGAATATATTAAATGTGTGCATGTATATATGTATGTGTGTATGTATGCCTATATGTATACACGCACACACACACACATATACATACATATACATATATACACTCATATAGATACCACCTGTGCTACATTTGTAACTCAAAGGGTCTGAGAAAATCCTGGTACATTGTGTAGGCCCTATATGGAGCATTTAGAAGAATATTGAAAATTAGGAAGGCTTAGAGGGATTGTTATCTGCATTGGTTGATGGATAGAGTACCATGTCAAAGAAGTTACTGGCCTACTCAAAAAGTGATTTACAATCTTTTTCTTATGTGCCAATTCTTGCCTGTTTTCATTTTTTTAATTATTGATCTCTTTTGCCTTTATAGGATATACAATTTCCAGTATGTCTCTCCTATTTACCCCTTTCCCTGAGAGTCATACCTTATAACAAAGAATAAAAATGAGGGGAAAAAAGCAAAAATAACCATTATATCAAGCAAGTCTTAATATTGTCTGCAGTGTTGCACATTAGAGATACCAAATACAAGGAAATACTTAAAATATTTAAGAATATACTAGATAAAAATAATATGAATATGTAGGGTTTTTTAAGTTGACAAACAGCCTGCTAATGTATTGTGTATCAGGCCCCTTTTCATTTTGAATATGACATTGTGCCCACAGTACCCTATGTATACAAAGAATGAAGCTTTATCTCTTCTCTGGAAACAAGCTTAGTCATTCTAATTTCGTGGCATTCAGGTTTGGGTTTTTTTAATTGTTTTGTTGCTTCTTATTATTTCTTTTTTTAATTGTCTTTTTGGAGGGGGAAGACAGGGCAGTTGGGGTTAAGTGATTTGCCCAAGGTCACACAGCTAGTAAATGTTAAGTGTCTGAGGTGAAATTTGAACTCAGGTCCTCCTGACTCCAGGGCTTGTGCTCTATTCACTTTGACACCAGGCTGCCCCTTGTTCTTTCAATTGACACTTTTGTCAGTCATGTATATTATTTTCTTGGTTCTGTTTACTTCATTTTGTTTTAATTCATATAAATATTCTAATGGTTCTCTCTATCTTATTTCTTACAACTCAATAATATTTCAATTTTTTATCCAGCTATTTGTCATTTTTTTAATGATGATGTCTATGCTTTTTCCTCACAGACTAGGAAAAACCAATATAGCAGATTTATTTGAAAATGTACTTGGAGATATTTCAGTGAGATTTTAAAATCTAATTGTTTCATCTGATCCATTTGTGGAGATGTAGATATGTATGTATCTACTGTTACATGAGGCTTTTAAACATCCTTTTAAATGATTCCTTTTAGTATGACTAAAAATATGTGATAAAGAGCAAAAACAAAACAAAAAAGAGGATATTTTTTAGTCTGCCCCTCCCTGAGTGATTTAGAACCTTCTGCTTTCCATATTTGGAAAGTGGCTACGTTGCCATGGTTTCAGTCTGATGAATTTAATAGACGGTTCATTTAGAGTAGTGCAGTAGGCGTACTCACATTACTTTTTAAAATCCGTTTTCATTAGTAGCTATAATTATACCTGAAGGTGAACCATTGGGAACTTCTACCAGATTAAAGGTACCTTGAGGGTACATGTCTTAGAGTTGGCATTTAAACTTGTAGATGCCAATAAAAAGGACATATATCTTAGTTAGGTGAGGATGACCTTGCTCTTCCTATATAGTTTAGATACCTTTTTGAGAATATTTTTATTTAAAAATTTAGATGAAAGTCCCTAATAGATTATACCCAGGAAAACACAGTTAATTTGGCCATTTAGAAAATATCATTTTTGTCTTAAAATTATATATTCAGAAAGAATTCTATTTTCTATTTCCTAGATATTTACATTGCTGCCCTCCCCAAAGAGAGATTCTTGCAACACTTAAAGATTATATCAAGATACCTTAATTTATAGGGTCAAGGAATAAATGAATTTTCACATTATTTAAATAGTTAACAGGATGGTGGCCATGTTGGGATTTTTTTTTTCAAGGACAGCATCTGATGATTACGCTGGGCTAATATAAAGCATTTGTTGCAAACTCATCTCACAATTTGACCTTCTCAGTTTGGTTCCACCCAATCATTCCAGACATTTAACATTACTCTCCTTTGAACTCTCTGTTCCAGTCAAATGAGCTACTTTCTTTTCTCTGAACCCATCATTCTGTCTCCCACCCCATGCCTTTGCTTAAGTTCTCCCCATTTTTGGAATATTCTCCCTCCTCCTCTCTGCCTCTTGGAACCATTTAGCATCCTTCAAGGCGTGGCTCAAGTGCTATCTCTTACAGACATAATTTTTTGATCTCTCAACAGGGACTTTTTCTTATTTGTGTTTGTAAATTCAGTACCTGACACAGTGCCTTATATATAGTTGTTCATTTTTCAGTAGTATCTGACTCTTTGTGACCTCATTTCGGGCTTTCTTGGCAAAAATAATGAAGTGGTTTGCCATTTTCTTTTCCAGCTCATTTTACAAATGAAGAAACTGAGGCAAACAGCATTAAGTGAATTGTCCAAAGTCACAGAGCTAATAAGTGAAGCAAGATTTGGATATATGAAGACCAGTCTTCTTGACTCCAGACTTGACACCCTATCCACTGTGCCACCAAGGTTCATATAGTAGCATAATCGAATTCAATTTCAATTTTAGTCTATGGTGAAGGTAGATACATTAATGGAATCACAGATTTTGGAAGTATTTCAAAGAACAAATTTATTTCTTCTCATGCACACTCTTTTAGAAAAAGAAAATCTTGTAGAATAATGTCAATTAACTGGCTATTGAATGACTTACTGTTTGGGGTTTTAATTTTTCTTAAATGTTTATCTGTTCATTCTTAAGCTATATTAGATATTATTATTAACCCTGAATACCATGTGCCACTTTTGGAGTAAGGGGATAAGCATTTATTAAGTACCTACTGTACACCAAACATTATGCTAAGCACTTAAAATATTAAATGATACTCAAAACAATGGTGGTAGGTGCTACTATTATCCTTACTTCACAATTGAAGATAAACAAGAAGGCTAAGATGCTCCTGTATTAAAAAGAAAGGTGTGGAAAAGAAAGAAGGAAGGCAGGAAGGAAGGCAGGAAGGCAGAAAGGCAGGAAGGCAGGAAGGAAGGAAGGAAGGCAGGAAGGCAGGAAGGCAGGAAGGAAGGCAGGAAGGCAGGAAGGAAGGAAGGGAGGAAGGGAGGAACAAAAGAAGGAAGATTTTTATTCACATGAGAATATTTTTTATGAACAAAACATCTATTTAGCCAAAGCATTCCGTTGTTCTACATGCCTTTCATTGGATTCATACTAATATAAAGCTCATCTTTCACTGTATCACTCAATAACCTTTACTATATATTATCTACACCATCTCTGCTACCACTTCCATCTTGAACCTTCCAACCTTTTTTTTCTGAATGTCAGATAATTCCTTTGTGATCTCATTGCCCATTGTATATAGAGAGGAGATACATCAGCCCCACTTTCTAGCGATTGCTCCATGATCCTAAATTGCTCAAAGGGAAATGAATTTTTTTCTTTTTTTTTCGGTAAAGTGGCCAAGGGTAGGGGTGGAGAAACTGCAGCCCTGAGGCCACATGTGGCCCTCTACATCCTCAAGTGCAGCCCTTTGACTGAATCCAAATGTTATAGAGGAAAATTGTTTTGAGGGCCTAAAGGGACACATGTGATCTCAAGGCTGCAGGTTCCCCACACCTGGTCCAGGGTGTTATCTTTGTGGTCCAGTGGAACAGGGTAGATTTGATGTCAGGGGATCTGGATTTGCCTTTTATACAACCTTGGGCTTAACTTTTATGAATCTTATATACCTTAACTAACTGATGAACAAGTTCTCTAATATTTCTGCATTTGTAATCCAATAAACTTCTTCCTTGGCTCATGGTAGTTCCAAGGCTATCTCAAGACCAATGGATTCCCCAAGCAAGTATCACTGCACCTTCTGTCCCAAGTCAACTCTTTCTCTCCAGCCTTCCTTCTACTTTTTTTTTAGTGTTTGGAGAGGGGAAAGTGGGGCAATTGGGGTTAAGTGATTTGCCCAATGTCACACAGCTAGTTTTGTGTTAAGTGTCTGAGGCTGGATTTGAACTCAGGTCCTCCCGACTCCAGGGTCGGTGCTCTATTCACTGTGTTACTTAACTACCCCCTTAACTACCCCCTACTTTTACTCTGAATTATACTAACAAATACTATGTTTAAAATTCACCACACTACATCAAGGATCAATGATTTTATTGACATAGGCACTGTCTCCAGCAATGTAGATCACAACCATCTCCCATGTCATTGTTGATTACCTTTGTTAGTTGCTGTCATTGCAAAAAAAAAAAAAAAAGATTGTTATCTAGTAATCAACCTTCTATGTATGAGCCTCTGAACAGCTGGGCTGTTTGTTCCATAAAAGACAGAAATATAGTTTATCACCGAGACACTAAGCTTTCCTAGTTTAATGGGCTATGTGAAAGTGAGATCTCTATTAGTATGATCCTCAAGAAACCCCATTTCGGGGCAGCTAGGTGGCGCAGTGAATAGAGCACCGGCCCTGGAGTCAGGAGAACCTGAGTTCAAATCCGGCCTCAGACACTTAACATACACACACACACACACACACACACACACACACACACACACACACAAACTAGCTGTGTGACCTTGGGCAAGTCACTTAACCCCAACTGCCCTCCAAAAACAAAAAACAAAAAAATATATATCTTGGTGTTATTATTAAAATAGATTTAATTAAAAAAAGAAACCCCATGTCACAATGAGGTATCTTAGAAATACTTTTGTGAAGGAGAGGAATAATAAGGCCAAATGACCACACAGGTCACACAGCCAATAAATTTCAGGTACTCTTACTTCAGGTCGGTCACTTCCATCATACTGTCCCTCACTATTTAAAGAAATACTCCTCTTATTAAAGTCCTTTTCGATCTGATGGTCACCAGTGAATGTATTTTCACAGCTAAACAAATGCCATGTCAGTGTGCTATGTGCTTCTCCCTCTGATGAACACTTGGTATGAATCTGGTTCTGTCCTGATCTCTAACATTAGTGCTATATTTCCTCTGTACTAAACAGCATGCTTGAAATGAAGAAAGTTTCATTAAAGATCGCTGAGGACCACTGTGCATGCTGTATAGCAAAGCAGATATTTAAACAGATAACACAACATTTGTGTTTCCTGCTTTTTAAAATTTTCTTTCTAAGTTATAAAGTTGGATTAACACGGTTGGGTTGCTTGTTTTGTTTTGGTTCATTTTCAACAGCAAGATAAAAAAGAAAAAGAAAAGATAGTAAAAATGTTTACATTCTAAAAGTTTAATAGCAGCAATAACAAGGGAAAAAATCTAATGGGAAATAACAATATTCATGCATATAACATCAACAAAATTAAGCAATTCAATATATATTTATTCAGTTGCTGCCACATGCCCCAGCACTGTGCTAGATGTTGGGCATGCAAAGATAGAGAAGACTTCCTTCCCTCAAGAAGCTTGCATCCTACTGAACAGAATATATCATGTCAACAGATAAGCAAATATAAAATAAATACAAGATAATAATATATCATTAGTTTGGTGCAACAATTACAATATTTTGCTTCTTAAATCCCTTAGTGCATGTGTATGTAATACATATGTATATAAATGTGTATATGTATATGTACATATATGGACATCCAAGTATGTGCACATGCATGTTCTTTCTAAAATCATAGAAATTAGAGGTGGGAGGGATCTTTGAAATCATGGCTACTCACTTTATTATAGGATACCTTTTATCAATTTTTGAAATTGCAACTTTTTCAGTAACTATAATTGGAAAAAAATATTAGGTTTGAGAGAGAGAGAGAGAGAGAGAGAGAGAGAGAGAGAGAGAGAGAGAGAGAGAGAGAGAGATCTAATAGTGTTATATAGTCATTAAGCATCCTCAGTGGAGTCCTGGCATGAGAAGGGGTGATGAGGATACCACAAGACGAACATGAGCCCAGGCAGGAAGGTGTATGTAGCACTGTCTGGAAGACAAAACACAGACAAAGCTCTTCTAGTGCTCAGCACTTCCTATAAGGTTCTTCTCAGAACACCCACTCAGTGTTGGTAACAATAAAAGAACCCCAAAATTCTCATGTCAAACTTACATGAGAATTTTTTAAAAATAATTTTACTGTAATATCTCTTATTAGTGAAAATGTACTTTAAATACAAATAACTATAAGCAAATAATTTTATTTTGAAATAAAAAGTGTCATCTTACTATCTTTAGTATTTGCACATACAATATATCAATTCACAGGTTGGTCCTTTGAAGTATTCTTAAATTCCTTTCCTTCTTTAACAAAGCCCAAGCTGTAGAGTTGACAGAGCTTTCCACGGTCCCAGCTCTTCTGTCTTGTACATACATGCTACAAGGGAAACGATCCAAGAGACCACGAATGGCTGTTTCAGTCGGTCCCAGCAACTAGTAAAGAGGGTTACAGATCATATCCTACTCAGGAGTGTTAAATAGATAATACCATAATATCAAACTAACATATATTGTATGGTTCTGACACCTCCTGGCACCCCTGACATCCCTGGCTTCCTTCAAGTCCCAAGTAAAATCCCTCCTACAAGAAACTTTTCCTGATCCCCTTTATTCTATATCACCCATACCTTTGTTGATGGTTTCCAACTTATCCCATATTCAGTCTGATTGTAAATAGCTGTTTCCATCCTGTTTCCTCCCATTAGACTGTGAGCTCATTGACAGCAGGGACTATCTTTTGCCTTTCTTTGTATTCCCACATGTTTATCATAATACCTGGCACAAAGGAGGCACTGCTTAACTGACTGACTACTACTTTGTCACTCTTATGCTGGAGTCAAACCTTTGTGCTAAAAATAGTGTGTTATTGTTTGTCAGTGAAAATATAGGTAAGCAGTTTCTAAAAGCAGGACTTTGTAGCCTGACTCAGGCTTACTTAAACATAGTAGAAGCATTGGAAAAACAAAGCAAAACAAAGAGCGCTCTGTTCCTCTTTATCCAGAATTCTTAACTGGGGATACATAAACCTTTTTACATATTTTGATGACTGTATTTCACAATAATTTGTTTGCCTTTGTGATCCTACATATTTTATTTTAGGCATTTAGAAAGATTATTCTAAATATAGTTCCTAGGTTTCATTAAACTGCCAAAAGAGATCGTAAAACACCCAAAAAAGTTATGAACCCATAATCTAGATTCTTGGTTTTTTATTATTCTTATTTTTTAAACAAATAAGTATATTTAAAAAGCTACAAGCAATAGATGTATATGGCAAGGAGGCCATTGATGAAAAGGAAAAAAAAAGAACCATATATACCAAAATATCTATAGCAGTCCTTTTAGTTGTAGTAAAGAACCAGAAATAAAGTAGATGCCCATCTATCTATTGGAGAATGACCAAATAATGTTAAATGAATTAATGGAACGTTACTGTGTTGTAAGAAATGACAAATATGATGAATCCTGAGAAACACAGAGAGATTTATACAAACTGATGCAAAGTGAAGTAAGTACAGTTAGAAATATATATATATATATATATATAATATACATATATATATATATAAAATGAATACAACAATATAAGTAGAAAGACTGACCATAAAGTAATCAAAACTAAATTGTTTGAAAAGCATAAAGAGAAATCTTGGTTTCAAAGAATAAATATGAGAAGAAGCTTCCTCAGCTTCTCTGCAGTGATGAGGGGTCCATAGGTATGGAACATGGAATATGATATCACATTTTTTTCAACGTAATAATCAATTTACTTAACTTTTACTTAGCTCTTCATTGTAAAAAATATTTTTATTTAGTATGGTAGTCAGGTGGAGGGAGGGAAGAGGATACATGTGGGAAATGTGAGTGATATAAAAATAAAAGATATCAATAAAATGTATTTTGAAAAGCATAGACAGCTGCAGAATAAGAGACAGATAATCTCCTAGGCTCATTTGCCTGAGACAGAGAATTTGATCCAGAAATTTTAAAAAGAAGATCTATATGGTTTCTGTCTGGAACACCTCTTGTCCCCTCTGACATTTACCCAAGCTTTCACATTTTTGTGGGCTGAATAGGGTTTGATCAAAGGAAATATGTCCAATAATTTCTTACTGTGGTTTTAAAAATTATGTCTCTGAATTAAGAATTGTTATTTTGTAACAAGCTTTAACTTTTGGGGAAGATCAAAGCATCAACTATTTTTGAACTCAGATCAGGTGATTTTACATATTCCTTTGATAGTTTAAATAGATGTCTGAGCTTTTTTGTTCATGTTGAAATGTGTGTTTATGCTCTTCAGTGTCATGATCTACTTTCGAGTTTTCACAAAAACATAAACAATCTCTTCATAGCGTTAGCTTGTTTTTGTCATAGGCATAATGAGCCTGCCTCCGCCATAATAGCTGAATGCTGATGGGTGTCACACCTACTCAAAGTCCCCAGACAATTCACTTAAGAATACAAGTTACAAAAGCAGTGAATGCGTCTGCGTCTGTGGATGGAATTTCTCTGTGAGCTAATTCCCTATATATAAATCATGGGATCATTGTCCTAGGGGTAAGCAGTAAAATGATTTGCCTAAGGTCACATAGCTAGTAAGTATCACAGGTAGGATTTGAAGGGAGACTTTCTGCTTTGGAATCGTGTTGTTCCCACTATAACACTCTCCAGTCCCAAAGTGGTTTTATATTAAACTTGGATCTTAAATGTTTATATGGCTTCCATCATAACATTTCCTCATTCTCTATCAGTTCTTCTGTTTCTCACTTTGTTGGATTAACAGTGAGTCAATCAGTGATTTCATTTTTAAAAATCCCATCTGGGAAAGCTCATTGCAACTTTCAGTTATAACTTATGGTTACTCTTATAGACACATTAAAATTACTCCCCACCAAGTTTTGCTAATATATACATACACATATGTATGTATGTATGTATGTATATAATATATACACATATATACATATACACATACACATACACATGTGTGTGTGTGTTGACACAATTGTTGAACTGGTTCCCTGAGACGAGAAGAGCAATTTGGGGGGCGGCTAGGTGGCGCAGTGAGTAGAGCACCGGCCCTGGAGTCAGGAGTACCTGAGTTCAAATCCGGCCTCAGACACTTAACACAAAAACTAGCCGTGTGACCTTGGGCAAGTCACTTAACCCCAACTGCCCTCCAAAAAGAAAAAAAAAAAAAAAAAAAAAAAAAAGAGAAGAGCAATTTGGATACAAGAATAAACATGAACTGAGGCTGACAGAGACCGATCAGGGCCTCTCTTTCACATGTAAGTGCTTAGCAGGAAAATCTGACCTTGAATTGAATCAAAGGCTAGAAAGGATTGCTTGGCCATATGTTAACTTCTGGGTCAATAAGCTCAATCATCAGAAAGGGACTCTACCATGAATCATCTTTGAGGATCTGACAATCTCCTGAGCAGGCAGTGGCCTGCTTATAAACAGGCTCCATTCCAAACGCAAGAAAGTTAAGCACAAGAATCATAATGGATTGATGTAGAGAGAGAGATCATAGCATAGCTATCATGTGAAAACACCATCGTTAGGAACTTAGACAGCATTTTTTTCCATAGGAACAAGAAAAATATTGGTTAGGAAGTTAAAATTGCCTGAAAAGGCCTGTTTAACCCATAGTTTACCTGAAATAACTGTATTTTCAAGGAAACATGAAAAAAGAGTTGTTGTACATTTTTTTTGACTGGGCCTGTGGTTTCATTAGTGAATTCTTCAAGAAATTTTTCCTACCAATGCAAATGAGCACTTTCCCTTTTAGAGGATTGTTTGTACAATAAGTTGACAAATGACTAACTAGGGTCACTCATACAGTATATGTCAAAACTGGAACTCGAACCTAGGTCTTACTGAATCCTATATAGGCTTTCTCTCCATTATGCCACTGACTACTGGCATAATATGCATACAAATATACACATATATATTGCCCTCCTTGTTTTCTCTTTCATCAGAAGGTGAGCTTCTTGAGGGTAGGAATTTTTTTAACCTTTCTATTCCCAGTGCTTAGCATTTGATCACTCTTAATAAATGCTTGTAGCATGACTGATAGCTGAAAAAATCATGTGAGTAGCATATATGTACCAAGAAAAAATAAAGTCATCAATCATAAATATAATATAATAAAGAATCAGTGCCATCATTCACTAAATTCTTTGGAAGTGCTCCAAAGTATGCTAATTATTCATTCATTAAAAGAATATTTACTAGGTGCCTACTGTGTCACATTGTGTCAGATGCTGAAGGAAATATGAAATCTAGATAAGACAAAGTTCTTGCTCTCAAAAGTTTATACTCTGAAAGTGGATAAAGTGCAAATATGTGGTAATAACAGTGGACAACTAGAGAAGACTCCAGACAGGGTGTTACATCTATCTGGAGCTGTAAAGGTCCTAATAATTATAATGAGATGATGAAATGTACCTCTCTACTTACAGTGAAGGAGTGAGGTTTAAAGAGTTAGGATGGTACATATACCTTGGTGGTGCACTGGATGGGGCCCTGGACCTGAAGTTGGGAAGACTCTTCTTCATAAGTTCAAATCCTGCCTCAGACATCAACTCATTGTGTGACCCTAGCCAAGTCACTTAACCTAGTTTAACTCAGTTTCCTTCTCTGTAAAATGACCTGGAGAAAGAAATGGCAAATCATTCCAGTGTCTTTACCAAGAAAACCCCAAATGGGGTAACAAAAACTCGGACACAACTCAACAACAAATATATCTTCAGACATGATCACTTGTATTGGTTTTCTTCTGTTATAAGGTCCAGGACCCAGTACATATGTGTTTATGTTTTGGGAGCAGGAGAACTTTCCAAAAATTATTTAAATGTAAAAACCAAAGATGTCAATAAAAATTACTTCCTGAGGAATTTTCCTAAGGGAAGGGAAGAGTGAAAGAATAGACAGGCTAGTCATAGGAAATGGTATAAGCCAATGTCAGCAAAAGCATGTAAGCAAGCAGGGAAGTGTAGGGTATGATGGACGAATTTACAGGAGACCTATTTGACTGAAGTATATGTAAGAATAGTGTAAGAGAAGAAATGGATGGCAATGTGGGGTGGTCATGTTGCAGAGGGCATCGAATGCAGAAGAAAGGAGAATATGAAATGCAGCTGGAAGGCCCTGGAGATTTTTGGAGCAGCAAAGACATGACTAGAGCTTTTTATGGAATATTCATACACAAGCTGCATACAAGATACCTGCATACAAGGTAATCTAAGAGGGGAAGGCACTAGCATCAGGAAGGACTTCGAAAGGCCTCTTGACACCTGTCAACTATGACTAGAGTAGGTACACAGAATGGGACAAATTTATAAAAGTGAATGGACTTTAGATAATGCTTATGTCACATTTTATAAAATAGATAAAAGTATTAATATGGATATAAGAGAGAAAATAACTGGGTAAGAATTGAGATAGAGCAGGTAGGGAACATAAATATATGTGCCCACTGAAACAAAGACTGGGCAAAATGAAATGAACTGGGCTGTGGATGAATGGCACAGACAAAGGAGTATTAGCACGTAGGAAATGTAGC
Organism: Pseudocheirus occidentalis; assembly: GCA_028646575.1. Taxonomy (NCBI): domain Eukaryota; kingdom Metazoa; phylum Chordata; class Mammalia; order Diprotodontia; family Pseudocheiridae; genus Pseudocheirus; species Pseudocheirus occidentalis. The sequence goes on from CM053596.1 coordinate 114,099,905, forward strand.
ACAATGAAAAGCCTGATGGTTTTAGAATGAGAACACTTGGATTCAAATACTGGCACTGCTACTTACTACTTACGTGATTATGAGCAAATCACTTCCTCATCTATAAAATAAAGATGTTGGATCGGATAATCTCTTAGGGTCTTTTCTAGTTCTGGCTCCTATAACCTATATTCAGAGTCTCTCTGAGGAAGAAATATTGGATAAAAAATTTAACATCTATTCAGCAAATGTTTATAATCATCCCCTTTATGGCCACCATTTGGCATCATTGGCTTATAATCATATTATTAAGAAGCTTGCAAGTTGGATGCAAGGGGTATTTCTGTAATTTATACTACATAATCTACAAATGCCTTGGGTTCTAGGTTACATTGATTATTTCACACATTATGTGTATTGTCTCTAAGAATAAGCACTACACCAAGCTTGTGGGTAGGACCCCAGGAATCTTCAAGTTTGTTCAGAGTTTAGAGGAAGAATATCTTAATTAGTCCTCTTCCTGATGTTATCTCATCTTAGTCATCTTGTCTGCTAATATCGGAATGGATTCCTTTCAGTCTTCCCAGATTGAGTAGGAATTCCAAATGCTCAAGGAAATATGTGGAGAAGGGCATTCAGGCTCATCTCAGGTTTGCATATAATGTTCCACTTCTCCTTCTCAGATTACTGATCTCTCTGGCTTCCTTTAAGTTTCAACAAAGCCCTCCTCTTCTACAGGAAGCCTTCCCCAATCCCTCTTAATTCCAGGGCTTTTCCTCTTTTAAATATTTCTATTTAACCTGGACATAGAGTGCTTTGTATATAGGTGTTTGCATGTTGTCTCCCAAATTAGATCATAAGTTTCTTGAGGGCATGAGGCTGTTTTTTTTATCTCTTTTTGTATCCCCAGTGCTTGGTGTTGTTCAGTTGTTTTTAGTCATGTTTGACTCTGTCCCCATTTGGGGACAAAGATACTGGAGTGGTTTTCCAGTTCCTCCTCCAGCACATTTTACAGATGAGGAAACTGAGGCAAACTTGAGACTTGCCTAGGGTCACATAGTGAGTGTCTGAGGCCAGATTTGAACTAAGCCCTTTTGCACTGTATCTGGCACATAATAGACACTTGTTGAATTGAATCGAATGTTCTCCATTTCTTCTGATTGGTATCTAGCACTGTATTTATTCGTTGTTTTAGTTAACTGAGCATTTAATGAAAATTCGAACAGCACAATAACGTTCAGCTGACATATCACTAACATTGTCTTCCACACATCCTGTTCCCTTTGGAGGAAAGTGTGACTCTTAAGTTTTGAATGATATTGTTCGTATTCTCATAAATACCTTCCTGTCCAAAACTTTTGCAAAACTTGTTTTCTAAAGTTTGATCCATAAAAGAAGACAGTAATGAGACAGAGAATATTCAGCATAGGAAAATAAGGAAAAAAACACTACACATGTGCTTAATTCAGTGCATTATTAAATAAATAGTATCTGAAAAGAAGTAGGTACAACAGGTCTGTGGGCTTCCTTTTCCTACAAAAGCTGTCTAGTATGGCAAGAAAACCTGAGCTCAAATACTGCTTTCAAGACATGCTGATTATGTTGACCCTAAGCAAGTCACTTAATCTCTCAAGTTCCTTTCTGAGACTAAATTGAAGAGAAGAGACTGGTGGGCATTGGTACAGGAAGTTCCTCATCAGGAAATCCGTAAACTTTTAAAATAATAGACCTAATTCTCACCTAGATCAATCAGTCAGTAGTTAAATAAATACACAGATGATGACCTAAAACAATGAAATAACAGTTCTGGAACTCCCAACTCCTACATCTCTATCTCTGTACATTAATACAGATAGAGAAGCTCCATACCTGTGATTTCACTGGCATAGGCACCTCCTGATAAGGAAATCTCTTCTACCAGTGGAGATGACAATGATTACTTAACAATTTATAAATTTCAAGGGTTGCTTTGCCCACTGAAAGGTTACAGTGTCAGAGGTATATATGTATATATCTTCATATAATTATACTATTGTAGATTTAAGCTAGAAGGAAACTTAGTGGCCATTAAATCTAACTGCTTCCTTTTTACAGATAAACTGAGATACACAAATTAGGGGACTTAACCAGGGTCACACTGGTAGTAAGCACCTCGGATAGAATCTGAACATAGGTTTTCCTCATTCGGAGACTGGCCCTCCACCCTGTCTGTCTCTTTCTCTGTCTGTCTGTGTCTATTTCTATGTCTCTCCCTCTCTCTCTCTCTCTCTCTCTCTCTCTCTCTCTCTCTCTCTCTCTCTCTCTCTCTTTCTCTTTCTCTTTGTCTCTGTCTCTATCTCTGCCTCTATGTCTCTGTCTCTGTCCTTCTCTCCATATGTGCATGTATGTGTACATATATATTTGTTTATTTATATATATATAATTACAGGCACAAAAGCTCTGTAAGTTCTATTTTTTTAAACATTCTGCCAGTAACTAAGAAATATTTGGGTGAGTGTTGATTTAATTTATGATCTCAGTTAGGTCTTTCTTAAGCTACTTCAGAATTCCTCCCATATCTACCACTTAAATAGAACTATATATAATTATGTCTATATGTAAAAACAAACAGTAAAAAAACAAGCCAGAGAAGAGCTACTGAATGTTATTTTTTTTCAAGTAAGAATTAGTTTAAAATGTCCCTACCTTCTCTTATGTTTTATTCCTTTGGCTTTCCTAGTAACTGGAGTATTAGCTTTGATTTATCTTCATCTAATGTGAATCCAGGAACACTCTTAGGAAAGTTTATTCCAGTGTTTCTTTTTTTTTCTTTTTTTTTTTTTGAAAAGAGATACTTTGGAGATTCCATCCTTGAAAGCTGAATGCCAGCAAAGGACTTAAGACTTGAGTGCCTTTTGTTTGGAAATGGCTTGCTGAATTGGACTGAATGTTCTCTCAGATAGAAAAGTGGCCTTTAGTGAACAGTATCTCTCCTAAGAGTTTATATTTTTAAGTGGATACACATACACACACTTGCTTTTGGAGGTTTTATATGGGAGCCTCCTTCCAGCCCTCCGCTCCCTCCAACTTTCATCAAGAAAAAAAATTATTGTTGTGTCCTCCTTTCGAGTTTTTGCATGCCACTTAGTTTTAAACAGTATATCTTAGAGGATTTGAAACACAAGTTCCTTCCCAAAGTGCTTTTTTTCTAGACATGATGGGATTTTAAATAGGCACCTTTTAATTAAATAGGTAAATCTTTAACTTCATGGTGCCTTTCAACTGATCCATTTATATTAAATACATTGGGAAATGTGGTAGTCTTTTCATCATGCCCTTTAATAGGAGAAAAAACAGGGATCCGTCCTTTAAATTTCAGTTGACAAGCATCTAAAATCTCCAGTTTTAGTGCAAAGGGCTTTTGTGGAGGGTTCTCTTAAGAAATGAGGAAAATTAAGACTTGTCTAGGTCACTCACCTGGTCAGTGAAAAAGAACTGGGATCCTGGACTTTGACTCCAAATCATCAAATCATTTGCTTTTGTCCCCCCCCCATCCTCCTCCCCGAATTGTGAATGTTCTTTCCCTTTAAAATTATTTTATATTTACTAATCTCTACCTACATAGTTTCTTCATACATAGGCAATACTTAATAATATTGTTTGTTTAATTGAATTGAATTTGTTGAATACTGTTGCCCTGTTATTTCATTTAGTGACACCAAGACAATTACTTCAACAATGTGCTAAAGTCTGGATTAGTAACTGGACAGTTGAATTGTCATTTTGGTGGCAGACCTGAATGGTCATTGTCAATGATTCTATGTCATCTTGGGAGGAGGTAACTTTTGAAGGACCCAGGAGAACTGTTTTAAAATGTGTTGGTTTTTTTTTACATTTTTAGCAGTAAATTGGATAATGGTAAAGATAGTATATGAAATTTTGGGGTTTACAAAGCTGGGAAACTTTCTGGGAAAGTTACTGGGAAACCCCGTAACTCTGGGTAACAGAGGCAGGATTTGAAAATACTTTCCTAGAGGAAGATCTTGTTGGGTATCATGATGGGAAGATAGATTCTTCATCAGATATGCATGGGACCTGGTGCTCCTGATGTTACTTTTTATTCTAAGTTTCTGTGATTTTATTGAACATTTTTTGGCTTTATAATTTTCTTCTCTACAATTACTAGTGCTAGCAAAGATGTACTTAAACTACTTAGGTAATGAATAGACTATTAAAACTTAGAGTTATCTGGAATAACTTTCTCTTCTTTTTGCAATCATTCTGTTTCTGAATAATCAATGGAGAAGGTAGGTAAGGGCAACAAGGACCACATTAGAAAAAAAGTATATTTCATGTGAAAAAACAACAGTAATCCATGTAGGGAACATGATGAACATGGTGGGAGTGGTGGAGATGGAATGGACTGTAGTAGCAGGGAGCACAGGGAGTGAAACACTCCGATGTAACATGTGAGGAAATTCATCCTGCCCATGGTTATAGTGGTCATATATCCCAGATTTCAAACCTTCCTAATTTAATATATTTTACCATTATCATAAAAAACAAAATTAAAAAAAATCACTCAGATCATGAATCCTATTTGTTTTTGTTCAGGAAATATTGTCATGAAACCTATGAAGATACATTTTATCTGTAAATATTGTGATTCTGGAAAGGTTATTGAACTTGACATAGAGGTTAATATTAATAAGTGCTAAACAGATGTTTACTAAATTAAGTTGAGTTAAATCTAACGTACTGTCCTGGTCAGCATTTCTCATGTATTCTGACTTTGTGAACAAATTATTATTGCTCCCATTGTAGGGGAGGAAAGTCTAGGGTGAGATGCTCATCAGTCTCTGTGCAGGTTCGGTTTATCCAGGCCATGCTCACTAACTGTGGATATCTCTCAAGGCTCTGTTCTGGGCCTCTTTTCTTTTCCTTCTATAGTATCTCGCTTGGTGATTTCATCATCTCTCATGAGTCCAGTTATCATCTCTATGCAGAAGACTAACTCTTCTCAATAGATAGATAGATAGATAGATAGATAGATAGATAGATAGATAGATGATAGATAGACAGATAGATGATAAATAAATAGATAGATAGATAGACAGATAGATGATAAATAGATAGATAGATGATAGACAGATAGATGATAAATAGATAGATAGATAGATAGAT
>CM053596.1:114105546-114124615 GCA_028646575.1 Pseudocheirus occidentalis
ATCCTTAAAGTATAATTTGGGTCACATAGATCTCCTGTTGACTGGCCTCCTGTGTATGTGAGGTGGCATAGTGGATAGAGCAATGAATGTGGAATCAAGAAAACTGAATTTGAATCTTGCTTCAGACACTTATAGTTGTGTGACCTTGAGCAAGTCATTTAACCCCTTTCTGCCTCAATTTCCTTAACTATAAAATGAAAGATTGGACTCAAATGACCTCTAACATCCCATGCAGCTATAAATCTGTGATCCTACTGATATCTAATGTTAGTTGACCTCAGGTAATAAATGACTTATAGGGCTCATATAATCAACTCATGTCCTGCCTTTTCATTATTATTTCCTACTACTCAACTTCAGACTCCCTACTCTTTAGATTATTTCCTCTAATTGGGATGTCCTTTCTTCGTGTCTTTATCTACTGAAATACAATTTATCCTACCAGGCCTAGTTTAAGATGAGATCTTTCTATGGAGACTTCTCAGACCCTCCTAGAAGAAAGTTATCTCTTCTTTTGTTTGAGCTCTCTCTTAAAGCGCTAATCACAATCTGATTTTGATGACATTTATTTGTGTACCTATATTATTTGCTATTAGATAATAAGTTTCTAGAGAGTAGAGACTATACCTTGTTTCACTCAATCAGCCAATCAATAAGAAGTAATTGAGCATCTACTATGTGTCAGGCATCGCACAAAGTTGTGTTTATCTCTACATCCCATACTGTTTTACACATTGTTGTTATTGCTCAGTCACTTTTTTTTTCAGCTGTGTTCAACTCTTTGTGATCCAGCTTGGGGTTTTCTTAGCAAAGATACTAGAGCAGCTTACCATTTCCTTTTCCTGATTACTTTACAGATGAGGAAACTGAACTTTCCCAGGGTCACGCAGCTCATGTCTGAGTTCTGATTTGAACTTGGGTCTTCCTGACTCCAAGCCTGACACTGTATACACTGCACCATCATGGTACAACTATTATTTCTTCAGACCTTTAAAAATCCAGTTTACTGTCCCAGGTACTTGATCCACAGACACAGACTTTATGAATTTTTTTCTTTTTAAATTGGTGTAGCCAAAACTTCATGCACTACAATGGACTATAACAAATCGAAACTTCAGGATCACCTAAAGGGCAATAGAGAGATGAATACTGCATATAATTGGAGTCCAGAATATCCTCAATGATGCATGCAAAAAATAGATATGCAAAAAAGGAATATTCTTCAGGAAATGTATGAGTGGAAAATTATATGGGCTAGTAATACAGTAAGAGAGAGGAATAATAAATGCATATCCTGAGTCCTTCAGGGATACCCATAATATATGAAAAGACTTAGAGAAAGGTCTCTAATGTGCTGAATAAATGTTCTATGGGGGATGTATGGTAGAGAACATGAACAAAAATTATACCAGATGAGTCAGTATAAATGGTTTAAAACCTTCTCTTCTGGAGTGTCCACATAACTATGACCACATTACTATGCGTTTGAAGTATCAGATTATGTAAGAAGATATCTATAGATAGATCAATAGGTCCTTATGTATGAAGGATAACACACATATATACACACTTATGTGTATTATAAATGAATGTCTAGACATTTTCTAAAATGGAATTTTCCCATATTTTTTATTATTGTTCTTTTGATCATAACAACAACAAAAATGACATATTAGAGCACTGTATCTCAAATAGCTAGGTGGCACAGTGGATAAAGTACTGGACTTGGAATCAGGAAGCCTCATCTACATGAGTTCAAATCTGGGTGTGGGCAAGTTACTTAACCCTGTTTGTCTCAGTTTCCTCATCTGTCTAATGAGTTGGATTCAGAAATGGCAAACTGCTCCAATATCTTTGTCAAGAAAACACCAAAATAGGATAACAAAAAGTTGGACACAACTGAAACAACCAAATAATATCAACATAGCCATTTATAATTCAGAATACATTTTTTTCCTCCTGACTACACTGTGAGGATGATAGTATTGGTATTACTAGCCAAAGTTTATAAATGACAGGGGGAAAAATACTTAGATGTGATCAATAAATGTCACTAGATTAATAACTGAATTTCCTCTACTGCAGTGATTTCCATAAAATGCTTTAGTATTTCCTGATATGTTCAAGTAACATACACAAAAGCAATTAAGAATATTAAATTAAACCTATAACAAATCTAATGCTGTCATAATAGCCTTTATTGACATAATAACAATTGCTAAATACATATTTTATAGGAATAAAACAATATAAATATATGAAAATAAGCATTAAATAACAAAATAAAATAATAATATTAACAGAACAAAGAACTATATGATAAAAGCATAGATTTTTTTCACCATTATGTAGAATAGTAAGTATTTTGAATAAGCTAAGAAAGGCCACTCTGAAATGTTCATTGTTCTTCTATCAAGATGCAATGGTGACCTATCCAACTCTATTACACAACAACAATCATCAAAATCATTTGGTTTTGGTAACAAAATGTAAATATCAGCCAGTGGAATATACTAGGTGTATAAAACCCAGGAAAAAGATGAATATGGTAAAATAGTCTTCAATTAATCCAAAGTTCCCAACTATTGAGATACAGTATAAAGATTTGATCAATTTTTTTCCAGAAAAACTAGAAAACTATCTGGCAGAAATTAGGCTTAGAACGTTTTACACAATAAGTTCCAAGTTTATAATGAATTAGGTAGAAAAGGTCACATCACACACAGATTAGAAGAACAAAAAAAGAAAATGTTTTTTAGAACTGTGGATATGGAAGAATAAATGACCAGGTAAGGGAAAATAGAAAATAGAATGCATTATAGAAAATAAAATGGACAATTCTGATTGTATAAAGTTGGAAAAGTTGTAGTTGATATTAGAAACATCTGAATGAGGAAAATGCAGCATTTCTGATAAAAGTTTGATATACCAGATACGTAGAGAACTGATCTAAATTTATAGAAATTAGAGCAGTAGATAATCAAAAGATGTGAATGAACAGTCCTCAAAGGAAGAAACTCAATCTATTAGTAGCCATATGAAAGACTGCTTCAAATTACTAATAATTAATAAAATACAAATTAAAAACAACATTGAGGTTCCAACTCATACCTATTATCTTGGCAAAGATGATTAAAAAATTGTAATTGTTGAAGGGATTGTGAGAAGATGGACAAACTCATACATTGTTAAAAGATCTATGAATTAAGCTAATTTTAGAAAGTAAAATGGAATTGTATCCAAAAGGCCACCAAATTACTTATACCCTTTGACCTAGCAATAACATTACTGGGATTAGACCTTAAGGAGATTAAAAAATAAGGAAAAGAATCAATATTTGTGAAGCACATATACACACACACATGTATATAAAATCGCACATATAGATATACATATGTATGCACGCATTTGCATGTGTACAAATATATAAACACATATGTGTGTACATAATACACATATGCATGTGAGTTTGGGGATTTTTTTTTGCAGCAAAGAATTGGAAATAGAGAAGATGCACATCAATTTGGGAATGGCTATACAAATTATAATATATAGGAACATAAAGGAATATTACTCTGCCATAAGATATGATGAAAGATGTGATGAATAATATGGAAAGCTAAATATCTTTCCCAGTCCCACTCTCAAACTCCCTTAAATAAGAATTATGCATGAGAGGTAATTAAAGGTTTCTCCAAAGGCCCAGATACTAAGACCCTAACAAGGAACCACTTAATTAATTAATATAAAGGGTTAATCCTAATTTCCTAACTGCCTTGCTTAGCTTCCTCTCCTCAAACAGTCCACAGACTTTGTTCTGGCAGTACAACCTGATGATTGATTTGTGTTATAGGATCCACTCAGCAATTTTCTTACTGCTTCTGCAGTTTATTGTCTTTTGCCCTCTATTCTTTCTGTGGAAACAAGTAGAAAGCCTGACCTCTGCCCAGCCCCTTACAGAGGAAAGTGAGGCATAGGAAAGCTAAAGCATGGTCATCCTGAGAAGCAGGTTAGAGTACTTACGCAAAGAACTAAAGAAGTGAAGTAGGACATGACCAGCATGAGTATGGGACTATGCCAAGTCTGAAAGAAAAGGGTCTGACAACCGGTTAGAAGCAGAGCTGACTTTCCTCAGTCCCTACTGAATTTACTTGGATTAGGAACAGAATTCCATAAAAAGTAAATTCCCTAATTCAAGAGTAGGCTGAAACAATTTAGAACTCTGGTCATTGAGAGATTCCCTATCAAAAAAGGAGTCAGAAAGGGATTGATGGGGGAATATAAATGGAGAGGGGAAGGATAAAATTATTAAAAATCTCAGGAAGAAAAAAATTCAGTTAAAAACCTTGAGCACAAAAAGATAAAGAGGAAAGACAGTAAGATATATGAAATGGCTACCAATATAGACAAATGAGTCTAAATATCTCTAAATATGTATCACATAGCAAAACAAATTGAACTGATAAATGATGAGGCAGAATACCCTGGGTATTCTCAAGAGAGTATGGGACCACAGCAAGGTGTTTCTGAATGGTTCAAAGAAGGAATATGGATGAAAAAAGCAGAATTTATGGATCTCAAAGCAGAAAAAACTTGCAGAATGGAAAAAACCCCCCAAAAAACTTGAGTCTATGGAGGAATCTCTCCAAAGAAGCAAAAACAAGAACAAGTGATTAGAAATGTAAACATACAGTAAGAAAAGGACAATCTCTAAAAGAAGAAGCAAAATGTAATAAGGTAGAAAGAAGGCATAGTTATCTATACAAGCAAAACATTTATCTGGAATTTAGAATCTGTAGAAATGACTTGAGCAGAATAGGAAATTAATAATTGTTATATACTATTGTAATAAATATCTACTAATGTATATTATAGATAAATAATGTATATGAAAACTGAATTTTCACATTACATATTGACTTTCCCCCATAGACTTAAAATGATACAAGAGGAATTCATAATGTCACCTATCAAATCCATTGTCTTGCCTCTGAGTAAGAATTGCCCTAAAACTCCTCTCTCTTCATCCTCTGAAATTGTCACAGATACTATTACTTCCACAGTTTACTCTCATCAACTTTAGATTGTTTTAATTTCAGAATATACTGTATTTAAACAGATTGTTTTAAAAATGCATAGGCATTGTTCTTAGGCTCTGTGCTATTCTTGGCTTTGCATCTGATATCACTGTGGTAATCAATAATAGTTAACAGTTAAGAAAATTTACAGAGTAGTAATTCCTGGGCAATATTTCCCTCATTACACCTTATTTTCTGACTCAGAAATGATGAGATCTAGTTAAGCATTTCATTGCCAGATTGACCTTAGAAATCAAAATATTTTCTTAATTTCATTTCTTTAACCTTTGACTATTTAAGTCATGCTTGAGTTTCTTCCTTAATGAATTAAGGAGAGAATCCCAACATCCATGTTTTAATTATGTTTGTCTGGTACAATAAGTACTCTTTATTATATAAAACTAAGTGGAACCCAAAGAGGTAGCTACATCTATGATTTCATCACTTGGGGGGAAATTTCTGTCATGGAAACTCCTTCTACATGTATTAAAGGGATTGTCTGGTGAAATGAAAAGTTAAATTATTTGTCCATGATCTGTTTAACAAGCTAGGATGTGTCAGAGCAGGACTGGAATCCAGTTCTACCTGACTCCAAGACTGAACCACTATCCACTAAAACAAAAAATATTAACTTATCTCATTTTCTCATTATACAATGAAGTGTCCTTTATTGACATATTTTGCCAGAACAATGATTCAATAAGGGTGGGGATACAGCCAAAGGAAATTGGCTAAGTGCCTTTCATTAGTGCAACCTTCCTGAAATTCTTTAGATTCTATCAGCATGGTTTTCCTTTCTTCAAAAAACATAATCTCCTTAGCATATCACTCCTTCCTATTAGAATTTCCAATGAGTAACAAATATGCTTTCCTTCTCCACCAATTTGAAAGGTATACCTCATAATGGTAGCAGCCTACATTTAAATTTCACCCCACCCTTATAAGGCACTTTACATAAGTCTCTCATTTGATGCTTATAATGATATTGTGATATAGACACTGTTTTTTTTTTCAGAAAGCCAACAAACATTTATGAAGTGCCTTCTATATGCTAAGTACTATACTGTCTCCTTTACTGCAGATTCATTCAGGACACCCCTACTAATAACAGGTGTCCCCCAAGGCTGGGCCTTCTCATCTATATAATTTCACTTGGCAATTTCATCAACTCCCATATGTTTAATTATCATCACTATGCAAATGATCCTCTAATCTATTTATTCAATCCTCACTTCTCTCCAGAGCCCCAAGCTCTAATCCCCCACTCACTATTAGACATCTTATACTGGATGTCCCAAATCCAAACCTGAACTCATTATCTTTCATAACCTTGCCACCTCCTGACTTCCATCAAATCTCAACTAAAACCCCTAAACTAAAGCCTCTTCCAATCTTTCTTAATGCTAATGCCTTCCCTTCAAGATTTTCTCCAATTTATCTTGTCTATATTTTTTCATACATAGTTGTTTGCATATTTTCTACCCCATTAGACTGTGAGATCCTTGACAGCAGGGACAGGGGGTTTGGTTCTTTTGGTTTTGTTTGTTCATTTTTTTCCTCTTTTTTTGTATTCCCTGCATTTAACATAGTGTCTGGCACAGAGTACACACTAAATTTGACTATCATTAATCCTATTTTATGAATGAGTAATTTGGAGATCAAAAAGGTTAAGTGACTTGTCCATGTTAGCTCATATTGTAAACTGAAGAAGCAAATCCAAGACTTGAGATTTACAGCTAATTGTGCTTTCTCTTAGAACAAACTGCTTCTCAAAAGGAAGATAGCGAATGAAGAAAAAAAGGAAGATTTTTAAAAGGACGTGGATAAACTCATTATATCAGCGTTAGAGATAGGGACTGGACCTGTAATTTCACTTACACGTGGTAGACGTGAATGAAAATAATCACTTTACCAATGCAGGTTAGCACCTTCTTGGTGAGTTAAAATCTTAGAGAGATTTCCATAGAATTTGAAGACTAAGTGACATGTCTTCAGTCACACTTTCAAGACACAAACCCAGGTCTTCCTGGCTAAAAGAATACTTCTCAATCCAGTATTCTACATTACATTTCATCAGAACTAATATCTGACAAACTGAAAGTCACTGAGGATTCTAGTGATGCTAACAAATAATGAGTTTAGTTTTCAACATCGCATTGGAAATTAGAATTGCAATGGTTTTCTCCAGTTCAAGGAGAAAAGAATCTCAGAAACAAAAAAAAAGTATAAATTTTATAGCACAACTTCTACGTAACAAACTAGTATATAAGATTTCAGATGATTTAATTATGCCATTCTCTGTGGGCAATGCAACTATCTTCCAGAACCAGCTCTATGCTAACTTCTATGGAGTCTACCTCCACATTCCAGCAGTGATACATGCAGGTAACAGAATAGGCATTAGGGTTAATTGTTAGGGATCTGGAGACTAAGAACTAACTGCAAGAAAGCTCTGTGATGTCTTGGAAGACCTTCAGGAGCAGGAAAACCAAACTGCCAGCTTCAGCTTGTAAATGTCACAAATAAGTAATGAAAGATCAGGGGAGGCATAATAAAAATGGTTCTTTAGTAGTTCATCAACATTTTGTTTTGCCCCTTTGCCCATCAGTTCACCTTCTTAATCAAATTTAATTTGTCTGTATATTAACTTCTCAAATTTAAAATCAAAGTGATTATTAAAAATCATATTAAAATTTTAGATGCCTTAAAATGTACTATAAAAGTTTATAAGCCAGTGGATATCTCATATTATATCTATATGTGAGCTGTTTACCACTGGTAATAATTTACCAAAAGCTATGAATAATTGCTATGCAAGGGAGACTTTAATAGCAATGTAAAATAGAATAGGTAATAAATGTGACATATTCAATTGGATAAGCATTTATTAAGTGCCTACAGTGTGCAGGGGTGATGAATGCGAAGGCCACAAAAAGAACTTGGAAAACAAAGTGGATATGGAGGACTGCATTTGGAATGAGAGGACCTGGGTTTGAACCAGTAATTCTGCCACTTTGTACTTCTCAAGGTCATCCAAACTCTCAGGACCTTAATTTTCTAACGTCTAAAATAAAGAGAAAGAACTAGATGACCTTTGAGATTCCCTTATAATCTTATGTTTTTAAAAGCTCTGTTGGAAGCAAGAAAAAGAATGAATAAAGAATAGAACCTAAACTCAATCTGTGCCTCACAAAGCTTCACCTAGATATTGGGTAGAAGATGAGACAGATGGTGGGGGGGGAGAGAGAGACAGAGAGACAGAGAGAGACAGAGAGAGACAGAGACAGAGAGACAGAGAGAGACAGACAGAGAGAGACAGACAGAGACAGAGAAAGACAGAGAGACAGAGAGAGACAGAGAAAGACAGAGAGAGAGATAGAGACAGAGAAACAGAGACAGAGAGAGACAGAGACAGAGAGAGGTACATATGGGCATCAATATATAGATAGATGTGTAGATAGATGGTGGTTACATCAGCATGGAGAGAGAGATAGGCAATTATGCCTTCCTCAGCACGAGATTCCAAATCACAATTTTGATATATCACAAGTCAGCATAAGAAATTAAATGGGAGGGATACAGCCAAGATGGCAGAGTAAGAGCAGGGACTTGCTTGGACTCTCCCCCAAACCCCTCGAAATACATATAAAAATAACTCTAAACAAATTCTAAAGGTACAGAACCCAAAAAATGACAGAGTGAAACACATCTCCATCCCAAGATAGCCTGGAAGGCTGACAGAAAGAATCTATCACACCAGGCCAGGAGCAGAGCATAGTCTGGCATGGGGCATGCTGGCATAGATCAGGCCTTATGGGACTGAATCACTGGTATTTTGGGCAGTTTCCAGGATTCTCAACCCACAGTGCCAAAGATAGCATATAAGCTAGTGGCAAAATTCTGTGGGACCTGGGTGAAAGAGGAGCTTGATGAAGCTGGGGACTGGCCCCACTCCAGGGCAGCAGAAATGGTGGTGGTGGCCACAGTAGCAGCAGTGGCAGCAACAGCATCTGCTTCCAGGAGCTCTGGGGCCAGGTGGGAGATCAAGCAGCTGATACAAAACCCCTGAAGCCTGGGACAGTATACCTACCCCCACCCCCACTGGAAGCAGGCCATTACATTGACAAAGAGAAAGTCAAGTATTTAGCTGGGAAGATGGGCAAACAGGGTAAAAAAATAACTCAGACTATAGATTCTTATTTTGGTGACAATGAAGATCAAAACGGACAACCAGAGGAAGACAACAAAGTCAAAATTCCTACATCAAAAGACTCCAAGAAAAATGCAAAATGGTCACAGGCCATGGAAGAGCTCAAAAAGGATTTTGAAAATCAAGAAAGAGAAGTAGAGGAAAAATTAAAAAGAGAAATGAGAGTGATGCAAGAAAATCATGAAAAATTATTCAATAGCTTGCTAAAGGAGACCCAAAAATACTAAAGAAAATATCACCTTAAAAGAATAGACTAGTCCAAATGGCAAAAGAGGTCCAAAAAGCCAATGAGGAAAAGAATACATTAAAAAACAAAATTGATCAAATGGTAAAGAAGGTTCAAAAGCTTACTGAAGAAAATAATTCCTTCAAAATTAGAATTAAACAAATGGAAGATAATGACTTCATGAGAAATCAACAAATAATAAAACAGAACCAAAAGAATGAAAAAAATAGAAGACAATGTGAAATATCTCATTGGAAAAATCACTGACCTAGAAAATAGAGCCAGGAGAGATAATTTAAAAATTATTGGACTGCCTCAAAGCCGTGATCAAAAAAAAAAAAAAAAAAAGAACCTAGACATTATCCTTCAGGAAATTATCAAAGGAAACTGTCTTGATATTTTAGAACCAAAGGGTAAAATAGAAATAGGAAGAATCCACTGATAACCTCTTGAAAGAGATCTCAAAAGGAAAATTCTTAGGAATATTGTAGCCAAATTCCAGAGTTCCCAGACCAATGAGAAAATATTGCAAGCAGACAGAAAGAAACAATTCAAGTATTATGGAAATACAATCAGAATAAGATAAGCTCTAGCAGTTTCTACATTAAGAGGTCTAAGGGCTTGACATATGATATTCTGGAGGTCAGAGGAGCTGGGATTAAAACCAAGAATCACCTACCTGGCAAAACTGAGTATAATACATCTGGGGGAGAAAATTGCTTATCAGTGAAATAGAGGACTTTCAAGCCTTCTTAATGAAAAGGCCAGAGCTGACTAGAAAATTTGTCGTTCAAATACAAGAATCAATAGAACCATGAAAAAATGAACAGAAAGGAGAAATCATAAGGGACTTAGTAAAGTTCAAGTGTTTATATTCCTACATGGAAGATGATATTTGTAACTTGCGAGGCCTTTCTCAGATTTAGGGTAGTTTGAGGAAATATATATGTATATATGTGGATGGATAGATAAATAAATACATAGATAGATAGATAGATAGATAGATAGATAGATAGATAGATAGATAGATAGATAGCACAGGACTAGTTAAATATGATTGGATGATATCTAAAAATAAATTAAGGGGTAAGAGAGGAATATATTGGGAGAAGGAGAAAAGGAGAGGTAGAATGGGGTAAATTATCTCACATAACAGGGGCAAGAGAAAGTTTTCACAATGGAGAGGAAGGGGGGAGGTGAGAGGGAATGAATGAACCTTGCTCTTATTGGATTTGGCTTAAGGAAGGAATTACATTCACACTCAATTGAATATCTTAACCTACAGGAAAGTAAGGGGAAAGGGGATGCAAGCTGATGATAGAAGGGAGGGCAGATTGGGGGAGGGAGTAGTCAGAAGCAAACAATTTTGAAAAGGGACAGGATCAAAGGAGAAATAGAATAAGTGGGGGTGGGATAGGATGGAGGGAAATGTAGTTAGTCTTTCACAACATGAATATTATGGAAGTGTTTTGCATAACTACATATGTATAACCTATATTGAGTTGCTTACTTTCTCAATGAGAATGTGTGGGGAAGAAAGCAGGATAGAATTTAGAACTCAGTTTTAAAAATAAATGTTAAAAAATTATTTGTACATGCAACTGTGAAATAAGATATATAGGCAACGAGGTTTAGAAATCTATCTTGACGTGCAAGAAAGGGGAAAGGGATGGGGGCGCATGATAAAAGTAAGTTTCAAGTGTCTGAAGGCAAATTTGAACTCAGGTCCTCTTTAGTTCAAGGCCAGTGCTCTATTCACTGCACCACCTAGCAGCCCCTAACATTTTATCTTTTAATATCATAATAATTCAGCCTCTGGTACCAAGAGAGGAACAAAATAATTTTATATGGATTTTCCAGATCATGGAGGCACCATGCCCCTACACATATGTTTGTATATATGTATATGTATGTCTAGTCTCCCTCAATGGAATACAATATTGAAGGCTGAGATTGATTTTATTTTTGTTTTGTAACTCCAACATGTAGAATAGTTACTAGCATTTAATAAATGTTTGATACCTTATAAGACTTCAAAACAAACTGCTTGCCTCAAGCATAGAAAGTCATTTAACCAGGGATGTCAGGGCTTAAGTATGATTAGGAAAGTGGATGGGCTTATAGTTGTACTTGCTACTGTTCAGGAAACAAACTCCTAGCTATAGGAGAATATGGAATCAATTCCCATACCTGTCTACCAACACCACTGGTAGGCTATCTTCGTGGACTTCTCACTCTCTTTCACCCTCTCCCATATTCAATCTGTTGCCCAGAACTGTTTGATTCTATCTTCACATATTTCATATTCATCGTATTCTCTTCTTTTACACCATACCACTCTGGTACATTCCCTCATCACCTCAAACCTGTTCTGTTTCAATAACCTTTTTCTTTGTCTCCCTGTCTCAAGTCTAGGCCCACTATAGTTCATCTTCCACTCTGTTATCAAAGTAATCTTCCTAACGCTCAGGT
Source organism: Pseudocheirus occidentalis (assembly GCA_028646575.1). Lineage (NCBI taxonomy): Eukaryota > Metazoa > Chordata > Mammalia > Diprotodontia > Pseudocheiridae > Pseudocheirus > Pseudocheirus occidentalis. The sequence continues at coordinate 114,117,533 of CM053596.1, forward strand.
CTGATCATGTCACTATCCTAGTCAATAAACTCTAATGGTTCCCTATTATATCCCAAAACAAATACAAAACATTTTGTTTATTTTTTAAAACTTTACATAACCTGGAACTTTCCCTCCTTTCCAGGCTTCCTATATTTCACTCCACTTCAAGTAATCTGTGGTCCAGGGGCACTACCCCACTCCAATTCCTCACACAAGACAATTCGTCTCATCTACTTTCACTGGCTGTCCTTCATGTCTAGAATTTTCTTCCTCTTCATCTTGGGTTCCCTAACTTCCCTCTAATGTCAGTCAAAATCTCACTTTCTGCAAGATGCCTTTCTGGACTTTACTGACAATACCTTGCCTCTGAGATAACCTCTAAATTATCCTGTACATATCATGTTTATACATAATTGCTTGCAAGTTGTCTCCCTCCCTAGACTGTTTGATCCTTGAGGTCAGGGACTATTTAACTTCTTTTGTATCTCTAGTACTCAGCAAAGTGCCTAGCAGTAAGTGCTTAACAAATACTTGATGACCTTGACTTAACACAGCAGTTCTCAACCTATGGGTCATGACCCTTTTGGGGGTTGAAGGACCCTTTCACAGAGGTTGCCTAAGACCATTTGAACACACATATTTCTGATGGTCTTAGGAACCGAGACACCACTCCTCTATCTGTCTCCAGGTGGGTCTGCCCACATGTAGATACTCCCACATATGAGTATTAAAGTGTCACGGTATTAGAAAGGTTGAGAACCACTGAACATCATGTTGGTGTATCACTTGAACTAGATCTGGAAGGTTAGGTAGGATATCAGGTGGTAAGGATTAAAAGAGTATTCTTGGCATATACCTGAGTCATGGTATGGAGGCAAGAAAGTGAGGGATAAATATTAATTTAACACTTCCCTTTATCTCTCCTTCCTTTCTTCCTTGCTTGCTTGCTTTCTTCCCTTCTTTTCTTTTTCCTTTCATCTCTTCTTCCTTGTCTCTTTCCCTCCTACTTTCCTTCCTTCTCTCACTTCCTCCATCTCTCTTTCCTCCTTTCTTTCTTACTTCTTCCTATGTCTTAATCCTTCTTGTATTTATCTAATCATCATCTTACCTTCAGTTGAATATTTTGTAGGCCCTGGCAAAGAAAAATAATAAGAAAGCTATATTGACAATGTAATTTCTAACTTTTGGGTGGGAAAAGCATGTGAAGAAACAACTGGGATATAGAATTTTATTTGTGGGGGGAAAACCTGGATTTTCTTTTGAAAATGCTTAGAAAAAGTGCACAAAGTGGTGCGGAAATTTACTCAAATGCAGACAGTACTCTCCAGTGTAGACCATTTCTTGTTGCACCAATACCTTGCCTCCTAGCTAAGTTTTTAGTGCAAAAATACAATGAAAAAGGAGGAATCAAAATAAACCAGAACAGAGGGAGAAGTGAGGCAAAGAGACTAGATAAGCAGAGGTTCTTACATTGCACAAGTCTGATGTTCCATGAATCTCACGGCTCAAAGTTAGTGTGAAATTAAGGCCTTACACACAACTTTACATGATGTATGGAAATCTGTGCTTAAAATTTTTTAAATCCCTTGCTGTTGCTTCCAATAGGTCCATGACTGTTTGAAGATGTCTGTAATCAGTGGGCATTCTCTTCCATTACCAAGGAAAGATTGAAAGTAGTTAGAAATAATGCTCTTCTCAATAATTTTAATGTGTAGTATGAAACCATAGGAAAAAAATAATGACTCTCGAGTTGTAGAACCAAGGTTCGAATCCCATTCAGGATATCTACTTCTGTGACTTAGACAAGTTACATAACTAACCTGGCTCTCAGTTTCCTCATCTGTAAAATGAGACCCTTGGGCCACGTAACATTTATAAGCCCTATGATCCCCAAGCTTCCACTCTGGGCTGGGGATATTGCTAATCCTAAGAGGAGGCAAAGACACTCAAACATCCTCATATCATTCCTCCTAATGAAAGCACACTGGGAGGTTAAAAATGAGGAATGGCCTTTATGTCTTTGTTTCTTCTCACAATGCCCAGATACTACAATATAGAAACATGTAGTGCCCCCAAGAAATGTGGTAAGTTGATCGAGTCTATAAAACAAGTGTGAGGTGTTTTATTATCATAATATAGACTCACAGTGGGGAAAGGTGAATTATGACCTGCACTGAAATAAAAACAATAAAGTACCTAAATGATTTTTAAAATTATTCACCATCTGCCAAGTCAATGGAAGCATTACTTTCACAGCATTTTTAAGTTTGGAAAATACTTTACAAACGTTATCCTGTTTTATCCTTAGGAAAAAGGGAAAGGAAAAGAAGGTGAATAAACGTTTCAACAATATCCACTATATTCCTGGCAATGTTCTAAGTGACATTTACAAAAATTAGCTCATTTTAACATCACCACAAACTTTTGATGTAGGTTCTATTATTATCCCTATTTTAAAGTTGTGGAAACTGAGGCAAATAGAGGTTAAATGACTCACCAAAGATCACAGTTAGCAAGTGTCTGAGGTCAGATTTGATTTTAGGTCTTCCCACTCCAGCCAGGCACTCTATGCACTGTACCACAAGCTGCCTAAAGTATTCAAAACTATATTGTATTTGCATTAGACATTATTATGCCCATTTTAGGAATGAGGAATCTACTATCCAGGGAGTTTAAGTGATTTTTCCCATGGCAACAAAGATATGTCAGGTCTACTCCTAACTCAAAATCCAGGATTTTTTTCCAGTATATAGCAGTTCCTTCTCATTCTGCTACCCACTCAGACACAAAAATATTCAAATTAGCAACAAAGAAAATAAACTCAATGAAATAAACATTCTATTAAAAATAATGAATTTCCAACAATGATCTATATTTTTCAGAAGTATTTACTGCAGTCAAGAGGAAATAAAGCCCTTGAACCACAAAATTTTCACTCAAAGGTTACTAAAATAATCTATTTCTGTCATGAAGATTAATATACCTATGCAAAATATTGTGTATTCAATGGTTCATTTCATGTGGGCAGAGTAGATCTTCTTCTCCCTCCAGCCCCCAGTTTTAGTTATTATTTTCCTCGCTTAAGACAATAGATACATGGTGTTTGAAAATATTTGTAGAGTATAATCAGACCATTTTGGAAGACTAAGAGAGGAAATAGGAAGGGAAACATTGCAAATAACTCTTTCATGGAGTTAAGCCATCCATACATGCTTAAAGACAACCCTCAATCCCCAGACTTGGAGCTTACTACCTTTTCTGCAATTATGGGGAATATTATATTGAATATACAAAGTAATCACACTGTGAGGTCTGAATCAACAAGTTAAATATCTTTTTCAGAAGGACACAGGGGGAAAAATCCAAAACTAATAAACTTGATTCTCCATACAAGATAAAAGAAAAGTTACCTCTCTTTATCATATAATCTCAGAGTTGGATGAAACTTTGGGGCCATCTAGTCCAAACTTTATTTCAGTGAAACAGAATTCCCTCTACAATACACATAGGTGCCAGTGCTTAACACAGTGTCTGGCATATAGAAGATACTTATTAAGTGTTTATTGATTGATTGACTCAATTCTATATCCTATATCCTAAGGCACTTGATTCTACTGTTGGCTCAAAGTGTTAGTAAGGTTTTTTTTTTCCTTATGTTAAGCTGAATCTCCTTACTTTGAACCACATATCCTTGTTGTGATTTCTGATATTAAGGGTAACATCTCCATGTGATCTTCCAAGTAGCTTGTCAAATATCTGAAGTAAGGTATCAGGCCCCCCACCTCCACTCCACCCCACCCCTTTGACCATTTTTCCTTTAACAGGCTAAATATGCTTGATTCCTTCAACAAATTGTCATATCACATGACCTCAGGGCTCTTTATCACTCTAATCACTCTAATCACTGGTCTCTGGGTGCTCTGAAGTTTATCAATAACCTTCCCAAAATGTGGTGTGAAGAAATGAACATAAATGGTGAAGATACCAACTTACAGTGATAGGGTTTTATATGTGTTGCCTGGAGTAAGTTGAAGTTAACTAACATATGTGGATCACTAGATGTGTTAGATGCAGACTTTGAGCAGCTATCTTCCAATTTCCAAGGCCTAGGCTTCAATCTACCTTACCATGTTGTCCCTTAGCTGTGCATTTATTCAACATATGTACACAATTCTGTATACATACATAGTATCCATATATTGTTGTTCACCTGTGTCCAAATCTACATTGACCCTGTTTGGAATTTTATTGGCAAAGATACTGGTTTGTCATTTTCATCTTTGGTTCATTTTACAGATGAGGAAACTGAGACAAACAAGATTAAGTGATTTGTCCAAAGTCACTCAGCTAGTAAGGATCTGAGGCCAAATTTGTATTCAGGTCTTCCTAACTACAAGCTCAGCCCTCTACCCTCTATGCCACCTAACTGCTGTTTAAGGTTTGCAGAATATATTATAGACAATTTTTTCCTCTCACAAGGGTTATATGAGACAAATAATATAAGTATAATTATCTCCAGTTAAGAAATTAGCAAACTCTAATTCTGAAAATTTTCCATGATATCACAGAGAGTAAGTATCAAAGCAAGGCTTCATTCCAAGGTCCATTCTTACTCTAAATACCAAATAAAGACTTTATTTTTATCATCATTAGCCAAGTTGCTTCTCATGAGGAAATTGTTGGGCCCCAAGAAAATAGCTACAATAAGCTGGTACAAAGACCTCTACTAGATATTTACTATATGAAAGGAACCATGGATTCTCAAAGGTTAGGACAGCAGGGTCCACATCTGGTAAGTTCAACCAATTTGAAGTAGCCTTTAAAAAGGGCCCACGCACAGACTATTCCAGATTTCCAAGGTAATTATAGAAAGGGTTGTCATTAAGACATTACCACCAGTGGCCATAGCAAAAATGACAAATGACCCTCAGAGGAAGACATTCTTCTTTGACCTTTGCAGTGGTAGATACAAATGAAAGTGAATGATAAGACTCACACAATCCAACAACTGTCCACAAACAGTAAATGGACTATTGGTATTCTCTGTCCAATGACAAACCAGCTGACAAACTATTGAAAAACACTGAATCACAGTGAAATGAAATTAAAATATATGAAAATTTTGCAGCTAAAATGGAAATGTACTTCAGAGACTTTTCTGCAAAGTCAAGTAATAGACTTAGTTGTGAGAGATAGACAGGCAAATAAAAAGAACTTTAGTGATTACTATGCTCCAGTCATTGTATTAAGTATTAAAGATAGAAATACAAGCAAACAAGGCAATCCCCATGCTCACAGACTTACTTTGTAATAGAGAAATATAACACTAAAAAAGGAACTGAAAACAAAAAGGTGAAAAGAGAAAGGTTAGGAAGATAAGGGGTAATGCTGCTGTTGAGAAGTTGAAGTCAGAAATAACTTAGATTGAAGTGAGTATAGGCTCCAAATGAAACATCACTCTGGATAAAGCACTCACCATTCAGAAAAGTTGACCTCTTTTATTTTTTAAATTAAATTTTGTGTTTATTATTAGTTTACATCATTCATTTCCACAAGATTTTGAGTTACAAATTATCTCCCCATCTTTCCCCTACCCACCACCCCAAAACATCAATCCCACTGTATACCCCCTCCTCCAATCTGCTCTCTCCTATACCCTCTCCCATCCCTCCTTCCACTTTCCGGTAGGGTAAGATGGATCTCCATACCCCAGGAGTTCCAATTGTGTTATCTTCTTCCCATGCCTTGCTTTGATCCTTTTTGTCCCTAAAAAAAGGAATCTAAAGTTGGATTGCTGTGCTTGCTAGACTTCCTTTGCTTGCTCATGTTGCCACTCAATTACTTGATTTTTTAGCTCTTTTCCACAATAAAACTCTGATTCCAGAGGGAAGAGCTTTGTCCCAGATCACTGGATTTTTAAAGCTACCAGAGCTATTAGTTGGGGGCCCTCTCACAGCCACCACAAACTCTCACTCACTGGTCACACATCTCAGGTATACCACCCAAGACTATGGTCCAGATCCAGGCAGGTTAAAGAAAGAGTAATTACCCTCTGAATGTTTGCTTGGCCCTCCTACAATCTGCAGGCCAGGGGCTCTGAAGTAGCCACATGGAGGTGGTGGCAGGGCTGCCACACCTCACCACTTCTAGCTCCAGGAGCAGGTGCCAGACCCACTCCTCCTTCCCCAGTTCCAAAGGGTTGTACACTGACTTCTTACTTTATCTTTGGCATTAATGGGTTGATAATTCTGGAAACCAGCACTGCTGCTGGTGATCCACTCTCCGGAAATCTGCTACAGCCACTGGTGGGGGCCACTCTGGGGCTAAATCCACAGGCTCACATAGGGCTGGGTTTGGGTCCCATTGTGCTGCGATGAACCCGTCCTGTCCAGCTGCTGGGCTTCCTTAAGCAGGAGATTTGTTTCTCTCTGTCACTTTGTGGTTTCTGTAGCTCTCAAATTTGTTTAGAGTCATATCTTATAGGTATTTGAGATGTTTATCAAAAGTTGACCTCTTGATGGAGGTATTTCCAGGATGAAAAAGTTTTTGTTAAGAAGGTGAAGTTCAGAGGGAGTTGAGTCAGTAATTAGCCTGATTATATGTCCAAAACCAACAATATAAACAATCTATGATGGCACTTAGTTATCTCACCTTTTATACTTAGGATATCTCCATATAGATCACCAAAAACACCACCAAGAAGAATAGAAGTTCTATGAAGAATTTAAATAAATCCTACAATCTCTGTAAATATATGATAGTAGGCAATTTCAATGCAAATGTGGATATGAGAAAAGATGGCTAAATAAATATTTTAGAGACTTTTGTTTTCTTTAAAGAAAATAAATGGAGAGGGCTAGCTATGTGGCACAGTGGATAGAGCGCCAGCCCTTAAGTCCAGAGGACCTGAGTTCAAATCCTGCCTTAGACACTTACTAGTTGTGTGACCCTGGAGAAGTTACTTTACCCCATTGCCTCCAAAACAAGAAAGAAAAAGAAAGAAAGGAAGAAAGAAAGAAAGGAAGAAAGAAAGGAAGGAAGGAAGGAAGGGAGGGAGGAAGAAAGGAAGAAAGGAAGGAAGGAAGAAAGAAAGAAAGGAAG
>CM053596.1:114125115-114151218 GCA_028646575.1 Pseudocheirus occidentalis
AAGAAAGAAAGAAAGAAAGAAAGAAAGAAAGAAAGAAAGAAAGAAAGAAAGGAAGGAAGGAAGGAAGGAAGGAAGGAAGAAAGGAAGAAAGAAAAGAAGAAAGAAAGGAAGAAAGAAAGAAAGGAAGAAAGGAAGGAAGGAAGAAGGAAAGGAAGGAAGAAAGAAAGAAAGAAAGGAAGAAAGAAAGGAATAAAGGAAGAAAGAAAGAAAGAATGGAAGGAAGGAAGGAAGGAAGGAAGGAAGGAAGGAAGGAAGCAAAGCCTCATAACCTGCTCAGAAGCCTATGCCTCTATATCATAGACACCTTTTTCAAGGAGAAAATCTGATTTAGAGCTAAAAGGAACTATAAAAATAATTTAGTCTAATTCCATCATTTGTAGATGAAGAAACTGTGGCCTAAAGAGGTTAAACTACTTGACCAAGGTCATATAGCTAATAAGTATTAGAGGCGAAATTCAAACCTTGGGTCTCTGACAGCAAAACTAGCATTATCCCCTTCACCGTGTTTTATTGTGAATTAAGGTAACTATTAAGGTGGAATCTTGAACCTGAATTCAGGAAGGCCTAAGCTTGACACTTACTAGCTGTGGGACCTTGGGACATGTTACTTGAATTTTCTCAGGCTCAGTTTCTTCATCTGTGAAATGAGAATAATGAAAGTCTCTGACTCAGGGTTTGGAGGAAGATCAAGTGGGATAATATGTGTAAAACTTTGCAAAGCTTTAAGTACTGGATAAATGTGAGCTATTAATATTCATCTAAAAACTACATTTGACTCAAGAGAACCAAACTCTGTTTTAAAAGGTCTCATCAAACAAGGCATATCCTACATATATTTGCAAAGAATTCTAAATTCTGTGATATATACAACTACGAAATGTTTTTTTCAATACTAAGATGAGTATTAATATTAAGTGCAGCACAAAAACAGATATATACTCAACTAATGAGCTTGCCAGAATCATGGACAATTTCCTATACAGAGTCCAAATACAAGAATACTTCATTCTCAATAATGAGCTTCTCCAGTTTTCTTTTTTCAGTTTGCCAGTGACTGAGTACTAATTGCATTGGGACTTGGAACACTACAAAGCCACCTTACTAAAATCTTTAATTACTCAAAAGAGGTAATTTTAAGCATCTGCACTGGAAAAATAAAGTGAACAAAAACCATATATTACATAGATTATGGCATACAGCTGGATGCATAGGCCAATGAGTTAGTCTGTGATGACATGAATTTTGGATAGGCATCACAGATAGACAAGAAACTGAGCCCAGAATTGAATAGAAGGAAGTGAGTAGATTGAATCACATTATACAATTATATGGTGCTTTTGGCAATCCTATTTTTCTCAGTAGTTGCTGTTTGGGGCTGCAAAAGTCCAACTCTTTAAAGCCAATATTCTCTACAAATCACAGAACATCAACATCCCTAAAGAAAAAAAACAAAATTCAAGTTACCCAAAGGATAATGGAAATATATGTAATGGGTATTGGCACCCTGCCATACATATTATTAATATAATTTTAGATTCAATGAATTACCAAAACCTTAATTAGCAACAATATGTTTGAGTGAAAAAGGATATGAACTAGTCAAGAAAACTGTTCATATAGAAAGGATGAAAAATAATTGATAGGTAGTTTAAGTGCCAACTTAATATCATTGAGATATTCAAAGAAACAAAGGAAGATTTCTAATGCACTTAATAGATCCCCTATACTACTTAATAAATGTTTGTTCATTTATTAATTGATTGATTTATAAACTCCTCAAAGTACAATTCAGGTACCACTTTCTATAGGAAGCCTTTCAAATTCCCAGTGTGTGCTCCCTTCTCCATTTATTCCCTCAAAGTTTTATTTTTCCCTTACTTTGCTTATATTTTGCATTTATTCATCAGCATATGTGTTAGTTTTTCCCCAAAGAAAATATAAACTCCTGCTTGCAAAACAAAACCAAAAAATAACCTACTGACTGACAGACTTATGCTTAGTGCCTATTACAGTGTAGGCATTCTATTAACGTTTTGAATGGAGTTGGATTGGATAGAATGGAATACAAGGTAAATGAATGGAATTTCTATCCATAAGGCCTAGATTAATATTTTTGTCTCTTGTACTTATCTCATGAGTGCTCAATGATCTTGGAAAAGTCACTTAATTTCTGGTGGCTTCAGAATCTTCATCTCTAAAATGACTAGATATAAGGTCCTTTCAGATTCAAAATCTTTGATCCTATTGGAGCAGTCAGTCAGTTAGTAAACATCCATTAAGCACCAACTGAGTGCCAGATACTGTTAAGTACTTAGGATATGAAGAAAAGATTTTTAAAGGAACTTTTAAAGAAACTTTTTAAGGAACTTTTAAAGGAACTCAAAGATTAATGGGAGAGACAACATGCAAAAAACTCTGTACAAAAGGGGGAAAAGGGGTTGGGAAATGCTTTTCTTAAAAAGTGGGATTCAGTTGGGACTTGAAAGAAATAGTGAGGTGAGAAGCAGAGAAGACAGGAAGAGGGGATGGCCAGCAAAAATGTCTGGAATCAGGAATTGGTACCTCTTTCTCAAGGTATAGAAAGGAGGTCAATGTCACTGGACTGAAAAATATGTGTGTAGGGGACATACAAGATGTAAGAAGACTAGAAATGCAAGGCAGGTTAGAAATTTAATTGCAAAAAATGATATTATATTTGGTCTTGGAGGTGATAGGGAGCCACTGGAGTTGATTGAGTAGGCTAGGTGTATGTGACATAGACTTGCTAGGTAGGGCATGGACTGGATGAAGGGTGGAGAAATTTGTGCCACATAGATCAATAAGAAGAATATTGCTATAGTCTAAACATGACATGATGAGGACCTATATAGGAGTGATGTCAGTTTCAGAGGAGAAAAGGGTGAATATGTGAGAGCTGCTACAAAGGTAAGCCAGACCTTGGCAAAAGATTGGATATAGCATTTAAAGAAGAGTCAAGAAATACATCTATGTTTTAAACCTGGATGATTGGTAGAATGGTAATACTCTCAATAGTAATAGAAAAGTTAGGAAAAAGGGAGAGTTTTGGGAGAAAGATAATGAGCTTGGTTTGGGATATGTTGCGTAAAATGTCTCTGGGACATTCAGCTTAAGATAGTTTGAGGTGTAAAAATGGAGGTCAACTGAGAGATTAGGGCTAAGTGAGTGAATCTGAGAATCACTGACAGAGAGTTGATAATTAAATCCATGGGAGGAGAGATTACCAAGGGAAATAGTGGAAATGGAGAAGAGAAGAGGACCCAGGAGGAAGTCCTGTGGGACACCCATCTTTTGATGACATGACCTGCAAAAGGTGGCATGAGGTAGATGAAGGGGAGGGAAAGGTAGAAAAGTAGAGTAGTCTAGAGATTCAAGAGCTAAGCAACTTCTGTACTTCCCATTAACTGGCAGGTCCCTGGTATAATTACCTACTTAAAAAGCATTTACTAAGATTGCACAGTAAGAAAAGTAGATACAAATCAAAACCCTAGAGTTTAAAACCCCTCATATACACTGAGAATCCATGAGAAAAGTGACCATAAACTTCCCTCAAAAAGTTTGCATTCTAGAGGGAAACAGCATGTATATAGATAAATGAATAGGAAATATATGCAAAGTAAAAAACAAAATCATGTTTGTAGGTGGAGACAGTCAGAAAAGGCCCCTGTAGGAGGTAGCACATGGGCTGTGCTTTGAAGTAAAATATATAAATCCACCTATTAATCAATGATTGAATGCATTTAATGAGTGCCTACTAAATGCCAGGTACTTTCCTGAGCACTGGAGATACAGATTTTTTTAAAAAGAAAGAAAAAATACAGTCCTTACACTCTTGCATCAAATCTTCCTGAGATTTTTTCTTTTTTACTTTATTTTTTTATTTAAATTGGATTTTACTTGTTCCAAAATATATGTAAAAATAGTTTTCTGTATTCATTTTTTACAAGATATTGAGTCTCAATTTGTTCCCCCATCCCTCCCTCTCATTTCCTTCCCCAAGATGGCAAGCAATCTGATATAGATTATACATGTGCGATCATGTAAAGGTATTTCCACATTAGTTATGTTGTTAAAGTAGAAACAGAACAAAAGGGAAAAGCCAAAAAAGAGAAATAAGCAAAAATAGTATGCTTCAACCTGCATCCAGACTCCTTACTTCTTTCTCTGTATGTGGATAGTATTTTCTACCAAAAGTCTGTTGAAATTATCTTGGATCATTATGTTGCTCATGACACAATGTTACTGTTGCTGTGTAGAATATTCTGGTTCTGCTCACTTCACTCAGCATCAATTCCTGTAAGTCTAGGTTTTTTTTTTCCTGAATTCCACCTGCTCATCATTTCGTATAGAACAATAATAATCCATTATATTACTATACCACAATTGGTTCAGCCATTTCCTAATTGATGGACATTTCCTCAATTTCTAATCTTTAACACCATGAAAAGGTCTGCTGAGAATATTTTTGTACACGTAGGTCCTTTTCCCTTTTTGATGATCTCTTTGGGATTCAGATCTGTTAGAGATATTGATGGGTCAGAGTATGAACAGTTTGATTGCCCTTTGGGCGTAGTTAAAAGTTGCTCTCCAGGATGTTTGGATCAGTCCATAACCTCACCAACAATGAATTAGTGTTCCAATTTTCCCACATATTCTCCAACATTTATCATTGTCCCTTTATGTCGTATTAGTCAAACTTATAGGTGTGATGTGGTACCTAAGATTCTTCATTTGCATTTCTCTATTCAATAATGATTTAGTGCATTTTTTCATATCACTATGGATAGCTTTAATTGTTTCATCTTCAAACCACCTCTTCATATAGCCTTTTTGCCATTTATTAATTGGGGAATGACTCATATTTTATGAATTTGACTTAGTTCTCTATATATTTTAGAAATGAGGCCTTTGTCAGAGATATTGGTTGTAAAAATTCTTTTCCAGTTTTCTGCTTTCCTCCTAATTTTGGTTGCATTGACTTTGTACAAAAATATTTCAACTTAATGAAATCAAAATTATCCATTTTGCATTTTACGACATTATCTATCTCTTGTTTGGTCATAAATTCTTCCTTTCTCTATAAATATGACAGGTTAACTATCCCTTGCTCTCCCAGTTTGTTTATAGTATCAGCCTTTATAACTAAATTGTGTACCTATTCTGACTTTATTTTGGTATATAGTGTAAGATGTGGGTCTCTGCCATACTGTTTTTAGTTTTTTTCAGCAGTTTTTATCAAAAATGATTTCTCATGCCAGAAGTTGGAGTCTTTGGGTTTATCAAACAGTAAATTACTATAGTCATTGACTACTGTATCTTATGTAAGTGACCTATTCCACTGATCTACCACTCTATTTCTTAGCCAGTACCAAGTACTTTTGATGATTGCTCCTTTATAATACAATTTAAGATCTAGTATGACTAGGCCATATTCCCCAGTACTTTAAAAATTAATTCCCTTGATATTCTGCCCCTTTTGTCCTTCCAGATGAATTATGTTATTATTTTTTCTAGTTCTATAAAATAATTTTTGGTAGTTTGATTGGTATGGCACTGAATAAGTAAAGTAAATTAGGTAGAATAGTGATTTTTATTATATTAGCTCAGCCTACCTATGAACAAGTAATGTTTTTCCAGTTATTTAGATCTAACTTTATTAGTGTGAAAAGTGTTAGTAATTGTGTTCATATGGCTCCTGGGTTTGTTTTGGTAGGTAGACTCCAAAATATTTTATATCTACAGTAATTTCAAATGTCATTTCTTTTTCTATCGCTTGCTGTTGGACTTTGTTAGCAATATATAGAAATGCTAATGATTTATATGGGTTTATTAAAAATATCCTAGCAAACCAGAATGATTGGTCCAATATGTGTCTCCATTGGCTATTAGATACATATAATTCCCCATGGGAACCCTACAGATGGGTCATACCTTGTTAAGATACAAGAACAACTGATATGAGAATCTTTTTAGGGAATTCCTGGACATGTTCATTACCTTTAGAAAACTTTTAGGATTCATTGCTAAATATGTAGATGTAGAACTATCAGTATATGTACATGTTCATCTGTGATTTAAATGTGCCCATAATACAATAGGATTTTATTTATATGGGAAGTTGGGAAGTTAGAGATACCTTTATGCATTGTACTACATATACATGAGGAAAAATCTTCATAAAATTGAAGCAATGTAAATGTGACAAACTTCTTAAATGAATGGCAAATTATTAACAAATTAATTAAATCATTTGGAATATTACTCTAAATCACAAATACTAATATAAATGCAAATTTAAAACTACAGTATTTATAGAAATATGACAAAATAGCATCGTAATGAAGCAGAAATCAGATATACAAACAAACTGTATACAATCAAAATACTGGAGTTGCAGCTAGTCCAACCATTCTTGAAAACAATTTGGAATTTTGCATGGAAAATAGTGACAAAAATGTCTACACCCTTTTGCCCAGAGATCCCACTATGGGATATATACCATGAGGAAGTTAAATCCAGAAAGAAAAGCTCCATGTACAGAAAAATATCTAGTCATACTTTTTGCAGTAACAAAAAGCCTGGGACAGGGAAAATCGTGTCCATTGTTTAGGGAAAGACTAACCAATTGCAGCACATGCATGTAATAGACTATTATTGTACCATAAGGCAATGAATATGAGGAATTCTCTGGAACATCAGGAGACTTTACTGATACAAAGTAAGGTAAGTACAATTAGGAAAAAATACAAACTGTGACTTCAATAGTGTAAATGAAAAGAATAAGATAAAAGTGTATCCTGTGTAACTATGCTGACTAACCTGGGCCCAGGAAAGAGAAGAGACAGTCCATCGCCCCAACCTTTTTTAAAGAGAGGCAGGGAATCATAGATCTGCAGTGTTATATATGTTTTCAAATGTGGTCTATATGTTTGTTGATTTTTACTAATTTTATTTTATTTTTAGAAGGGGAAAAAGCCTGGGTAGAAAGTAGTATACTTAGAAATGACTGTAATATAAATGCAGAAGCTATCAATAAAATTTTAAAATATATTTTAGCAAGGTTACATTCAGAAGGCCATATATTTGAATTGGGAATATGTGAGGTCTTCGAATTAGTTATTGAGAGAATGTTTGGGGGATTATAAAGTTTTAGCTCATTTATTTTCTTACATCTACCTGATAAGTTTTGGCACCTAAATTAATTATAATAAAGGGCTGCATGATTTTAGTAAATTTGTGCATCTGAATATAAGGTTGGCTGTGTGGAGAATTTCTCTCCAAAAGGTAAAAATATCTGAATATCATTTTCACACAGGAAGGCCACTTTGAAACATACTTTATAATTGTGAAACTATTTTAAAAATATTTTTCATTTACTAATTTGAATTATTTATAGATTTAATTTTATTCAATACAAATTCACTGTATTGTAATTGGGGTAGAAGGCAGCTGGGTGACTCAGTGGATAGAAGAGTGGGTCTGAAATCAGGAAAACTCAAGTTCAAATTTGATCTCAGACATTTACCAACTGTGTGACCCTGGGCAGGTCACCTAACCTCTGTTTGTATTAATGCACCGGAAAAGAAAATGGCAAACCACTCCAATATCTTTGCCAAGAAAACCCCATGGACAATAAAGTCCAGAGAGTCACAAAGAATAGATATAACTGACAGGTTGAGCAACAACAATAAATGAGGGTAGAAATCATAGAAATAAAATGGAAGCTTCTTATGGCCCATCTCTTAGAGAAGTACACAAAAGTTGGATACCAAAACTCTAATACCGAGAACTAGATTTATTAGAAGGGGAAAATCTAGCACTGAAGAACTTGATGCCAAGACAACATGGCCTATACCCATTTAGATGCTCTAGATAACAATTAAATTGCTAGCACTTATATATTACTTAAGATTTACAAAACACTTTACAAATATTTCATTTTATCCTCACAACAATCCTGGGAAATAGGTGCTGTTTTTATACCCATCTTACAGATGATGAAACAGGTAGACAGAGGTTAGTTCATTTGCCTATGGTCACACAACTAGTTAGTGTTTAGGAGCAGGATTCAAATGCAGGTCTTCCTAATTCCAGGTCCAGCACTTTTTCTACCATTCCACTTAGCTGCCTAGATATGAAAAACAAGGATTTGGAGAGAGATCTTGGCCTGCTTATGTATTAATCATAGACAATATCTTACAATCCATAAAGAAAATGCTTGTTCACCCATCACAATTGGAAGGCCAACCCCATAATTTATGGGAAAATCGTACAGTTAACTTCTTTTTTCCCCAACCTATCTACAACTGATTAATTAACAAAACACAGAGATTATACTGGACAAATTAAGAATGTCTAATAGGACCTGAAAAAGTGGACTTAGGCTATCAGGGCATTTTCTATCTAAAATAAGTAAAGGGTTAGTAGTCTATGTGATGGAAAGGATGATTGTAGTCTCAGGATTGTTTTGAAGGGGATAAGGAGTGACTATAGTCTTTCATCCTGGAGCATCACAGAGACCCTCACAGAAGAACATCCATAGGTTGCCCAAATATTGCAATGGGCTCCCTGGCTCCAATAGACCATTAAAATAAATTAAACATGAGAAGCTTATTGAGATAGAATTCTTTAGATTTTAGACCACAAGGGAAAATAAATTCCCCTTGTGAAAATTGCAGTTAGTGTCAATGAGGAAGATTTCACACTTGCGTAAGTGAAACCCAATGTTACAGCAATTCAAGGGAATAAGATACATTCTGGGAAAAGTAATGACAAAGGCATAAAACAATTCATAATCTGACTCTTAGGGCTGAAATTTTGTGAAAGTAAACTACTGACATTATACAAGAGAATGAGCTTAGAGAGTGAGTGCAGTAATCATTGGGAGCGATGCCACTAAAGAATACACCATTGCTATCATTAGTTGCTAAAGAAGACTAATCTTTTCTGAAGTAGTACTCTTTTCTGATTACCTTGCTATGTACCATATTAGTAGGTTCTGAAAGACCACTGATTTACCCCCAGAGTAAAATATGATTATTCCCTATGCAAAAGGCAAAGATGGGCAGCTATTAGAATGCCATATGAGACCCACAATTTTGGAGACAATGCAATTTTTTCTCCCACAAAAAACTAACTTTTATAGATACTCATACATTGAAGACCTTATCTGAAATAAAATTAAATAATTTATATTCATCTAATTCAGATGCCTACCTATCAAGCACTCTGAATGCTACAATCATCAGGACCAGACAGGTATTTCATTTTCACTTTTAGGAATGATATTTTCTATGGTTGAATATGTCTGTGGATATTTCTACATGATTGCTTGCAATGGACTCATGAGCTCCTCATTTAAAATTATATAAAGAATTTAGTTAAATGCTTTGCTACATTGAAATGTGTATGAATCCCAAAGGGTCATAGCAAATAACATTACAGAGCTTTATAATTGTTTTAGCCTCAGTAGCCAATAGTAAGGAATCCTCAGGTGATGGGAAAACTCTGCCATGAATAATTACACACCTTTTATATGCTTTTCTCCTTCCTTTCTACTCAATTCTAAATTGCATTTATTTGATTACTAAACTTTTTTGAGGATGAGGAATAAGTTGCCTAAAGTGTTCTGAAGAGGATAGCATGCCTTCAGGCACCATAGCAAAGATAATGTTTCTGATTTATTGAGCAGCTGCACCTTCATTTATACTGAATATCTTTTTTCATTGTTCTGAATTTGGCTACTTTTTTTCTCAGATTTTTCTCATTTCAAATAATTGAGGCCATCCATCATGAATTCCTTCTTCCCCAAATCTACATCTCACATCACATCATCCCTAATTCTGTTCTTTGCTCCCATGTCATAGGAACAGATGTTACATGTTCTTCTCCTTGTCCCACTGTCTCTAATCTTCATTTTTCCTTTAAATAATTTAATGAAAAATCAGGTAGGTTGGTCTCTGGGGGTAGAACCAAGATGGTGGAACGAGGGGGAGATGTAGAGTGAGGTCCCCTCTACAATCTTTTTCAAAGAGATCTAGATAATACAACCAACTGAGTCTTGATAGGGAAATCCAGAAAAAATCACAGGGAGTCATTTGTCCAGCCTAACTTTGCAGAGGGAGACCAGAAAGAAAAGTCTAGGGACATGAAGGATAGGGTTTTTCTTTAAGCATGCTGTGAGCAAGCAGTCCAATACCCAGAGAGAGGTTGCATATCAGGGCAAAAGGAGATTCCAGACCCAGACCAGGGTACCACCAGACACATATTTGTGCACTGCAACAGCCAGATGCAAACTAATAGATTCATCATCCACTACCCAGTTCCAGGAGTTTCAGATCCAGGGAAGATTGAGAAGGAGATCTCCACTTTGGGTTAGTGTTCCAGGGAAGGCAGATCTGGAACAGCATATGGAGAAAGGAGAGAATTCAGAATCCAATAGCAGAAGTGGTGTGGCTCAGACTGCAGGACCAAAGCTATGTCTCATTTAAAGCATCTTGCTCAGGGTACAGAGGAATAACCAAGGCACTACTCTCAGACCAAAGGGAAATGTTTAGTTCTGCCTTTGAGGCAAAATGTGTTTCTCAGCTATCAGACAGGGGCTAAGAGCAGTAGCACTCTACTGTTGCTCAGACCCAAACCCACAACACGAATTTTCAGAACTCAGACTTGGGGGACAGTTTGGGATAGAAATCTAACTTTGCCCTGGATCACACCACTTGGGAATACTTAAAGTTTTTTGGTCGTCTGACTGTCACTTAGATGCTAAATAACACAACACTCAGTCTCCAAGAAAGTAGCAATAAGGGTAGCCCAGACTTTCTCTCCATAAATACCACAGAGCACAGTTCCAAAAATTAAGTCAGAAGTCAAGAAGTAGGAAAAGAATGAAAAGAATCCACCCATAAAGATGGTGACATAGAAGATGAGAACACAACCCCAAAAGAAAAGAATGACTCCAAAATATCTACAAGGAAAGTCATAAAAGGAAAATAAAAGAGAACAAATATTCAATTAAAAATCTTCAAAGAGATAAAGCAAGTTTTTCATTTTGGGGGGGAGGATTATCAAAGAAATGTGAGCCCTTGTGGACAGAAACTTTCAATCAATCAGTATTTATTACTTGCCTACTAAGTGCCAAGCATTGTGCTAAGCATTGGGTATAATAAAGGCAAAAGACAGTCCTTACCTTCAAGGAACTAACAATTTAGTGCAGGGAGTACAGCTGGTAAATCCATTTGTCTATCTGTCTGTCTATCTATCTATCTATCTATTCATATGTCTATCTATATATCAAGCTATATAAAAAATAAATAGGAAATAATTAGCAGTGAGAAGGCACAGGAATTAAAAAGGTCTGGGGAAAGAAAGCTTCCTGTAGAAAGTGAAATTTTAGTTGTAATTTAAAGGAATCTAGGGAGGTCAGTAACTGGAGCTGAGGAAGAGAGCATTCCACACATGAGAGAAAGGCAGAGAAAATGCAAAGAGCCAAGAGATAGAGGATCTTGCTTGTGGGACACCCAGGAGAATAATGTCACTAAATTAAAGAGTACATGTTGGGAAGCAAGTTGAGGAAGATTAGCTATACAAGAGAGGACAAGGTTATGAAAGATTTTGAATTCCAAACAGAGCTTTTATATTTGATCCTAGAGGCAACAAGAAATGACTAGAGTTTATTGAGTAGAAAGAGGAGATAATTGGACCTGAACTTAAGGAAAGTCACTTTAGTGGACAAGTGGAAAATGGAATGGAGTAGAGAGAGAGACATGAGGCAAACAGACGCACCAGCAAATAATACAGTAATCCAGGCAGGAAGTGATGAGGATCCATGCTAGAGTTGTAGCAATGTCAGAGAAGAGAAGGCCTCTTCAAGATGTCTAGCAAAGGTAAAACTGAAAAGCCTTGACAACAGATTGAATATGGGGGGGAGGGGTGAGAGATAGTGAGAAGTAAAGGATAAGAATTAGGAGAATAATATTGCCCTCTACAGTGATAAGGAAATTAGGAGTGGGGAAGAGTTTCAGGGGAAAGAAAATGAGTTCCATTCTGGATATATTGAATATATAGCTTGTAAACAACACATTATTGTGTTCTGCTATTCAATCCATTCTGCTTTCTACTTCTCTTTCATGAGGAAGTTAGAGGCATCCACATTTATGGCAATTCGGTGTGAACTTCTCTCCACCCTGTTCTCATATATTTCTTTTTTCTTTTCTCCTCACTCTTTCTTTACCAAAAAAGATGTTGCTGAGCACCAGTTTCAGCAACATTTTGCTGAGCACCAGTCTCAGCAACATTTCTGTCTACTGTAATGGTAATATGATTTGAATTTGAAGCTCCCTTTGTGTTGGCAAAGGTAGCAGGTACTTAGCACTTAGTAGACTCTATTGGGGAAACAGGAGGTGTGAACTTCTGTCTCCTGTTGGTAATGTAACAGGAAGGGGTTGGCTGAAACAGGAAGCAGTTGATGCTGTGAATATATAAGGAAAAGCCCCAGAGAGGGACAATCAGAATTTCTCGGGACCAGCATCTCAAGGCAGACCAGCTGCTGGAGAGAATTGAGAACTTAGAACTGAGGAAAATCTTCTTGGAGCAGGCTCTGTGGAGGCTGAATAGGAAAGCTCCCAATCCCCCAACTCCCCACCCCAGGCTGAAGAGAATAGTTTTGATTTTGAAAACCTGGATGGAGTGATTTTGATTCTGGGAGCCAGATGAGACTTCTTGGGTCTGAGGGCCAGCCAGAGCTGCCAAGGGAAGCATGAGGAAGCATGACTGTGATGCTGAGACTTTGTCTGTTTGTGGCTTTTTTGGGCTTTGACTTCCTAGGAGTAGAGACTGTGAGGTATTTGAGATGGATTGGACACTGTGAACTTCAATAAGGAATGGGAATTGCCTGGAGAACTGGACAAGAACCTGGGAACTGTTTGCCTTAGAACCCAGTTTGGTGAATTCAGGTAGGATCAGGAACCGGGCAAGGGGATCCATGGAATCTGAGAAACCACAAGGTGTTAAGCTGAAAGAAAACTTTACTTGGATACTGTGTACTGACTAAGAAGATTATAATTTACTAGTGACCTAGGGGTGGAGAGTCTGTGTATTTTCTGATGATTGAATACTGAATAATGCAGGATGATTGATTGACTAAATGATTGTACTTAGTGATTGATGACTGAATAAGTAATTGATTTGTAACCTAGTATTCCCCATGAGTGGGAAACTTTGACTATTGTACTTTGTGACTGAATTAAGGATTTTGTGAATGCTTGAGTTACTAAATGATTGTGGTTTGTTCAAAACTCTGTGACCACTGTAGTGGAAACTATGTGGTCATTCTCTGTGGTAAATTGTTGTGAATGCTGTATTTTGATTTTCTGTGATAAGTTGTAACATTGTGATTGCTGTACCTTGATCTCTGTGAATGTTTTGCTTTGATTTGTTAGGTAATAGAGTGTTTACCATACTATGTAATCAGAACCTTAAAAGCTGTTTACAGTAGCGTTCTTCTGGAAAGCTGCTAGTGCTTGTCTTTACATCTACTTGATACAATTAGCTCCCATTCCCTTATCCTTTTTCTCTTTTTCTTACCCAGACCTCAATCACATGTTCTGGCCCTTTATTTCTTTATCTTTAAATGTTTCATTCCATGTATATTTTGCAAGTATTTGCCTTTGTAAATGTTGTTTCTTCTCAAATGAATATAGACTCTTGGAGGGCAAAGGTTACTTTTGTCTTCAAATCCCAATCTAACATATTATAAGATACACACACACACACAAATGTATGTGTATATGAATGTATGTATGCATACATATATAAATATATTTATTGTGAATTTAATTAAAAATGTTTATGGTGTTACCCAACATAGAATGAAGAGATGCCCTTGATTTTTAAAGAATAACAGAGCACAGGTTCTGGTAGGTCCTATCACAGTAGAACAGATTTAAGTATTGGCCTGACAACAGATTTTTGAATTCATAGAAGCTCATTAACTGAAAGCTAGGCATTAAGATATGAATTTTTCGAGCTAAAACAACTCATAAAAGCAACCTACCATGAAACCATCTGGATTTGTATCTGCTGAAATCATGGATTATTGAAGGAATATGAACAATATTTTAAAATAATAATTTCTTACTATGAATAATTTGTAAAAGTAAGATTTAGTGAAGTTAGAAGCTTGGAGGTGATGTGGCTCAATGAAAAAAAGAACATTGGCTTTGGAGTCAAAAAGCCTGGATTCAAATCTCCCCTCAGATTATTATTATGTGACTTTGATCAAATCACTTAACTTTCCTGAACTTATATTTCCTCATCTGTAAAACAAGTAGGCAGGAGTAGATGGCCTCTGAGGTTTAGACCATCTAACCTGCTTCTTCCTCTATTATGAAAACTGATGACTCATATTTCCTTGATTATCATTTCCTTTATCTCATCTCCTTTCTCTCCTCTGATTCTTTACCTTTAAAATTTTCTCCATCTTTTAAAAAATCTATATGTGACCCACCTACCTTCTCTGATTGACATCCAAATTAATAGAACTACAATGAGAAGGAAACTAAAAAGCACCTAACTTAATTGCCATCATTACACATGAAAAAATTATTTCTGAGAAATAAAATTATTTGACCTTGATCATTTGCCAGTAAGACTTAGAGCTAATACTTGAATTTAGGTCTTCTGATTCTAAGGCTATTTCTCCTTATACTGTTCCACTATATAATACAGCTTTTACCTCCAAATCCTTGAAGCCCCAATCACAATGCCTCTACTTAATTTCACTGAACTCACAACTAACAACAGAATGACAGAATACTAGGTTGGAAGGGATCTCAGAGGCCATGTGGTCTAACCTGTACTTGACCAAGAATTCCCTCTATAAGAGGTCATCAGACCCTATCTTAAGGAAGCTACAATGAGGAGGAATTCACCAACTCTGGAAGCAGTCCATTCAATTTTTGAACAGCTGTATGCTTTTCCTTACATTTAACCTAAATCTGCTTCTCAGCAGCTTTTACTAACTAAATCTAATTCTTCTATCTGGTTTTGATGAACAAGTCTAGTCCTTTTAAAAGACAGTTCTTCAAAAATTTAAAGAAAGCTAACATCGCCCTTTCATACACCCAAGTTCTTTTATTCTCTAAGTTAAAATTTTTCATTTCCTATAACCAATCCTTATATGGCATAAAATCAGTCCCTTTCACTATCAATGGTCACCTTCATCTGGGTTTTCTTCAGTTTATCAATGTCCTTAAAAACAAATGAATGCAATACTCTAGAAGTGGGAGAATCATATTAAGGCACGACTTTCCTAATTTCATGCTTTATACTTACCTCAATGCAATCTAAGATTGTAGTCTAAGGTTTCTATAATATGCTATTAACTCATATTGAACTTGAAGTCTACTATATTTCCAAGATCTTTTTCAAACAAAGTATCATCTAGACATATTGTACCTATTATTCTTGTACTTGGGTTAAAAAATACCAATGTAAGATTTTATATTTATCTCTATTCAAATTAATCTCATTTCATTAAGTCTGATGTTCTAGCTGGAGGTCAAGATCATTTCTTATCCCTACTCCATCATCCAAAAAAAATTACCTATCTCTAACTTTATACATTCTGAAAATTTTATATGCCTTTATCCAAGGCATTAGTGAAAATGTTAAATATTACAATAACAAACATAGAGCTGCAGGGTACTTCACTGGAGACCTCCTTCAAAACTGACATCAAGATATTGTTGGGGCTTGACTATTTAACCAAAAATCAAAGAAATTCCCTCCCTGACTTGTTTTCCCCAAATATAAAACCACACAAAAGGTGAAAATATTTTCACATGGCCAAATCTTTGCTTTTCCCCACTTCCTTTTTTTTCTTGACCTAGTATATCCATTTGACAGTAAAGCCCCACTCCCATTCCAAATGCTGTCTATCTTTAGTTTATGAAATATTTCACTGTCATATACTGTTTCCCATGTCTCATCCTGCTGCTTCAGTATCTATGCCAGGCAGGTCTCTTTCTCCTTTAATTTCTTAGCACAATGAGTCTTCTGAGACATTTCTATATTTTGGAGTATTCCAATAATTTAGCTATTTTTTGGAGTACATTATCTGATTAAGTGAGTATTGCTATCAACTCTAAGTGAAGGACTGCAGATTTCTCTCTCCTCATCTCTTAAAACCTTGAGTTCCCCAACAAGATAGTTTTTTTTAAATCAGAATTCATCAGTTAGTGTTCATTTTCCTGGCCAAGACAAAGAGCTTGTTGGCACAACTGTGCCCAAAGTGGATTTCTTGACCCAATTAATCTAGTATGACTTTATTCATAGTCAGGAGCCACTGTGTAACTGATTACCCTGTCCCTTTTACTTTAAGTTGGGTAGGCAAGACTTGGGGAATAATATATGAAAAGAAAAAACTGAGAAGCAAATTTGGAGAGAGTAACATGGAAATCCCACTTTTAACATACATGATAACATTTACTGTTTTAAATAATAAATAACAAAAATAATTTGGTAATGTTGGTCTGAAGCTTGAAAATATTTATCAGTGAAGCATGTGCATGTCATAAGAAACTGATACCTCACTAAATCATTCACATTTTCCATATATAAACCTGACCAAATTCAGATTTTGCTGATAGAAGAGAGGGTTGCCTTTTAGTACTACAGGCTTTTAATCTCTAATAAATATTTAATGTCTTTGGTTCACAAAATAAATGCCTTCCTTTCTTCATAATTCACTGGCAATCTGGTTATATTCTGTAAAACCTCAGATTATTTACATGAAGCCTAAGTTCTACAATGTTCTTTCTGCATTTTTATTAGAAAAGGGGGCGGGAGGTTGAAGAGCTGCATTATGAAGGCACTTATATTAATTCATTACCTTCCCCAGAGATGAAGATGGATTTTTACAATCATATTGCACTGAAGCATAACTCCCTTAATATATGGTTGGATTTTCATTTTTAATGATTCCCTGTGAGGAGGGGGAAAAAAAGGTTAAAGTTGCTGACTTAAAAAACTGGAAATATATAAATAATGAAGCTAGGAGGAAAAGAAGGAAAGTATAGATTCCCAGGAGATTATAATTTCTGCACTACTAAATGTCAGGTCTGCTGAACTAGAACATGGCCTGCTCTTAATTCTAAACCATGAATCCATCAAAAAGGAGGCCAAAAATCTGATAGCAACTTCAGTCTAGTATAGTGCAAATAACATACAAGCACTGGTATGAAAAAAGGCTGGCAAACAAGAAAATGTGAGACCTGGATTCTTTCTTTGACTCTGTCATTAATAGCTGTGTGATTATGAACAAGGTGTTTCTTTTCTCTGGGCCTTCACTTTCTCATCTGTGAAAGGAGATTATATAGGATGATTTGTAAGGTACTCCCAAGAGCTAAGATTCTTTAATTCTGAGTCTTATGATCATTTTGGTTTCATATCATCTTGAAAAATAAGCTTATTAATATTGTTTATGGGAGAAATGTGTATTAAAATCAAGATCTCTACTATTTCCATAGCATATTACTTTCTTTCTATGTATACATTTTTATTGCCACCATTATCAAGCATTTGTTAAGTTCCGATCACACACGAAGCGTCAAGGAAGATATAAAGAATATAAGCATAAGACATGGTTTCTATGCTCAAGGAACTTAGCATTTTAAGGGTAACATATGTATACATGAAACAAAAGCTCCATTGAAATTATTGTTTGCTGAAAATTGTTAAATTCATAATAAAAAGCAAATATAATTTTAAAATAGCAACTATAATAGGATGCAACAATTAGAAAGTATTAAATATATGTTATAAATAAGTGCTATAGTAAGTAGTGAGATGATGAAAGGAATAACAATACTTGCAGCTCCAAGGGAGCATGGACCCACATTGCAATTCCAGGGTGGTGAGGAATGCTTATGGTCACTAGTCTACATAGGAACTCTGGTCTCTGTTCCAAGACAGAGGAGAACAGAAGCAATTGCAGCTACAAGAGAAAAGGGACATAGTACCAGTCCCAGTTTCAAGAAGAATACTGGTGCTAGTGGCTACAAGGGAATAAGGCCCATTTCTGAGTAAAGACTAGGGCAGCAGTGAGGAGAACAATTTTCACACATCTCCTTAGATCATACCACCTTGAAACTCCAAAAATCCACAGAACTCAAAGCTAGCTTGTTAGCAAGAAAGGCTAGAAGCTTGGGACAGTGTCCCCTCCACACTGGGAACATAGTTTCATTTTGATATAAACATAAAATCAAGAAATTGACTGGGAAAAAATGAGCAAACAACAAAAAAGAACCTGACAATGACAAGTTACTGTAGTAATGGGGAAGGGTAAGATGCAAACCCAGAAGAAGACGATCATGTCAAAGCATAATAAGCAAAGCCTAAAAGAAAAATATGAGTTGGAAACAAGGCAAACAGGAATTCCTGTAACACTAAAAAAGAACTTTAAAAATCAAATAAGAGAGGTAGAGGAAAAATTGGGGGAAGACATGAGAGCAATGAAAGAAAATTATGAAAAAAGAATCAGTAGCTTAGTAAAAGAGGCAAAACTACCGAAGAAAATAAGATCTTTAAAAAAGTAACTTCAAAATAGTATAAAAAGCCACAAAAATTCACTATGCAGAACTGCTTTGAAAGAATTGGCTGAATAAAAAAAATGAAGTACAAAGGCTTAGCAAAAAAAAAACTTTCTTAAAAATTAAAATTGGGCAAGTGGAAGCTACGTGAGTCCATGAGACATGAAGAAACAGTAATACAAACCCAAAAGAATGAAAAAAAATATGAAAACGTGAAATTGGAAAAGCAACTTAGCTGAATAACAGACTGAGGTAGAATAACTTAAGAATTATTGGACTATCTGAAAACTATGATCAAGAAAAGAGCCTAAAGTTATCTTTTAACAAATCATAAAAGAGAATTGTCCTGATATCCTATAACTGGAAGGTAAAATAGATGTGGAAAGAGTCTTCCAAACACCTCCAAAAGAGATCCCTAAATAAAAACTCCCAGGAATATTATAGTCAAATTACAGAGCTCCCAGTTCAAAGAGGAAAAACTGCAAACAGAAAATATAACTCAAATGTCATGGGACCATAATCAGGATCATACAAGATTTAGCTATTTCTATATTAAAAGATTAGAGGACTTGGAATATGACCTTCCAGAGGGCAAAGCAGTTAGGATTATGAACAAAAATGACATGTCCAACAAACCTAATTATAATTTTATATGAAAAAAGGATAGTCAATGAACTAGAGCATGTTCAAGCTTTCCTGATGAAAGGATAAGAGTTCAATAGAAAATTTGACTTTCAAATACATGACTCAAGAAAAGCATGAAAAGGTAACATGAAAGCCTTACCATAAGGGATTCAATAAATTTAAGCTATTTATGATCCTATATTGGAAGATGATGCATGTAACTCCTAAGAACTCTATTATTATGAGGCTAGTATTGAGGAATACATACAGACAGAAAATATGGATTTAAGATTACTATGATAGGAGAATTTTTTAGAAAACAAATTAAGGGATAAGAAAGAGGGATGTAGTGGGGAACAAGGGAAAGAGAAGAAGAACAAAGAAAGTTCTGTGACTTAAAAGAGTCAAGAAAGATAGAGCTTTACTGTTGGTGAAGTTGTATACTGATTTAGCCATTCTGGAAAGTAATTTGGAACTATGCCCAAAGGTCTGTAAAACTATGTGTACCTTTTTATCAGGCAATACTATTACTAGGTCTGTATCCCAACGAGGTAAAATTAAAATGGAAAAGGATCTATATGTACAAAATATTCATAGCAACTCATTTAGTGGTGGCAAAGAATTGGAAGTTGAGGAAATGCCTAGTAATTGAGGGATGGCTAAACAAGTTGTGATATATGAGTGTAATGAAATATTATTGTGCTATAAGAAATAATGGTCAGGATGCTCTCAGAAAAACCTGGAAAGACTTCTATGAACAGATGCAAAATGAAATGAGAAGAACCAGGAAAACAGTGTGTACTCTAACAGCAAAACTGTACAATGTTGTACTGTGAATATCACCCTTTCTCAGCAATACAGTGATCCAAGACAATTTTGAAGGATTTATGGTGAATGGTGCTGTCTATCTTCAGAAAAAGAAGTGGCAAAGCCTGAATGCAGATAGAAGATACTTTTTCTTTATTTTTCTCAGGGATTTTTTTTGTCTGTGTTTTCTTCCACAGCATAATTTAAAAGGAAATGTGTTTTGCATGACTGTTAGGTATAACCTATGCCAAGTTGCTTTCCTTCTCAATGACGTGGCGGCTAGGAAAGGGATAGAGAGAGAATTTTGAACTCAAAATTTGGGGGAAAAAGAATGTTAAAATCATTCTTACATTTAATTGGGAAAATAAAATATTAAACTAAAATGTTTTTTTTTAAGTATAGCTTTTACAATGAAGGAAAAGATGGAGAGAAGGGGAAGGAAATATTTGAACCTACTTTCATCATAATTGATTCAAAGAGGGAATGATATACATAATATACATTCTAGGTATAGAAATCTGTATTACTCTATGATGATGTAGATGAAAAAGGGAAGAAGAGAAGGGCAGGGGGGAGTAGATATAAAGGAGGGCATATAAAGGGAGGTAGTGGTCAGAAGAAAACTAGGCTGTTGAGGATAGAAATAGTAAAAAGAAGAGAAAGAAGGTTAAACGGGGGGGTGGAAATGGGATGGAGGAAAATGCAGTTAATAATAATAATATTTTGATTGGGATAAACTTACCCATAAAACATAAGCAGATATCAGAATGTATTAAAAACCAGAATCCAACTATATTGTTTACAAGAAACAAGCTTGAAACACAGACACCCATAGAGTAAAAATAAGTGACTGGAACAGAATCCATTATGCTTCAGCTGAGATAAAAAAAATAGACAGAATACAAATATAGATATGTACGTATGTATATATATGTACATATATATTCATTAGATAGATGTGTGTGTGTGTGTGTGAGAGAGAGAGAGAGAGAGAAAGAGAGACAGTAGATAGTAGATGGTAGATAAATAGAAATAGTCATCAAGATCTCAGACAAAGCAAAAGAACTTATTAAAAGGGATAACCAGCTAAACTATATTTTACTAAAAAGAATAATAAGTAATTAAATAATATCAATACTAAGTATATGAGCACCAAAGGACATAGAATTGAAATTATTAAAGGAAAAGTTAAATGGGTTAGAGGAAGAAATGGACAATAAATGGAACTATATTAGTGGGGAACCTCAACTTTCTATTCTCAGATATAGATAAATCTAAAAACAAACAAGGAAGAAGAAATGAAGATATAATAGAACTCTGTAGAAAGTTAAATGGGAATTGAAAGGAGTATATGTTTTTCTAAGTGTCATATGGCACCTTTACAAAAATTGATAATGTATTAGGGCATAAACACCACACAACCAAAGGCAGAAAAGCAGAAATATAAAATATATACTTTTAGATAATAATGCAATAAAAATTATATTCAATGAAGGGTCATGGAAGAATAATTTTAAAATTAATTGGAAACTAAATAAAATCTAATCTTAAAGCATGCGTGTGTCAAAGAACAAATCACAAAATAAATCAATAATTTCATTAAAGAGAATGCCAACAATGAGAAAAAATACCAAATTTATGGAATTCAGACACAGAAGTACTTAAGGGAAAATTTGTAACACTTATATCAATCAAAAATAAAAATAACATATCAATGAATTGGGCTTGTGACAAAAAAATAGAAATATAACAAATTTGAAATCCCCAATTAAAAAACAAAATGGAAATCCTGAAAATCAAAGGAAAGATTACTATAATTTGCATGTAATATAACTATTGAACAGAGAAATAAAACTATAAGCTGATTTTATAAGGGAAAGAAGAGAATACATAAATCTTTAGTTAAATCTGACTATCTAATTGAAATGAATAAATATTTACAAAAATATAAATTGACCAGATTAACAGAAGAGGAAATGGAATACTTAAGTAACTCTGTCTTATAAAAAGAAATTGAACAAGACATAAAAGACCCACCTAGGAAAAAATTCCCATGATTAGATGAATTCACAAGTTAATTGTACAAAATACTTAAAGAATGATTAATTCCAACACTCTATAATATATTTGAGAAAAATAGGCAAAGAGGCTTTCCTACCAAATCACTTTTAAAACACAAATATGGTGCAGATACCTAAAGCAGGAAGAACCAAAATAGAGAAAGAAAATTATAGATCAGTTTCCCTAATGAATATTGATGCAAAAACATTTAAATAAAATACTAGCAAGGAGATTACAGCAATTTATCACAAAGATTATACATTATGATCAGGTGGGATTTATACTAGGAATGCAGGAATTGTTCAATATTAGGAAAGCTATCAGCATAATTGACGATGTAAAAAACCCCCACAAAATCCTGATTGTTTTAATAGAAGAATAAAAAAAGATTTTTTGAACACAATACAATGCCCATTCCTATTAAAAACAGTAGAAAATATGGGAATAAATTAAGATTTCTTTAAAATAATAAGTAATATTTATCTAAAACCATTAACAAGGATTATCTGTAATCGGTGGTAATCTAGGTGCCTTTCTAGGAAGATTAGGGTGAAATAAGAATGCCGATTATCACCACTATTATTCAATATTGTTCTAAATATGATAACTGCAGCAATAAAAGAAATAGAATGAATCACAATAAGCAATGAGGAAACAAAATAATAATTCTTTATAGATCATATGATGGTATGCTTAGGGAATCCTGAGGAATCAACCAAAAAAATAGTTGAAATAATTAACAACTTCAGCAGATATTCAGGATACAAAATAAAGCCACGATAATTCATTAGCATTTTTATATATTCCCAACAAAGTCCAGCATGAAGAGATAGAAGGAGAAATCCCATTTAAATAATAATTTTTTTGTTTTATTTTTGTTCTTGTTGTTGAGTCATTCAGTCATGTCTGACTCTCTATGACCCCATAGACCAGGACAGCAGGCCCTCCTTTACTCCATCATCTCTTGAAGTCTGTCCAAGTTCCTGTTCATTGTTTCCATGATATTATCCATCTATCTATCTTACCCTCTGCCATCCCCTTTCCTGTTCCCTCCAATCTTTAGCAACATAAGGCGTTTCCCAATGAGTCATGTCTTCTCACTATGTGGTCAAAGTATTTAAGCTTCAGCTTCAGTATTTGACCTTCAATTGAATATCTTGAATTAATTTGAGTATTGACTGCTTTGATATCCTTTCTGTAGACAATATAAAACACCTGCCAAGATAAATCCAGTAACTATAAAAACACAATTACAAAATAGTTTTCACACAAATAAAATCAAATCTAAACAATTGGAGATAATATTAAAATGCTTTAGGGTAGGCTAAGACAACATAATAAAAATTACTACCCAAACTAAATTGATTTACTTATTCAGTGGCATACTAAACAAGGTACCAAAAATGTAGAGCTAGAAAAATCATGACAAAAATCATTTGAAGAACAAAAAATTTAAAAATATCAAGGGAATCAATAAAAACAAAATTGTGAAAGAAATGACCTAGCAGTACTAGACCTCTAACTATATTAGAAAGGGTTAATTATCAAAATAATCTGCTACTAAGTAAGATATAGAGTGGCAGATCAGTGGAATAGATTGTTGTTTAGCTATTTCAGTTGTCTTACTCTTTGTGACCTCATTTGAGGTGTTCTTGGAAGCAATGCTGGAGTGTTTTTCCATTTCCTTCTCCGACTCATTTTATAGGCAAGAAAACTGGGGCAAGCAGGGTTAAATGACTGACCCAGGGTCACATAACTAGTAAGAGACTGATACCAGATTTTAACTCAGGTCTCCTTGCCTTCGGACCTAGTGCTCTATCCACTATGCTATGGCTGCCAATGTGGAATAGATTAGCTACACAATACACAGTAGTAAATGAACGTAGCGATCTGGTATATGAAAAACCCAGTGATCTAAGATCTTGTGACAAGAGCTCACTAGATAAAAATATCCTGGAAAAACTAGGAAGTAGTTTGGCAGAAGCTAAGTATATACCCCTTTTCATACTGTATAAAAAGATAAGGTCAAAATACATAAAGGGTGATATAAGAAAATTAATAGAACATGGAATAGTTTAGCTATAAGATCTATGGTTAAGGGAAGAATTTATGATAAAACAAGAAATAGAGAGCATTACAAGATATAAAATGGACAATTTTGATTACTTCATATTAAAAAGGCTTTACACAAACACAATCAATGTAGCCAAGATAAGAAGGAAAGCAGAAAACTGGAGGGGGCCAGGAATTTACAGTAAGTTTCTTTGATGAAGGTCACATTTCTCAAATATATAGAAAACTGAGCCAAAGGTATAAGAATATGAGTCATTCCCCAATTGACAAATGGTCAAAGGATTTGAACAGATAATATTCAGAAGAAGAAAGATAACTACTAGATTTGGAAAATAATCAGAACATAGCATACGTGGAATATAAAATCAGATTGCAAAGGTAGAGTAGGGCTAAATTTTATAGGGTCTTAAAAACCAAGTTGAATAATTTGCATTTTGTTCTAAAGACAACAGAAAACCAATGAAATGGAAAAGTTTATGTGCTATGGGGAGAGAGTACATGTACACATATAATTATATTAAATTCACACCTGCACACACAATACAAATACAAGCTAATTTTAGGGAGGAGGTGTGGGGGGAGTGGACATAAATCTTAAAAAGTTCTCTTTACATTAGAGGTGGCATTTTGCATTCAATATGGAGGGAAGACAGTGATGATATTTCCTAAGCTTTCTTTTCTCTAAATGAACCATACCTACTTCCTTCAATGTATCTTTGACATGAATTTGAGGCCTATAACTATACTGGTTGCCCTTCTCTCAATACTATTCTGCATATTAATATCCTTCTTAAAACTTTGGCACCCATACAAAACATAATACTTCTTACCTGGTCTATGCAATCATATATTATACCTCTCAATGCAGCCTGTGACTGCATTGACTTTCTTGGGTGCAATCTCACACATCTTGTTCATGTTGAGCTTTCAGTCCATCAGAGCCCAGATTTTCTGCAAACTGCTATCCTAGGATCACAGGATAATACATATAATTCCAGAAGTTATCATAGAGACTACCTGATCCAATCTCTTCATTTTATATATAGCTCATAAAGCACCAAAGCCTGAGTTCAAAGTATCCCAAGTTTAAAGCTTTCTGTGAGTCCATGACTGCTGGAGAGGGACGAGAATGGGAGGAGTAGGGAAATAATGCATGAGACCCCATGAATGTATTTACTTTTATTGGTCATTTAATTAGTTCATCAAGAAAAGTAGCAACAGATCTGGTATACATTCACTCATGAATAAATGTATCATCACTGGAAATACACTTAAAGATAGATACACCTAGAGAAGACATAGAGAAGGACCACCTATGTTTTATGATAATGCTATTATGATACTTCTATTGACCCTGCTCTTGACTTATTTTATACAATGGAAATTCCCTTTCTGGTATTTAGCTTCTGATGGTCATTGTTCCTTGATCAGTCTTTAGTGGTCCTAGACCATAGTATTACTCAGAACAGCTAAGTCACTCTCAGTTGATCATTGTTCAGTAATGCTCCTGTTCTGCTCACTTCATTCAATATCAGTTCAAATAAGTCTGTACAGGCTTTTCTTTTTTTCTAATTAATTATTTTATTTGTTTTCTCATTTATATCATTCATTTCCACCAGATTTTGGGTTACAAATGTTCTCCCCATCTTCCCCCACCCCAAACCCCAAAATAGTAATCCCACTGTAAAGCCCCTCCCCCGGTCTGCTCTCTTTTAAGTCCTCCTCCAACACACCTCTAAATTTCTGGTAAGACAGGGAGGATATCCCTACTTCAGTACTTGTATATCTTAATTCCCAGTTGTGAGTAGTTAAGAATGATAATTTTAATATATAATGTATATTATATATAAAATATACACAATATATCATATTATATATTATATGTAATATGATATATAATATAATGATATATTGTATATAATATATATAT
>CM053596.1:114151718-114174571 GCA_028646575.1 Pseudocheirus occidentalis
TGGTTGCCCCATGAGTGGAAGATTGATCTATTGTGAATTGATTGAATGATTTTGAATGATTAAGTGAGAAGGGTTTCCCCCTTAGGGAAACCAGATGATTATTCTTTTATTCCTTGTTCTAAATATTGTGGCCACACTGTGTGGCCATTCTTATGTTAAGCTGCTATGGATACTATATTGTGACTTTCTGTGATAAGATGTAATGTTGTGAATATTATATTGTAACATGTTGTGAATGTTTGCCTTTATGTGTAATGGAATAAACAGAGTGTTCACTATTACTATGTAATCTGAACCTTGAAAGCTGTTCACAGTAGCATTCTTTTTGGAATATGCTGGTGCATAGTGTTACAGTGTGTGTGTGTGTGTGTGTGTGTGTGTGTGTGTGTGTGTGTTTTGGAGACATGGCCAATACAAGAATAAGTTTGGCTTTCCTATGCACATTTGTTATAAGGGTTTTGTTTTTCTCTCCTTTACAATAGGGACGGAATATTAGTATAGGAGGAAGAGAAAACAGATTTTTTAACTGAAAAATAACTGCCAAAATATATGTAAATTATATTTAAGACATTCACCTCACTTTTCACTACTTCAATAATCATGATAAAGAAGGAAATGGAGTGAGTCTGACATGACTTTTTCATGATAAACTTTGAAGATGATAATTACTGTTTCACTTCTAAAATGTCCACTAAACATCTCTTTAATGATTCATGCTAAGAATTTTTATGGTAGTCAAAGACAATGTCATTGGTCTATAATCTGCAGACATTTTCAATTTCTTTTCATGAAAATTAAGATAACATTTGAACTCTCTGAAATTAGCTTCCCCAAAATTGAGGATGCATATTACCCTATGTACAGATTCTCCTCCTCTTCCTCCTCCTTCTTCTTCTCTTTCTGTTGCTTCTTCTTCTCATCCTCCTTCGTCATCATCATCATCATCATCATCATCATCATCATCACCCCACATTTGCAATTGCTGAGATTTCTGGCTTTCCTTCAAGCCCAGTGAAGGTGCCACTTTCTCAAGGAAGTCTTCCCTGATACCACTTTGATTAAAAATATACCTGTGTGCATTCTCTTCCCAGTATAATGTAAGCTCCTCAAAGCCAGGGTGGTGTCATTTGTGGTTTTATATTACTAGTGCCAACATACTGTCTAACACATAATAGATACTTTTAAATTATGTATTTAAAAATAGATACCATAAAAATATGTTTTCCTGAATTAAATCTCTACCTTCCTCTCTGTTTTAGAGTGCTTCATCTGGATGACTTTGGCAGCTAGGTAGAGCTGGAAGTATTACCAGACTTAGAATAAAGAAACCCTAAATTTAAATCCTGACTCAGCCATTTACTAGCTTTGTGACATGGGCAAGTCATTGAAACCCTCTCAGTCTGAGATTCCTCATCTTTAAACTAGGATTATAGCATTCATTTTACTGATTGCTGTGAGGATCAAGTGACAGAACATAAAGCAATCTGCAAAATGTAAAGTGTTTTAAACATGTTCAGATATTAGCTCTTCTTTGCATCACCACTTTCGTATAAATATCACATTCCTCTTCTTTGTATTCTAGGCAGGAACTAAGTGGTCACTGTGTACCTAGGACTATATGCCTAGCCCGGTATGCTGCACATAGCAGATAATTAATAAATATATGCTGAATTAATTTTAATGGTTTTGAATGAAAGCCATCTTTCAAAAGTGAAAGCCAGTTCAGCAAAACTCTTTGGCCTCTAATTACACAACCTTTCCATTTCATTCTGTATAAACTATCAAGATATAAGACTAATCTATCATCTTTAAATATAATTGAATATCTCAGTGTGGGTGGAGGAGGGGAAGAAATGAAGAATTATTAATATATGCAACATCCATGACTGCTTGAAAGAAGGAACTAGTCATGTATAGTAAAAGATCAATCCTCAAAAGACAGCCCCGAATGTATGTGCGTACTTCAGAGTCCCCTTGTCTCATTTCTTTATTTAGAACTTACATTTGGTCAATGGAGAATGGGATACAAATACCACATGGGGAACAGAGTATGTTTTCTCTGCAGTACTTCTCTTGGATTCCTTCCCTTCTGCCATCAAATATTATTTCCCTGCAGCTTTTTTTTCAGAATGTGTCCTTCATATGAGTTAATAAAAAATGTTGCTTAAGAAAGATGGAGAGTCACTTTTGGGGTTTAGGATCATTTAGAAAAGTTATGACATATATGGTGGGTTACTTTTTGTTAGTCAACTGTTTATTGTCAACAAGAAGATTCTCACAAGATCACCAGAAATATTCCTCCTCTGACTTGGTGACTTCCCTCTATCCAAAAGATGTTGAGCTTTAATTGTGGTCAGTCACCTTTGGACTCCAAGAATTTGAAAGTTCTAGACTTACAGCAGTCAAGGTCCAAAAGCTCCAAGCAGCCAGAATGCTAGAAATAGTTAGAGCGGATTATGTTTTACCTTTCTTAACAATTGAGGGTGTCTCAAAGTGGAATGGGTTACCTAGGGAGGTTGTTGATTACCCATCCTTAGATGTCTTCAAACAAAATCTCTAGATGATCCCTAGTCAGAGATGCTATATTGGGCATTTTTTTCATGGATTGTACATTAAGGCCACTGAGTTCCCTCATAAATGTGACTCTGTGATTGATTCTGAGGTCCACTACTATGCACCAGAATGAAGAAAATGACAATGAACCTTAAAGGAGGCTGGAGGAACTCCCTTACTGCCAGCCAGCATTGTCAAAATATCTCTAAATTCAAACTTTGCTGAAAGAGGCTTCCAGGAAATGTAGCAGAGGGTAATTAGTAGGATCACAGCTCTAAAGATGGATGAGATCTGAGAGGCACTCTAGTCCAATTCCACCATTTTAAAGATGAAAAAACAGAGGTTGATTTGTGTTAAGTGATTTTCCCAAGGTCACACAAGCAGTAGAAATAAGAGGTAAGATTTAGCCCAAGGCCTCTGACTTGTCTGCTATCTTTCTACTGTACTACTTGAAGTTCACTCCTGTGGGTGCACCTCCATTGCCAGTGACTGCCTAGGACTTCCAGCCATGGAAGACAGACCCAAATAGATTCAAATGCTCATCAAAAGTAACTTCTCACCCAATCATCAGCAGAAAATGTCCCAACTCTGCTCAGAGATCCCCTTACAATTGGTAACTGATCAGTGGAAACTTGGTGGTTCATATTTACTCTAAATAGAAGTTCACTTGTTTTGTGTCACGGACCCCTTTAGCAGTCTGGTGAATTCTATTTACCCCTTCTCAGAATGTTTTTAAATGCATAAAATACATAATATTATGTAAGAAACAAATTGTGTTTAGTTATCAAAATATTTTTAAAGTAAATTTAGAGACCCCGGATTAAGAACTCCTGCTCTAAAGTGAAATGCCTAACATTAGTAAAACCAGTGGGAAAAACAGTCAAGAGTGGGGCATTATGAGTCAGTCCTGGGACTTTTTCTATTTTGATAAAAAAAAAATGGAATTGCAGGACAGGATCTCGGAGCCACTGCTTTGTATTTATGAGACAGTTTTAATGAATGGAGTTAAAAAAGTGAACCACCTAGAAGACAATGACATAGAATATGACTAAGCTCTCTAAAGAATATGCAGAAATCTAGAGCATTACATAGGATGTGACTCTGAAGCCAAGAATCTTCAGAATCACAGAGGAGCCACTCAGCCCTTAGAGATCAATGACCCCGAATTGTGTTTTAGAACAATAGGCTTAATTTTTAGGACCACAACAGGAGGGAAATAGTAGAACTGCATACAGAGTCATTAAGAGAAGTCTAGGTAGTAGGTATAGCTCTGATTCACATCTGGAAGGGGCATTTCTCTATTATGAACTATTCCACCTCATGGAGCCCAGACATCTATTAACATCTACCTGTAACCTTCCTTCAATAAGTTGATCAATTCTTATTCAGTCAAGATTAAATCCCAATTAAATATATAACGATCACAATGGCCAACAATTTCTTGCAAGACATGATTTAATATGGTACTTATTGGAAAGCACTGACATCAAAATTTGTTGCATCAAAATGATAATCTTGTCCACAGGTTGTCAGACATGTTTGAAGATAATGTTTCACCTAGTTCTCCTTTAAATTATTGTGTTCCTTAAGGTTTTATCTTGGAACCCAATCATAGAGCTATTATCAGTTGCCATGGATTATTTTGGAAACAAATGGCTATTTAAAAACAAATGCAACAATTACAGTTACCAATCTTGTTTTCCTGCCCCCACAAGTAGTAAGAAAAATTCAAGTCTTTTTTCTTCTTTGTAAAGGTAGGGGATTATAATGCATAAACTGTCAGAAATGGGCAATGTGTTATTTGGATTTGTTAAATTGTTTTTTCCCCCTTTTTGTTTTTTAATCTTCTTTACTGGGTAATAAATATAAGGGGGGGGCGAATGTGGAAATACAGTTTACATAAAAACAATAAAATTAAAATGAACTTAATAGATACTGTAACTATAAGGACACCACGAGACATGCCACAAGTACAACAGTTGATTCTCAGTTACTAAAATATCAAAATGCTGAATGTTTCTAAATTCAGCATTTGAGTCATCCACACCTGTACTTTCTGAAGGCAAGACAAAATGAAAAGTATGTCAGCTTAAGAGGGCATCCACAATTTTAGCATCCTTAGCTGGAAGTTGTCCCTAGTTAGCTTTAGTAATCAGAAAAAAAGTCAAATCGTTGTTACTCTCTTGATCTAGATACTGAATGCTATCTTTAATTACTATTACAAAAAATCCTATCATTTCATGGACTAAAAAAAGAAAATCTGGAATCTCGGCCCCCCACCCTCAAAAACCTAGAAATGTACTTGAAAACGACAACAATTTGAGTAACAATGAAGAAAGAACACTAAAAACAGTGACAATGAATAGGAGAAAGTAGTAATGTACTACATGATCTTTTCAGCCCTCTAAAACTGTAGGACTTCAAGATTTGTTCTTGAAGATACAAAATCTAACATTATTCAAACTACCATGGGTAGCTGTTAAAAAAAATTGAGGCAATGCAGACTTAATTTTGGGACAGATCTAATAAAGACAAGGGAAAATCCAGGAGGGTCAGATAGCAGTAACTGAACCACTATCTAAGGCAGAAGAGGAGGATCCAGCAGTCCATGTTGATGCCTGTCTGTGGGATGGCCACTTCCTCTATTAGGCTAACCTGGCAGTTCTGGATAATCACAGCTGCTGATGCTATGAGACCAATCACAATGTCTTTGGTCCTCCCTTTAAAAAGATTATCAAGTACACCCCTATAGATACATTACAGAATAGGCAAAAGAGCATTGTACTAGGAATCTGGAAAGCTATGTTCTGATCTCTGCTGATACTTTATGATCATGTGGCCATGGACAAGTCACAATCTCTTTGAACCTCAGCTTCTGCAGCTAAAAAACAGGGCTAAAATCTACATCACCTACTACCCAATATTACTATTAGGAAAGAACTTTTTTTTATTGTAAGTGCTAGTAGAAGTTAGGGTTTTATTAAGGAGACCTGTCCTTATTATATCTGCTTGGGGGTTGTTGGGAACTCTCAATAAAGACTCTTACTCTATCAATGAACTTAGAGAGTTGCTTAAATGGAGAGTTGGCCTACTGACTTGCCTAGCATGCAGCCAGTATGTATCAGAAGTAGAACTTGAATCCAGGTCTCTTAAGTCCAAGACCAGTTCTCTAGTTAACATACTCTATAGCCTCTAGTTTTTCTATCTTCTCTTATTTAATAACTAGGTAACTGCCCCTCTCCTACCTCCTTTCACCATCATTCTCATACCTCTTGAGCAAACATGGCTTGAGGGAAGAATGGAGTCAAGTAGGCCTCATTGTGTTGCCTTTCTGTGGGATGTTATTGGCCTCTGAACTTATAAGCAGGAACCATGATGAATTTTAAGACTTCTATGGGAACCTGTAAATCACTGTTATTCAGTACGCCAGATTCCCTAAAGTAATAAATGACTCTCCGATTGTTAAGTATCATTATTATTATTCACAGGCCTGAATACTTTGCCCAATTATATTACATTTTTTGCAAGCCTATTATTTATAATTATGAGTGTAGTGCCCAAGGACCTGGTTTAATAACTAGCATCTTTATATTGCTTTAAAGTTTGCAAAGCATTTTACATGTTAACTCATCTCATTTGTATTAACCCAAAGATATATATAGTGGTAAGTATGGCAATAAGTTAAGCATCTTTGGAACAGAAATATCATTTATTAAGTGTCATTTATTAAGTGACCACTTCAATGTACAGGATGACACATAGTGAAATAGCTTAGTAGCTTCACCAGTTCTGAAGCTTCTATAAAGAGGTCACAATTAATCTCTATTTAGTTATGAGTAGAAACCCCTTACAAAGGAATTCCCCTTTAGCACTCTTCCTAAAATCTGCAAAACTTGTCATTTAACAGGGGTCACTATTTGGAATTCTTTTAAAAATGGATCCCTTCTTTTTTGAATTACTGAAAATATATATTCCATTCAGGATCATTAATTGCACACTATGTAAATTAATTTTTTGCCCTTTTGTTTGCCATCTTTCAACCTTTATCCCAACTATTTGGGTTGGTGGATGGGTCTGGCTTTCGTAAAGTCTCAAGCTTTCTGGGCTGATCAAAATTTGAACTAATATCAACTATTTCAGTTGTTGCTAAAAAGGGTTAGTTTTAAATGCCAGGAAATCCAGGGCGAGTTTCAAAATTCTGAAAAAACAAAGTACTCCCAAATCTACATCCATCAAATATCCTAACAATTGAAATAAAGAATAAGTCATTTTTCCTCCAAGAGGTCATATTCAAGCATACAATCAATCTGTCAAGAGTTTCTTATATCTGATTCTTGATTTTGTGAACAATTCTTAGATACTTCCCATTCACCCCCCCCTCCATGAATTCTTGTAATCAGTACTGGGAGATAAAGGATTATTACCTAGTTATAGTTTAAAAAAATAAAAAATGAAGTACAATTGTCATTCAATAAATAGTCACAAGAAAACTTTTATTAAAGAGTCTGAAAAACACAATACTTGGGGTGGCTAGGTGTCACCAGCCCTAGAGTCAGAAGGACCTGAGTTCAAATCTGACCATAGACACATGACACAAAAACTAGCCTGGTGACTTTGGGCAAGTCATTTAACCCCAATTGCCTTCCAAAAAGCAAAAAACAAAACACAATGTTTGACCTTTAGGGGAGAATTGAGAATGAAACTGACAATATCTTAAAGTTCCAAGATCTGACAAGGTTGCACATGAAAATGATCTTTGCATCAATATTTCTTTCAAAGTTCTAATCTTATTGTTTTACTTTAACCAAGGACTGGAGGTAATTAAAAGCATAATATAGGAGCTTCTTACATGAAAGTGCTATGTTGAAATAATCTCACTCCACGAAAATTTCGGCATAGAAGGCTAACTACCTTTACAAAAAGAAACAAAACTTCTTTTTGTTTTTTTTCTGAACACAGAATACCCTAAAATCCAGAGTCTTGTCATCATCAAAAGTTAAATAAAGATTTCCTTCTGCAAAGCCCAAAGGTCTCTTAGTAAAGCTTAAACTAAGTACACATCAGAAAGTTTTTCCAAGTAGCAGGACACACTGATAATGGCACCAAATAGCTAATATCTGCCAAGTAATCTAGGTCTGGAAGTTCCTAAACCACAAAAAAGCATAACAGCAAAAATATTAAGAAGTTGTGTCCAAAGAGAGACAATGTTTGCTGTCTTGGGAGAGTATAAGGTGGTGGTGGTGGAGGGAATTCAGGGAGAGATATAGATAAGTCAATACAGGTAGGCATCAGATATTCCTGTTACCTTTCTAGAATGTATGCTTTGGATGTGAACTAAAGAAAGAAATATCTAACAGGCTTTCTAAAAAGTGCATAAACTCAGCTACTGCCTTTGGAGAGTCTTTGCCCTGGATTGAGGGAACATTCAAGGTGAAACTCTGTCCCTGACTGGAACCTGACTTGTTTCTATGACTGACCTCTGCCCCTTGCAAGGAGATTACAATCCCTCTGGGAAAGAATCTGAAGCTGAGCCTAATAGTGCCCATTAGGACTAGCAGCAACTGCTGGCACGCTAATCCCCATCCCAGCAATTCTGATCCTATTTCAGAACTCCCCCGAACTTGAATGAGAAATTCATTTGTGCGGCAAGGGGTCTGCAGAGTTTTCTATTGCCATCGCTCACAGCAAACTTTGCCCCCTATTCTTGGGAATAGGGTGTTTTTATGGCTATTTAATCGTACTTAAAACTGGGTTGTCAACTATGACAAAGCACTATGTTAACAGAAAGGACCCAAAGCTTCATAGCAGCAATGTCTTCACTCATCATAATCACCAGCACTCACTTTCTAGCGCAAAAAGTTAGGAGTGAGACAAAGAAGCGACGCGGTCCACAACTTTCAGCAAACCATCCCGGTAACTGGCATGGCAGAGTAACTGGCCACTTAGAGGAGTGAACCATTTGAATCTGGACAACTTGATTCACCCCAGCTCCACCTCTACTAGGATGAAATTGCATTGAATGGGGAGAGAGGAGGATCTCCACCCCAGCCTACTCCTAAGTCCCGCAAAACCTTAGACGCTTAAAGCAATTAGAAATAAAGTTTGACCATTACTTACCATCTCGCCTGAGGTTAGACGAGCGCAAGGCTTTAATAGATCCGCTCTGGGGAATCGCCAAAGCGTCCCGATAGCTGCAAAAGTTTGCGCACACTACAGTGTACAAGAGGATGAGACGGTACATCGGGATTCTGGTCCCAGGGCCCACGTTGCTCCAAGAAAAACCTGGGCTTCCCCACCAAGGGAGTCCTGCACCTCACTGCTGCCTGAGCTAGAGTCGCGCCACTGGAGATAATCCCCGGCCGCCGCTGGCTGTGCTAGTCTACGAGTTCTCCCCAAACTTCCTGCATGCTGAAGTTTGTGAGCCTTGTGTGACTGGACTAACAGCAGGTTGATTTCCTCCCCACAGCCCCTCCGGTGGCCAGCAAGGGCAGCTGCAGGAGGATCCAGATGTGTCTGTGCCGGTCCTGGTCCAGACACAGCGTGCGCTCCTAACAGAACCAGCGCAGCCGCTGCTGCAGTCAGCCTCTGTCTCAGAACTGCGCATACAACATGCTCTGGGAAGCTAGAGGCTGGAGTGCAAAAGCTTCCTCCAGGCGACTGAGAGCTGCCCTGGCTACTGAGCATGCCCAGTGTCGAATTGGGAACGAGCTCTTTCCCTCTTCGGGCTTGGACTGGGACTCAGAGTACAAAAAAAGAGAGTTAGAGAAGTAAAGGAGGACAGAGACTGAGATTACACTTGGAAAAGGAGAGACGCCTGGGAGAAGCAGGACTGGAGCTATCTGTCCGGATTGCAGTCCACTTGTATCCTTTCTTGCCCAGTCCACAGTGCCCATCCCTCTTTGGGTTTATCATCTCAACATTGTCCAACTTGGATAACTTTTACTTTTTTGAGGTAGGAGGGACTTGTTATAAAAGAGAATAGGGATCACCCCAGGTTGACTATGTTCGTTCGTTCAATCTTTCTTTCTTTCTTTCTTTCTTTCTTTCTTTCTTTCTTTCTTTCTTTCTTTCTTTCTTTCTTTCTTTCTTTCTTTCTTTCTTTCTTTCTTTCTTTCTTTCTTTCTTTCTTTCTTTCATTTTTTCATTCATTCAACATTCAAATGTTTATCTAAGTACTTAGGAGATACAAAGAGAAAACCTGCAACACAACAAGATGTTATTAAGAAGATAGTGTTATCATAGAAAGAATAATGCTCTGAGACTCCAGGTTTTATTCTGCCATTTATCACTTGACAAGGGATCCTGACTCTATCCAAGGTTCTCAGAATCTGTTTCCTTTCCTAAATAATGGCAATAATATCCATCCAACTTACTTCACAGGCTTGTTCTGAAGATCAAATGAGAGAACTCCCTAGAAAGTGTTTAAAACCTGAAAAAGCAGGAGCCCCAAGAGAACTGCTACTAACTGTCTTCAACAAGCAATAGCAAAGGGATAAGTCCTAGAGGTATTACCTTTGGCAAGAATAACTGTAGGACAGAACTTCTTAATTTTAGGTCCCGGAAGTTTTAAAACATATTTTGATAACTTTATTTTATCCAAAGTATTTTATTTTATGATTTAAAAACATTACTTTGAGAAGATGTAAATAGGTTTCACCAGATTTCCAAAGGTGACTATGACAGATGAAAGTTTAATAACCCCTGTTCCAAGGGGTTATCTAATT
Source organism: Pseudocheirus occidentalis (assembly GCA_028646575.1). Lineage (NCBI taxonomy): Eukaryota > Metazoa > Chordata > Mammalia > Diprotodontia > Pseudocheiridae > Pseudocheirus > Pseudocheirus occidentalis. Next base: position 114,161,996 of record CM053596.1, read on the forward strand.
AGAAGTTCCACATTCTGAATTAAAGCAACTTGTTAGTTCCTGGGCTAGGAAGAACAACTCAATGTAGGAGTTGAATTATATGTGTAAACCATGACCCCTTTTCAGAAACTCTGGGATCCTAATAACTGCATCACTGATTTAATTTGAACATGTTAATTCACAAAATGACTTTCTTCCACTTTGTCTTCTCAAAAGTGTTCCCCACCTTTTTCATAACTTGGAATCCTGGGAGAAGGGGGAAGAATACTCTTGTCTAGGAATAGTGACCATCTGGAAAAATCCAAATATCTCTAGAAATATCAGCAGAGTTGTTAAGTCTATTACAGTAGCCACAATTAGGTAAATATATTGAAAGCTCTGACATTAATGAGAATAAATACTTCAATTGGAATGTTAACCAATTGAATGAAGTGAATAAAGCTCATCAACATGGTGGAACGCGGTGGAAAGCCTAACTAAAGGATAAGAAGACCTGGGTTCTTTGTCCTTTCTATGCTCTTACATGCTTATATGCTCTATGACATGTTCACTTAGGCTTTAGTTTCTATCTGCTCACTGTGCTTTAGAGTCTATCTACCTGACAATGTTGTGAGACCTGAATGAAATAATTTAAGTGAAAATGCTTTGAAAAGTTAAGAATGTTATAGAAATGCAAAATGGTATTATCAGAGGGCAACTAGGTGGTGTAATGTATAGAGTACCAGGCCTGAAGTCAGGAAGATTCATCTTCCTAAGTTCAAATCTGGTTTTAGACACCTAGCTATGTGACCCTGTACAAGCCATTTAACCCTGTTTGCCTCAGTTTCTTATTTGTAAAGTGAGCTGGAGAAGAAAGTACCAAACCATTCCGGTATCTTTGCCAAGAAAACTCCAAGGAGTCACAAGGAGTTGGACATGACTGAAAATCAACTGAACAACATCAATTATCATCAAACATTAAGATCTTAGCTAACAACAACTCTCATTACTTCTTCATGGGTTATGATAATAACCATTTGAGTTAATAACTCTGCTAGCACTTCTTTCTCTTTCCAATCCATCTTGCACACACTACTGTAAGGGAAGCTTTCTAATTTTATTCTAAAACATTACATAAACTCCTTGTCCATGGAAACTGAGCTCTGTACCTCCAACACTCCTAGCTGATTTCTTCTTCTATACTTTGACTCCTTGTAGAAAATGTAATTTCCCACTTGTCTTTGTCTATTGAACATCTATCCATCCTTCTATGTGCAAAATGAGTCCTTGTTTCTCTGTGAAGAGAACTGTATGTGTAAACCATGACCCCTTTTCAGAAACTCTGGGATCCTAATAACTGCATCACTGATTTAATTTGAACATGTTAATTCACAAAATGACTTTCTTCCACTTTGTCTTCTGAAAACCTAGATAAGAGTGTTCCCCACCTTTTTCTCCTACAGTCTTTGTTAATCTTTCTCCTGCCAAAACTCCTGAAAGATTCCTTTGTTCTTCAGGAATTAGAGCTGAAGGGAACTCTGAAGATCACCTAATTGAACTGCTTCTAAAATTTTTATAAACTAAGGAAACTGAGGCTCAAAGTCTGAAGATGTACCCAATTCAACTTAATTCAAGCACGTATTAAGTGTCTATCATGAGCAAAGCACTATGCTCAACCCTATGGATGCAATGACATTTTAAAAAATCAACAGTTTTTGCCATTGTCACCGCAGAGCTGGGGAGATGTTATATTTATAGAGATAAGCAAATTCAGACTAACTGGAGTAGAAAAGGAACACCAACAACTAAAGCAATCAGGAAACGTTTGTTATCAAAGGGGGAGGAGTAGGCGTATTCTACCCATCTCTAGGTACAGGGGATATGGGAAAGTATGTTGATATTTTCAGTTGTTATCTCAAGTATAAAAGGCATGAAAGAAAAGCAAATACTATCTTTATCTCTCTAACTCAGTGTGAAACCATATTTAGAGTGCTCTTTTCTCTATGAATCCAAAATCATCCATTGAATTACAAAAAATTACAGCCCAATATAGAGCATGACAGCATTGCCTCAGACAAACTGAGGTCTGGGAAAGGCCTTAATTTTGAAAGCCAAGGTCATCCACTTTTGTCTTTCCACTGGATGTCAATGACTCTGGAGAAGAAAAAGAGGCTAAAGACTTTGCCCAGCTCTTTCTCACTTAAATCCAAGTCCCTCATGAAGGATGAACAACAACAGCAGCAAAGAACAATAAGAATAATGTTTCATATTTTACCTGTAGTTGCCAAAGCTCCTCATAGAAAGAATATAATTGCTGCTCATGTTCTTAATAAAGAATAGCAAAAATATTCAGGAACCTAGGACCAGGCTGATTTTAGCTATTTTCTTCTCTCCCTTACACAACTACCACCTAGGTGTAGGCTTTCTTAGTCTCTGAACTGAACTACTGTAATAGTCTCTTATATCTGCCATTTGAATTAAGTAAAGGAAGGTAGGCTTAAGCCACACTAGGAATTGCCTTAAATACTAAGCTAGGGAGTTTGTATATTGTCCCAGAATAAATAAGAAAACGTTGAAGATTTTTAATCAGGCATGTGAAATGGTCAGATTTATGAAATAAAAGATTATTTTTGAAGCTGTTTAACATTTTAAGATCTCTTGCAACACTTGGTCCTATGTGTTATTCCATCTTGCTAAGAACCAGAACCAAAGTTTGCCACTGCCCATCTCTCCCAATCAGGAGCATTGCCTTTCGGATCTTCAGAGATTCAATTTTCTTACCCTATCAGAGTTAACCATTCAGCTCTGGGACTTAGCTGGAACAGAGTTATCTGAACTGATAATATGATCATAGATTTAGGCCTGGATGGGACCTTGAAGCATTCAAGTCCAAAATGCTTCTTTTTCATATGGGAAAACTGAGGCATAGAGTTATTGAACAATTTGCCCAAATGACTAGTAAGGGTAAGATAAATGCCTGTTTTTTGAGAGATAATTAAGGCTAAATGACTCACTCAGGGTCACAGAGCTAAAAAGTATAAAGTGGATTAAGGCTGGATTTTAACTCAGTTCCTCCTGACTCTGGGGCCAGTGTTCTGTCCACTGAGTCACCCAGTTGCTCCTGACATAGAATTTGAACCCATGAGTTCTAAATCCCTGTCCCCTACACTATTCAGCCTTGATGATTGGAAAGTGAATAAGTCAATCCTTGCTTCATTCTCCCATATTTAACTGTCTACAAGCATTCAGATCCATCTTCATCCCATCAATCAATCCATAAGGACATGAGAGCCAGTATGAGCACATTACCATCTGTCCTGATCCCATTTCCTCTTACTCAGGGAACAATACCTAAATAATACTACCATTGGTACTGGAAAGAATATGATTATTGCTGAATGGCTTCACTTCCAACCCTTGGCATTGCCTGGATCAAAGCTTCCTTATTTACTTCTTAATATATATGTTGTATCCCCCTTAATCCAAAGTCTTTCAGGATAGGGACTCTCTTTTATGGTCACTTCCCTCAGAAGGAAAGAGTAGTAGTTGGAGACAGTTTGAGATTTAGTTGAGGAAGACACAAACAAGTGAGATAGCGAGCAGAGACCAGAATTTCATTGAGAGTATCCTCTGGCAGCAAAGAAGAGAGTCAGCTGTGAATTCAACAGAGAACTAGCCTCAGCATTGTAGCTTTGGACTGCAGACAGAGCTGTGGAAGGAGAGAAAAGACTTCAAAGCACCACAATATTGGAGTTGTGAATGGGTGACTTACTGAATAAATGAAAGTAAGTACTTATTAATTACTTAATATGTACTAAACATCATATTTACAAAATACAAGCAAGCAAGAGAGTTCCAACCTTCAAAGAACTTGGATACTGATAAGGAAAGACAGCATATAAAAGGGAGCTAAAGTTAGAAGGGGGGAAAATTAGGGAGACTAAGCATATGACAGAAGAGTTTGGAAATGGTTAAAGAACTAAGCATAGCAGTCTAATTATGGCCAGGATATGGTAAAAGATTACCTATTTGAGCCTAATGTCTCAGGAATAGTTGGGATCTCCCTTTTTACCCTATATGTATGCTTAAATGCCATCATTCTTTAAGACTGAGCTACTCTTTTCCTGGACAGTCTACATATTTGTGGAAAAGAATGTCACAGTTTTACTAGGGGATAGGTAGGAATGTTTTATAGATACCATTTAAAAAAAATTTAGGCCATGATAGTAAATGTGTTGGCTATGAGTTAAATGTATATACTATCTGACAGAGCAAGAGAAAGTACATCAGTGGGACTCTTGAGCTATAGTTTTAGGAGCCTAGATCCACAGGATATGCAGGAACCTATAGGAGTAGTCGTCATCCCCAGAGAAAGTATAAGAGGGAGGGCTACATAAATCACTTGAAAACAATAAATGCCGCATAACAGTTTCTAATCCCAAGTGTCTCACATTGTGTTTTCTATCCAGTAAAGCACTTAAAAAATGTTGACTGAATTGCCCCAAAGAATTCATCTCAGCCACACTTTCAAGAAAACCTCATTTTTAAAACTTACATCCATAGCATCAACTACAATGCTACTTGAGTGAATGAGGAAAATAGGGTAGCAAAATGAAGATAACATCCATTTTCTTGGCTACAATCATTCTCAAGCTAATTTACTAGTGTTAAATTTAACACTGCTTGGTTTAGTTTTGTTTAAAATATCTGTTGGCCAGAGAGAAGCACTTGAGCAATTATTTGAAGTGGTGTCAAATGTTATAAATGTTTATTCTTTATTCAGACTAATCTGCACAGACTAATTTGCATTTGGCTCATGATTTGTTCAGTGACATATGGTTACAATTTTTAAAGAAGATACTTCTTTAGGTAAAAAAGCATGGGGTCAGAATATAATAAATATGTCTCTGTATTATGGCATTTATCCCAAGTAAATGTTCTAACTATAGTGACTTGATAAAAGGATAGGTTATGATGGGACAGTATTTTTTTTATCTTTGATTGTACTTTTTCTCCTCACACTGAAGACATTAAAATGATATTTTCCATTACATTTTAAAATATGCTTTTGTTCTTTCACTGTTCATAAAAATCACAGAAGGAGGAATGAAATGGAAATACTCTTTTGAAAATCTTCCTTTAGTTTCAATTATCCAAGGGACAAAGCTCCAATGACTTATTGGTACCTTCTTCAATATTGTATTTATTTCCAAGTTCTGATTAAAGGAAAAATAAGATTCTTTAGAGAAGCACCCTTCCAGTTAGTAGAATGAAAGTTTCATTAGGAACCACGATTTTCCACTACACTTTAAAGATTTACCAAAGAGAAGGAAAAATCTACAAATAAACAATTAAATTAAAGAAAAGAAAAAACTGAAAATTACTGATATGATGAAAATATACTGGAACACAACTGAAAATAAAAGCACCAGAACCAATACAAATTAAAATAATAATCTGTTGCCAAATATATTCTGAATTTTCTCTGAAAGTTAAAATAAAGGGCAAATTACAAAGAGAAAGAATTAACAATATCTCAACAAGGAAAAGCCCAAGATTCAACAAGTCTAGGCACATGACAATTAAACTGCTTACAATGATAAGGGGAAAAAATAATTTAAACTACATGAAAAATACAACACACACACACACACACACACTAATCCTATCACTCCCAATTTGCTAAGGATAAAGGATTATCATAGAAAGAAATGCAACATATAGTTGTTCAATATGTTATTTAAAGGTAAGCAATGGACATCTGTTGATCATTTAGACTTTGAAAAAAATTATAAAGAAAAATTCACCACAGAATCAGAGTTGGAGGGAATCTGAGTGGTTATGTACTCTGACCTGAGCTTGATTAGGCATCTTTTCCACAATATACTAAACAAATAGTCATCCTGCCTTTGCTTGAAGATACTTTTGTGAGAAGGATATCACCTCTTGAAGCTACTCATTTTGGTAATACTATGAATCCATTCTAATTGTTAGGACATTTTCCCCAACTTCAACCCAAAATTTTGTGACTGCCTCCCTCCACCCCCATTTTTCCTAATTCTGTCCTTTTCGCTGAGCAGAACAAAATTAATATTTCTCTGAAATGACTATCTTTCAGAAGCTTAAAGACAGTGATTCACTGAATGGTTTTTTTTGTATAAATATACCTAGTTTCTTCAACTAATCCTTAACATAATGTGGTATCAAAATCTTTCACCTGCTTGACCATCCCTCGATGTTCTCTAGGTTCTCATGGTCCCTAAATTGTTCTTGAAATCAACACAATACTACAATGTAGTTTGAACATTGAAGAAGACAGAAAGATTACACCACCATGGTCCTGGATACTACATATTTGAGGCCTTCTATTTTATTAAATGCTAAGTGTTTTACATGAAACTTTGCTCTTCATTTTATCTTTATCTTTGTTGGTGATTATTAAGTTATAGTGAAACATCTTTAAAAACTCCAACCTTTCTTGGTTTGATTCCAAAACAAAAAAAAAACATTCCTCTTTTTCCCTACTCACTTGAAATTCTTCTTGCCATTATTTCAACCACATAGTCTACTTATTATAGAGACCCTTCCTTTGAAATTACTAGCCATGTTAGCATAACTCCACTTTATCTAAAGGTTCTTCCTTATTAATCATCCAATTCAATTGAAGACAAATATAAGTCTGTCTTTTCTAGGATTTCTCTCTACCTTTTTATTAGACTTGATACCTTTCTTAATTCAAAAGCTATTTTCTGTAGTAGCAGTTTCTCAAAAATATTGTGAGGATACTGAATTGTTCTAATAAATATCTGAGTAAATATTTTAAAATCATGCATTTTATGTAATCAGCTTTTAATGTCAAATTACACTAGCTCTTAACATATTGACTTTGCAAACATACTAATAATTTACTTTTAGTGTTAGCACTAAAATTGGTCCAGTTTTAAATCTTAAGGAATAGAAACATAGCTACATATCCACTAATTCTTATTCTATGGATTTTCTTAATATATGAACCATAAAGTCATGTGGAGGTATGCATGAATACCTGTGCCTATTAGTTCTGCTGATCCTTAAGTTTCTCGAGGTCTATTTTGGTCCCTCAAAGACAAAGTAGAATTCATGACAGGTCCAGAAAATCCTACCCCTTTCTGGAATTACAGGCTTTGTCTAAGACCAGTAGAGTTGAGGAAGGGCCCTGCTTTATACTTAGGAGGGAAAAAGAAATTAGAGCTTTCTTTCAAATATATCAACAGACCCCAGTTGTGTATTACCAACTACTCCCTCCACATAAGGTCTCCCAGAAAATTACCCCTGGTTTGAAGAACATTTACAGTCAATATCCCTTTAAAACCATGATTCACATATCCCCATTGATATATTTTCTTTTGTTAAGCCAGTCAGAGGATATATTAGTTCAAAGAAAATAATAATAAAAATGAAGAGCAAAATGTACCAAGAAAGATTTATCCCCTGTGCAGTGATACATGGATTATATCTATATCATATATATATATATACATATATATATATATATTATATCTATGATTACATATCTATATCTATATCATAATCTGTCATAGACTATGCAACCACCCATGGGTAGTGGACCTACACAGGGAGTACAAATAAATAGAGAACATATGTGAGTGAATACATATTAAAAAGCCACACATATGATCAGGCAGCAGGTATAACCAGGGCAACTTGCAGTTCAGACAATGAAGAATCATAGATGTTCTTTATGTGATGGTGATGTCATTATGCTGCTCTTTGCTGGGTATCTTTAGCTAGCTGGTGCTGCTTTCTGCTGCCATCTGCTGGTCTTCAACTGCCATGTGATTTCTTCTCATGGGGGCAGGTTTATCACCTCTTTAATTTATAATCTCCATAGCTGTTTTTGGCTCTTTTATCACACAAGCCCCGCACCAGCAGCATATAGTCAGCATAGTAGAAAAGTCTGTAGGTATTTAAAATTTTCTGTTAAACTTCTCTTTTCCTTGCTGCTAGCTAGTCATACTCTCTTGTTCGAACCTTGAGTTAGTCAGAAATTAAATACATATTGAACCCCTGGGTCATTATATTTGGTCCCCTTCATATCTTTCCATTTAGCAAAACTCTAAAAGAATTCACTAAGCCTGAATACTACTTTTTTCAGTTCCTATAATGCCACAGATGGCCACATAGGCCAATGTGACAATGAGAATGGAAAAAAAAGGCTAGGTGGAGTGTGTTAACCTGTCAACCTGTCCCCTATAGTCCTTCATGTCATTCCTCAAATTAAAATCTTTGTGTTTCAAACACATTTGGAATCCACCAAGTAAGAGTAAGTTAGATAAGAATGTGCTAAGACATCATCCTTTGGTATCATAGTAAGGGCTGGACTCATGCATTGATCAGTTATTTTAGTTCTTTCTTGCTCTCTATTACCTTGTTCCTGAGGGTAGTTTTATCAGCTTGAACCGGCACTGATATGTAGGCTTGATCAGATTCCCATCATTTTCATAATGCTGCTTATAAAACAAATGATTCAAGAAACATTTCAGGATGTGCTAAAAGGCAGGGAAATTGGAATTAAATGCACTAATGAAATCAAGTTATTTAAAATTAAGGAGAAAAAGTAAATTTAGGAAAAAAGGAAGATCAGCACTGATCCTTTAGAATTACGTACACGATGATTTTATTTGGGAATAATGCTTTGGTTTGGGAAAATTAAGTATTATTCATTTCATTTTAAAAAGCAAAGACAAAATGATTTTGATTTGTGTTATATGAAACCAGATTATAAAATCAACAATTCATAATAGAAAATTTCCTACTTTTAGTTTTTCTGAATGACCTAATTATTAGTAAAATTAAAGAAATGTTCATAGTCCATATATTCAGAAGTGATAATTAAGTGATATTGAATCATCAACTATAGGAAAATATATAATGACTTTTTAATGTCATGTTATTTTTTCTTCAAACATGTTAGTGTTGCTGTTTTTAATAATCTCCTTCCTTTTCCCTTTAAAATAACTTCAGTGCTATAACTGTTAGATGTAACCTTCTTTCTTACCCATCACAATTATTTTGTTATAAGAGATTTGATCAATATTTGTTTTGTCCCAGGAACTCTGAGTATAGGACAAAAGAGGCAACTATCAAGAAGGTCAGGTTACTGGGGCATATCTAACCAATTGGAAAAACATTAATTTCTTCTGAGTAGACTGAGTCAATATGATAAAAATGACAATTCTACCTAAAATAATTTATGTATTCAGTTCCGTACCAATCAAACCGCCAAAAATTAATTTATAACAAATTCTGTTAGACCTGGGTGAGAGAAGAGCACTGTCTGCTGCCTGCTCCCAGGGTGGTAGATGCAGCAGCTACAGTGGCTACAGCAGTCAGTAGACTACTTTCAGACATCCAGGCCCACAGATTATGGGGCAACCAAGTGACTGATTGGAGGGAAATTGCAAGAATCTCTTTGCTGGACCTGATATCTATATATATAAAATATCTCATAACATATAATTAGTATATTAATAATTATATTAGTTATTCTACCTAAAGTAATTTATGTATTAAGTTCCATACCAATCAAACCACCAAAAATTAATTAATAACAAATTCTGTTGGACCTGGGTGAGAGAAGAGCACTGTATGGCACCTGGATCTGGGTCACAGTCTTGGGTGGCAGTTCTGGGGTGAAGAGGAGCTTGTGGTGGCTGTGGAGAGGGAATTCTCCTCACAGTTCTGAGGTAGGTGTCTAGAAGTAACTTTGAAAACAGAATTTGAGACACAGCACACTCCGCTCTGGAAGCAGAGTTCTACCATGGCAGAGAGCTGAAAAGTCAAGAAACTGTCTGAAAAAAATGAGCAAACAAAGGAAAAGAAATCAGACTATAGAATGCTTATTTGGTGACAAAGATGATCAAAACATAGAACCAAAATTCCTGTATCAAAAGCCTCCAAGAAAAAGATGAATTGGTCACTGGCCATGAAGGAGTTCAAAAAGAATTTTTAAAATCAAGTAAGAGAAGTAGGGGAAAAATTGGTAAAACAAATTAGAATGATGCAAGAAAATAATTTTTTAAAATATCTTGAGTCAACAGCTTGCTAAAGAAGACCAACAAACAAAAAAATACTGAAGAAAATAACACATTAAAAAGTAGATTGACTCAAAAAAAAGTTCAAAAAGCTAATAAGGATAACAATGCCTCAAAAAGCAGAATTAGTCAAATGGAAAGGGAAGTCCAAAAGCTACTGAAGAAAATAATTTCTTCAGAATTAGAATGGAATAAATGGAAGCTAATGACTTTATGAGAAATCAAAATATCCAACAGATTTTTAAAAAGCAAAAAAATAGAAGACAATGTAAAATATCTTAATGGAAAAACAACTGACCTGGAAAATAGATCCAGGAGAGATAATCTGAAAATTACTGGACTACCTGAAAGCCATGATCAAAAAAAGAGCTTAGACATCATCTTTCAAGAAATTATGAAGGAAAACTGTCTTGATATTCTAGAACCAGAAGGTAAAATTGAAATTGAAGGAATCCACTGATAGCCTCTTAAAAAAGATCGCTCATCCCCACAAAATAAAAACTCCCCAGAATATTATAGCCATATTCCAGAGTTCCTAGGTCAAGGAGAAAATATTGCAAGCAGTCAAGAGAAAGTAATTCAAGTATTGTGGAAAAGCAATCAGGATAGCACAAGATCTAGCAGTTTCTACATTAAGGGATTGAAGGTCTTAGAATACGATATTCTGGAGATCAAAGGGACTAGGATTAAAACCAAGAATCACATACCTAGAAAAGCTGAGTTTAATACTTCAGGGGAAAATATGGTCATTCAATGAAATAGAGGACTTTCCAGGATTTTTGATGAAAAGACTAGAGCTGAAAAGAAAATTTGACTTGAAAATGATGATATTTGTAACTCATGAGACTTTTTTCAGTATTAGGATAGTTGAAAGAAATATATATATCTATATATGAATATGCATATATATATGAATATGCATGTGTGTATGTATGTATATATGCATATATGTGTGTATATGTATACATAGATAGGGCAGAGGATGAGTTGAATATGAAGAGATCATATCTAAAATATAAAATTAAGAGGTGAAAAAGGAGTATATTGGGAGAAGGAGAAAAGGAGAGACAGAATAGGGTAAATTATCTCACATTAAAGAGTCAAGAGAAAATTATTTCAGTCGAGAGGAAGGGAGGGGACGTGAAAAGGAATAAGTCAACCATGCTCTCATTGGATCTGGCTTAAGAGGGAATAACATACACACTCAATTGTGCATCTTAAGCTACAGGAAAATAATGGGGGAAGGGGATAAGAGAGGGAGATGATGTGAGGGAGGGCACATTGGCGGAGCTGCTAGTTATGAGGAAACACTTTCGAAAAGGGACAGAGTCATTTAAAGTTACTGTCGACATTATAAAATATTTGGGAATCAATGTGCCAAAACAAACCCAGTACCTTTATGAACACAACTACAAAACACTTTTCACACAAATAAAATCAGATCTAACTCATTAGAAGAACATCCATTGCTCATGGCTGGGTCAAACTAATATAATAAAAATTACAATTTTACCCAAATTAAATTACATATTTAGTGCCATACCAATCAATCTACCAAAAAATTACTTTATAGAATGAGAGGAAAAATGGTGACAAAATTCATTTGGAAGAACAAAAAGTCAAGAACATGAAAGCAATTAATGAAAAGAAATGCTAGGGAAGTTGGCCTAGCCATATCAGATTTCAATCTCTATTATAAAGCAGCAGTCATCAAAACTGCTTGGTACTGGCTAAGGAATAGAATAGTGGATCAATGGAATAGATTGAGTGCAAAAGACTCACTAGTCAATGATTATATTAATATATTGTTTGATAAGCCCAAAGACCCCAGTTTCTGGGACAAGAAATCACTATTTGACAAAAACTGCTGGGAAAATTGGAATATAGTATGGCAGAAGCTGGGCATAGACCATCATCTCATGCCATACATGAAAGTCAAGTCTAAATGGGTGCACAATCTAGGTATAAAGGCTGATACAGTAAATAATCTGGGGAAGCAAGTGTAATGCCAAGCAAAGGCAACTTCCAAGGTTTGGATTACCAGCACAGCAAATCCCATTTTTTCAGCAAGCATTCACAGAACAGAGAAAGTCAAAATACAGTATAACTCATACATTTCACAAGTAAGTTCTCAATTCAATCCAGGTCAGTCAAAGTCTCTTCTCAAATGGAGATCAGTTTCCAATCATAAAAAATGTACATTCACACAAAGGCCAAAGGTTTCCCACCCCTGGACTCAAAGTAATTACAATATCATCCATTAATACCAAACACTTTCTCAAAAGGGAGCAGGAGAGCACAAAAGGACATCTACCTGTAAGCCATAACAAGGTCAAGATATCATCTCAGCATTGAATACCCAAGGAAAGGCCCTTCTTTCATTTTTGCTGGAGACAAGCCCTGAGCAATCTCAGTTTTCCTGCGGAGACAAGGCTCAGCAAAGCCATAGCAAGTGTCCTCATCAATTCACTCTCTGCCTGTAGAACAGTAACAGAACCCCTGAAAGTATCAGCAAGGCCCCCTT
>CM053596.1:114175071-114204723 GCA_028646575.1 Pseudocheirus occidentalis
AGCTATTAGGAGGCCATCACCATCTCTGCAGCCCTCTCCAGCTTAGGATCACTGAAAACACTCCTCAGGACACCATCCAAGACCATGATCCCGATCCAGGCAAGTCAAGGCAAGAACACTTAGCCTCTGAGTGAATGCTTTGCCCCCCCTGCAATCTGCAGGCCAGGAGCTTCTGAAGAGCCACTTCAGACTGCTTCTAGCTCTGGAGGCAGTTGGCCAGACCCTGTCCTCCAAATTTAGCCAAATTCCACTGACCTTTTCCCTTTGTCCTTGGCTCTTATGTGTTGGTAATTCTGGAAACTACCACAGCTGCCAGTGATTTGCTCTCCTGAAAGCTCCAGCCAGGGCATCTCCTGGACAGCCTGGAGCTAAAATGGCATAGGTCTGGGCTCTGTTCCCAGTGTGCTGCGATGAGCCCTTTCCGTCCATCTGCTGGGTTGCCGTCAATGGGAACCTGGTTTCTCTGTCATTTTATGAGTTCTGGGGCTCTAAAATTTGTTTAGAGTCAAATTTTATAGATATTTGAGGTAGTTATGGTGGGAGCCACCACCACTAAAGATTTTTCACAATAGAAGTGACATGATCAGATCACTACATAAAGAAGACTGTTTTAGCTACTGCAGAAGGGATAGATTTGAGTGTGTGTAGGGTATTAAAGAGTAGAGGTAAGAAGACATTTGTTAAGAAACCACTGCTACAAGTAATTGCAATACTACAATTACTCCAAGTAAAGAAGGAATATATATAAAGGGATGGTCTACATATTACATTTTGGACTTCCATATTACATTGGTGGAATCAGTAGGCCTTGGTGACTGATTTGGTATGAGAGATGAGGAAGAGGCAAGAGTCAGAGGTAATAACAAAATTTTTACTTTTAACTTTATGTAAATAGAGAAGGTCCTGAGAGAATGGCTGAATTTGGTAGAATGGATATTTGCTGAACACCTACTCTATACATGCAGGCTACTGGATAGGCATATGGGAATTGGGATAAGGAGGGGAAAAGAAAGATGTAAAGTATGAAACAGTTTCTGCCCTTTCATCATGGTTGGCTATGTCAAGATTATAAGGCATTTTATGATAAGGATATAATTGATGTTGCAGAAAGAAGTGTCATTGAGGCTCAGAGAAAGAAGTAAGAACTTCTGGTTGGTTGGAGCTCAGGTAAGGCTTCCTAGACCTGAGATGTGAAATGGGCCCTAAAGATTAGGTAAGAATTTGGTAGGTTGTAATAGGAGCCAACAGTTCTAAATGGGGGAATGGCAAAAATAAAAGTAAAGAGATGGGAAAACACAAGGACAGTATTAGACCTCAGTCTGCAAACAGTGGTGATTGGGAAGAGTCTTAGGAATATGAACTTTAACAAGGATGTGTAAATGAAGGATTTTGAGCAATGAATCACATGATTAAAGTGGATTTTGGGAAGAACCATCTTGGGAGGATATGTTTTTAACATATCATCTCTGTCTCATCTTTTAGAGTATATGATCCTAGTGGGGAAAGATCTGTGGTCTATTACTTAGGTTAGCTGGGCATTTGGTGTTTCTGATTAGGAAAAATGCAGAAAAGTTTAAGACTCAGTTAGGCCTGAAAAGCCTGTAAACAATCATAAAAGGTTAGGTTAGAGCTGGAAGGCAACTTCCTAGAGAGACCCCAGAGTAACTCCACTGACTTACAACTGAAGAAACTAAGGACCAGAAAAGCTAAGTGATCTGCCCAAGGTCACACAGGTATTAAACAGTAAATTTAGGACTCAAACATCCAGGCACCTGACATCTAAACTCCAGTGTAGCCTGCTGCTCCTCACAGAAATGGACAGCTCCAGGTTTTGCTTGAACTCCATGTTGTCCCGTTGCTGAAGAAATTTTCTCACCTGAGACTCCTGGATAGATTATGAATAACGCAGCCAATCCAATCATGTACAGAGTACATGTGTGTGCATCTTTTCCCAAATGTCAGTCCACTACTATATGTTTGTATATTGATATCCTGACTGCTTCCAATGAGGATTTAAGCTGACAAGATCCCATGTTTCCATGTGCTTTGTGGTGATGAATTTCTGAGAAATATAATGAGTCCATCAGACATATCAGTCATAGAATTAAAAGATACTTGGATTCACCCAAGTTAAGGAAATATTTCTTGGAAACTTTTTCCAATATGATATGCATTGTATGTGTCCACATACTGACAGCAAATTGTGTTGTATAGTATGTTGTTATAGACTAAATCTGTAATTTCATTGTTATAGGAAACTTCTAATGAAAAAACTGTCTCCATCAGTGAAGATCAGCATCTGCTTTGCAATGGATGGTCATAGAGAATAGCCTGAAGCACCAAGAGGTTAAGCAATTTGCTTAGAGTTACATAACCAATATGTGTTAGAGGTGAAACTTGGACCTGCATCTTCTGGGCCTCTGGGATGCCTCTCTACCTATTACAGAAAGTTGCTCCTCAATACATTTATATAATACAGATATTTCTAATTATAATATTCATAACAACATATTTATGCAACATATCTTTATATTTACATGATACATGTATAAGTATACATATATTTTTTGAGGGGTACAAACAAAAATGGGTATTAAAACAACTAACAAAAATCCACTTTCTTAACAAATTTTTCTTTTGCCATACTTATTAAGGAAGTAGGTTAGGGAATATACCTGTGATTTTTAATTAGTATAGATTTTTTTGACTGTTCAGTCATTTTTCAGCAATGACCAACTCTTTGTGATCCAATCTGGAGTTTTCTTGGCAAAGATACTGGAGAGGTTTGCCAATCCTTTCTTCATCTCATTTTACAGATGAGGAAACTGAGGGAAACAAGGTTAAGTGAGTTGCCCAGAATTATACAGCTAGTATCTGAAACCAGATTTGAATTCAGTAAGGCGAGTCCAGGCCTTGCACTCTATCCAATGACCCACCTAGCTGCCCTACAAAACCAAAGGTTGGCAAATTTTTTTCTCCAAAGGCCAGATGGTAAATATTTTAGGCTTTGTGGGCAGAGGCATCACCTTGCTATTTAATAAGAGCAAACTGTTTCCATGCCTATATGGGATGCTGATACCTGGTAATATCACAAATTCTATACCTATAGTGGCATTTAAAAGGGATATCAATAAATACAGATCCTTCAAGAAATTCTCAAGGAAAATTGCCCTGATATTTTAGAACCAGAGGGCAAAATAGAAATGGAAAGAATTCACCAATCACCTCTTGAAAAAGATCCCAAAAAGGAAACTTCTAGGAATATTATAGCCAGGTTCCAGAGTTCCCAGATCAAGGAGAAAATATTACAAGCAGCCAAGAAGAAACAATTTGAATATTGTAGAAACACAATCAGGATAACCCAGGATCTAGCAGCTTGTGCAAGGAGCTATTTAATTTCTTACGAGGGGGGGATGGCATCTTTTAAAGGAAGTTAGGCACTAAATAGCATACACCTGGCTGAGGATGATAAGGAAACCTTCTGAATCTTGGACGTGAGTTACTTACACATTCAACTCTGTTCTTTTCCCTCATTAACTAGCATTTTTAAACTTCTAAAACTGGCCATTCTACTCCTCCAATAAGGTCCCTGCTATTCACCTCTGTCATCCCAGATGAGAAAACTCCCTTTTTTCATTTCCATCCACAACATTTCTTCGAATTATAGTCTTCTAGATTTGCCTAGAAAACTTAGAACTTAATTGACTTACCCAAGTTTACACCACAAATATGTCTCAGAAGCAGAACTTGAACCCGGGTCTTTGGGGCTTCAAGGTCAGCTCTATATCCTCTGTACTACCATTGTGTATTTAAAAAGTACAACTATCAAAACTCTATGCAAAGAAATCAGGAGAAGAAAATAAGATTATGTGAGTAAAGTTCATAAATTGAAGACATATTGGGGAAATGATGGAGCAGTGATCTTGCAACTATTGTGCTTTTCAAGAAGACCCTTTAGAAACAAAAAGCCAGTAGAAAAGTAGGTTGATATGGTGACTGTTTTTTAGACTTTTTGTTAGACGAAAGAGATAAATATAGATGTAGATACAGATATAGATGTATGCATACATACATAAATACATACATACATATACATAGGCACAATAATGGTGACATTTCTGAAAACACCTTGGAAATGGTCACTTATTCAAGAGTTATGTGTAACAACATGTTGCATACATAACACTTAATTGGGAAAATTCTATCAACCTGAAAAAGCCGGTTGGTGCATAGCATATAGTAAGTGATTATCCAAAGCCTGGTAGGCAATTATGAATTACAAAGGAAGTCATTCCAACTTTCCACCCAATCTCTATAGAGTGCTTTATTTTCTAATGAACAGACCTTTCTCTAGTTGCTACTTGTTGAAAAAGCATCACTATAGCAGAATAAATCAATTTCTCATATGAGTGTTATTTCTGAAAACTTTTGAGAAATAGGCCATTGAGTTACAAAGTAAAAAGTCTGCTAAGGTTTCCATACACACAACTGCATATTTGCCTTCACTGAATAGTGCTGTATAGCTATATAATTATCTTTCTAAATAAGTCAGTTTTTATTCATCCAATTTTCATCAGAAACTCAAAATAATTTTAGTAGAGATTACATCCATATTTTTTGTGCCTATTCCAAACAAGACAACAGTTTTGGAGGACTTTTCTAAGACCATGTAGAGAAGATTAAGTTGAGTAGCTTTATCCATTGACCAATAAGCTGTCATAGAAAATTTTAATGAGTAAATGAGTCAGATGGGTTCCTGTGAGAATTTCAAAGCGCTTATGAAAAGAACATTTCTCTTTATTCTCTGCGCATTTTCTTCAGGCTGCTTCAGTGGATCTAGAATAATATTCATGTAGGGAATTACTTCCAAGGATGCAGATAGAAATCTATTCATGCCTACTCATCTATGATCTCTCATACATTGAACACAGGGGTTCCACCTGACATGTAACAGGCCATCACTGTATTGTCTTCACAGACCATGAAAATTAGTCACATATCTGTAAAAAGTTTAGCACTACAGTTGCAAACATTACTGAAAGTACACCAAAACATGGTGGGTTCCTCATTATTAAAAGGCTTAGGATAAAAGCTGGATGACCACTTCTCAGGTATGTTTTTAAAGGAAATTCTTGTTAAGACTTGAAGTTATATACAGGGACATGTGGGTGGCTCAGTGGATAAATTGCTGAGCCTGGACTCAGGAAGGCCTGAATACAAATCTGGCCCCAGACAATTACTAACTCTTTGGCCCTGGGCAAGTCACTTAACCTCTGTATGCTTCAGTTTCTTTAACTATAAAAATGGGGATAATAACAGCACCTACCTTTTATGACTGGTTGTGAGAATTGGATGAGATAATAATCATAAAGCACTTAACACAGTGCTTGGTATATAGTAAGCTCTATATAAATGTTGCTGTTGTCATGCTAGATGGTTTCTCTATAATGAGCCTGGGTCTATTGAGCAGGAAGATGCTTTGTCTAAAATCTTTGCATCTATTAATTAGAGTAAAGCCTAGCAGTCAAAGGGCAGCCAGTTGGCACAGTTGATAGAGTTCTGGGCCTGGAATAAGAAAGACTCATCTTTCTGAGTTCACATCTGGCCTCTAACCCTAACTGTGTGATCCTGGGCAAGTCACTTACCCCTATTTGCCTCAGTTTCCTTCTCTATAAAATGAGCTGAAGAAGGAAATAGCAAACCACTCCAGTATCTCTGCCAAGAAAATCCCAAACAGGGTCATGAAGTGTCCATGCTAACTGAAAAATGACTGAACACCAACATCTAGTACTCAAGAGGGTCAAAGTAGTCCAAAGGCCACTTCTTAGCAGTGTGATATTGAATAATCCCCTTCAGGTCTCTGGGCTCCAGTTCCCTCTTCTGGGAGGGTTAGACCAGACAATCTCTAATGCATCTTCCAATGCTTATCCTTTGATGCTTTAACGACAAATATATAATGAGAGATTATTATTTAGGGGCCAGTGATTGTAATATGTGGTAGTTTTCGTCAAGAGAACAAAAGGAGTTCATTTGTCACTAGCCTCCTTCCTTTTTTCAACTTACTTCCTTTCACAGGCTTTAGAAATTTTGTTTCTGTAGCCACACTGCTACAATCTATCTGTTTCTTTCACTGTCTCTGTCTCTGGTTCTGGCTTTTTCTCTCTTTTAACATATTTGGGTTTTTAAGTTATTATGAGTGTTTTAAATGAAAGCTTTGCTTTATAAACTGTGAAGGTGAAACTTATATAGAAGTCATTGGTCAGGGAATGGGAAAGGTCAGGAGAATTGACCTAATAAGGATGCCAAGTGTTTCAGATGAGAGGAGTAATTCACTGAATGGTGTGAGTAAGGGCAGAGGGCCAGGCATCTTCCCATTACTGGAACGGAAATTATTGAGTAGACAAAGGGTCAGGGACATGGCTCTGAGGGGAAAAGGTGCCAAGTGGACTATCCAGAGCAGTCACGAGGGTTCATGACCTTGAGTGATCAAGGAGAACTCTGTGTTTTTATTATAGGCTTAAAAGGCATAGATACTTCTGAAGAGAATCTAACATCTGTTCTGTAGAGGCCTCAAATCCAATGCAAAAGACCAAAGTATATTTTCCATTTCTTTGACTTTTAGAATCTTTTACAATTCTGGAATGTTTCAGAGATAAAGATTATCAGAAGTTTGGGGGCTGAACTTGAATCTGGAAATAGTAATAGAATTCCTAAGCTATGTGCCCCAAGCTGGTTTGCACAGAACATAAAACAGTAGCTGGGAATCTATGAATCTGATTATTTGTTGTCTCTTTTAACAAAAAACAAACCAAAATACAGAGAAGACTATTAATTAACCCCAATTTATCCTAAATGTAGTTGTTTGCAAAATTGTTTATATACTATCTCTCCCATTAGACTGTAAGTTTCTTGAGAGTAGGGATAGTCTTACCTTTCTTTGTAGCTCCAGCACTAAGCACAATATGGGGCACCTAAGAGGAATTTAATAAAAGGTTTTTTTACTGACAAGACTCACTGGTACTCAATTCATCAACAACTCAGTTAGTCAAAAGCAATATATCCCTTGAATAGCTGCTTTTTGCTAGGTGATAAATTAATGTTCCAAAATATAATCGCTTACCACCAATATTTTTAATTTGTATATATGAGAGGTTTGCCAACTGCAGGTAAGCACCAAATCTGGGCCTACTGCCTGTTTCTATGTGGCCTGTGAGATCCAGGCCCACTGCCTACTTCTATATGGCTTATAAACTGATAATTTAAAAATACATTTAAAAAAATAAAATTTTATTTAAATAGATTTAAAAAAAACCCCACCTCATAGTAGCAGAAAGAGGGCCAGGGCCTTGGTTTGCCAACCCTTGGAATAAATTATTCCTTTTTTTGAAATTTGCACCAGGTAATCCTGGCAAATTGGTTATAAATTTCTTCACTTTTTCATACTTGGGAAACAGACTTGGGATTGCCTAGTCCAAGTAACCTGACTTTTTTTTTTATAGCATACAATATCCTGAGAATTTTTGCTTGGCAGTTTTTAATCTTAGATTTGTCACTTAATTGTTCATTGGAAGGTCCTTAGCAAAACATGTTATATAAATTCTAAGTATGTTTATTTTTGCTAAGTTAAGTTCCCTCTGCCTGGTTTCCCCATCCCTCTCCCACTTAAAGACCTGATCTTCCTTTGCAAGGCATTTGGCAACATAGCAATTTCCTTTGTCAGTAGAAAATAGTCTGGGCAATGAAGTAAACTTCCCCTCCCCCACAAACTCCAACATTCTATTAAATGAAATACAAAAATCACATTAGGATTTTCTTTAGCATCATAGGCTACACCAGGTTATTAGACTTTTTTCTTGAAAGGCATTATCTAGAATGTTGTTCTTGGAGAATCTCATTGCTTGCCAGTTAATTTCTACCATTTGAAACTTTGTGACCCGTTTTGACTGCCCTGTAAATAAATAGTAACCATTAGTATTTGTAAATATGCTAGTTATCTCATGTAATCTTTTTGGGGAGGCTTTCTCATTTTATGCTTATTGAAAGCATGAGGAGACAAAAACAATTAGATTTTATGGATGAAATTATACAGGAAAAACATTTTAAAGTTATACAACTGAGGGTTACAAAGAATTTGATATCCTGCTCTATTTATTGTTTTTGGTGAGTAGTATTCTATTTTTTCCAATTACATGTAAAGATAGTTTCCTTTTTTTTTTGCTTTTTAGAGGGCAATTGGGGTTAAAGGTGACTTGCCCAAGGTCATGTGGCTAGTAAACGTTTAAGTGTCTAAGGCCAGATTTGAACTTAGGCCCTCTTGACTCCATGGCCAGTGCTCTATTCACTGATCCACCTAGCCACCCACCTAAAGATAGTTTTTCAATTTTCATATTTATAAGATTCTGAGGTTCAGATTTTTTCTCCCTCCCATTACAACTCCCAAAGATGGTAAGCAATTTGATATGTCATACATGTACAATCATGTAAACATATTTCCACATTAGTTGTCTTGTGACAGAAGAAATAGAGCAAAAGGGAAAAGCCATACCAAAAAAAAAAAAACCACCACCAACAACAAAAGTGAAAATGGTATGCTTTGGTCTGCATTCAGACTCCATAATTATTTCTCTGGATGTGGATAGCATTTTCCATCATGGGTCTTTTGGAATTACCTTGGATCATTCTTTGCTGAGAAGAGCTAAATCAATCCTAGTTGATCATTGCACAATGTTGCGGTTACTGTATTTGATGTTGTCCTGGTTCTTCTATTCGCTTTACATAGCATAAGTTCATGTAAGTCTTTCTGAGTTTTTTCTGAAATCTACCTGTTCATCATTTCTTATGGCATAATAGTATTCCATTATATCCACATACCACAATTTGTTCGGCCATTCACCAGTTGATGGGCATTCTCTCAATTTCCTTTTATTTGCTACCTCATAAAGAGCTGCTAAATTTATTTTTGTACACATAGGTCCTTTTCACTTTGTTATAATCCCTTTAGGATACAGACTTAGTAGCAGTACTGAAGAATCAAAGGGTATTCAAGTTTTACATCCCTTTGGGCATAGTTCCAAATTGCTTACCAGAATGGTTGAATCAGTTCACAACCACACCAACAATACATTAGTGTTCCAATTTTCCCCATCTTCTCCAACATTTATCATTTTACCTTTTTTTATTATATTAGCCAATCAGGTAGGTGTGAGGTGGTACCTAAGAGTTGTTTTAATTTGCACTTCTCTAATCAGTAGTGATGTAGAGCATTTTTTTATATGATTCTAAATAGCTTTGCCTAAAAACTGCCTGTTAATATCCTTTGACCATTTATCAATTGGGGAATGACTTGTATTCTTTAAAAAAAATGACTCAGTTCTTTGTGTATTTGAGAAATGCCACCTTTGTCAGAAACACTTGCTATTAAAATTGTTTCCCTTCTGCTTTCTTTGTGATCACGGTTGTGCTGGTTTTGTTTGTGTAAAAGAAAAATGTCATTTAATGTGATAAAAATTATCCATTTTGCATTTTATAATGTTCTGAGTCTCTTGTTTAGTCATAAATTCTTCCCTTCTTCACAGATCTGATAGGTAAACTATTCCTAGCTCTCCTAATTTGCTAATGGTATCACCTTTTATTTCAAAATCATGTAACCATTTTAATATAATCTTAGTATACAGTGTGAGGTGTTCTTCTATGCCTAGTTACTGTCATACTATATTCCAGTTTTCCCATCAGATTTTGTCAAATAGTGAGTCTTTACCCTAGAAACTGGAGTCTTTGAATTTCTCAAACAGTAGATTACAATAATAATTTACAATTGTGTCTTATGTACATACCTATTCCACTGCTCTGTCATTCTGTTTCCTAACCAGCACCAAATAGTTTGGATGATTGTTACTTTATAATATAGTTTTAGATCTGGTATTGCTAGGCCACCTCACTTTGAATTTTCTCCTTAATTTCCTTGATATCTGGGCCTTTTCTTCTTCCATATGAATGTCACTATTATTTTTCCCAGCTCTCTAAAATAATATTTTTGTAGCTTGATTGGTATGACACTGAATAAGTAAATTAATTTAGGTGGACTTGTCTTTTTTTATCATATTAGCTTGGACTACCCATGAGCAATTGATATTTTTCCATTTGATTAGATCTGACTTTATTTGTGTGAAAAGTGTTTTGTAATTGTGTTCCTGGGTTTGTCTTGGCAAGTACACTCTCAGATACTTTGTATTGTCTACAGTTATTTTAAATGGCACTTTTCTTTCTGTCTCTTGCTGTTGGCCATTGTTGGTAATATATAGAAATCCTGATCATTTATGTGGATTTATTTTATATCACGCAACTTTGCTAAAACTGTCAATTATTTCAAGTAGGTTTTTAGTTGATTCTCTAGAATTCTCTTAAACATTCCATTGTGTTATTTGCAAAGAAAGATAATTTTGTGTCCTCATAACCTATTCTAATCCCTTCAGTTTCTTTTTCCTTTCTTATTGCTAAAGCTAACTTTTGTAGTACAACATTGTCTAATAGTGGTGATTATAGGCATCCTTGTTTCACCTCTGAGCTTTTTGGAAAGACTTCTAGTCTATACTCATTATAGATTATCCTTGCTGATGTTTTAGATTGGTACTACTTATTATTTTAAGTTGAGTTCCATTTATTCCTTTACTCTCTAGTGTTTTTAATAAAAATTGGTGCTGTATTTTGTCAAAAGTTTTTTCTGCCTCTATTAAGATAATTGTGTGTTTTCTGCTGGATGTGTTATTGATATAGTCAGTTATGCTAATAGTTTTCCTAATATCGAACCAGCCATACATTACTGGTTTGAATTGCACCAGGTTATAGTGTATTATCCTGGTGATAAATTGTTGTAATCACTTTGGTAATAGTTAATTTAAAATTCATACATCAATGTTCATTAGGGAAATAGGTTCATAATTTTCTTTTTCTGTTTTGACTCTTCCTCATTTGGGTATCAGCACCATATTTGTATCATAAAAGGAATTTGCTAGAACTTTTTCACTTATTTTTCCCTATACCTTATAAAATATTGGAATTAAGTGTCCTTTAAATGTTTTGTAGAATTAACTTATAAATCCATCTGATCCTGGAGATTTTTTCTTAGGGAGTTCATTGATGGTTTCTTCAATTTTTTTTTCTAAATTGCAATTATTTAAATATTTTATTTCTTCTGTTAACCTGGGCAATTTATATTTTTATAAATAATCACCTATTTCACATAGATTGTCAGATATATTGGCACAGTTGGGCAAAATAGTTCTTAATTATCGCTTTAATTTACTCTTTATTGGTGGTGAATTCACTCTTTTGATTTTTGATACTGGTAATCTGGTTTTCTTCTTTCTTTTTCTTAAAATCAAATTAACCAAAGGTTTATCTATTTTGTTGTTTTTTTTTTTATGAAACCAACTCTTAGTTTTATTTATTAGTTCAGTAGATTTCTTTCAGTTTTAACAATTTCTCCTTTGATTTTTGAGAATTTCTAATTTGGTATTTAGTTGGGAACATTTTTTTCTAGCTTTTATTCATGTAAACATTTAGAGAAATAATTTCCCTTAAGTATTGCCTTCGTCACATCCCATAAATTTAGGTATATTTTCTCATTATTGTCATTCTCTTTGTTAAAATTATTGTTTCTGTGATTTGTTGCTTGACCCATTCATTCTTAAGGATTAGATTAATTTCCATTTAATTTTCAGTTTATCTTTCCACAACCCTTGATTACATGTAGTTTTTATTGCATTATGATCTGAAAAGGATGCATTTAATATTTCTGCCTTTCTGCATTTGATTGTGAGGATTTTATGCCCTAATACATGGTCAGTTTTTGCATAGGTGCCATGTACTGAAGAGAAAAAGATATATTCCTTTCCACCCCCAGTTGTTTTTCTCCAAAGGTCTATCATATCTTACTTTTCTAAAATTCTATTCACCTCCTTAACTTCTTTCTTGTTTATTTTGTGATTAATCTAGTTATGAGAGGAAGAGGTTGAAGTCCCCCACTAATTTAATTTTGTTGTCTATTTCTCCCTCTGACTCACTTTACTTCTCCTCTAAGAATTTGGATGATATAACACTTAGTGCATATATATTTAGTATTTATATCACTTTGTTGTCTATGTTACCTTTTAGCAAGATGGAATTTCCTTCCTTGTCTATTTTAATTAGATCTATTTTTGCTTTTGCTTTGTCTGAGACGTAGATTTCTACCCCTGCTTTTCTTTTTATTCAGCTTAAGCACAATGTATTCTGCTCCAGTCTTTTACCTTAACTCTGTGTGTGTCTCTCTGCTTCAGATGTGTTTCTTATATACCACATGTTGTAGGATTTTAGTTTTTAATCTACTCTGTTATTCACTTTCATCACATGGGAGAATTAATCCCATTCCAATTCACAATTATGATTATTTTGTTTATTTTCTCCTTGACTTGGTAGTTCTGGAATTTGGCTGCAATATTCCTTGTAGTTTTCATTTGGGATCTCTTTCAGGAAGTGATCGGTGCATTCTTTTAATGACTATTTTACTCTCTGGTTCTAGGATATCAGGGGCAATTTTCCTTGCTAATTTCTTGAAAGATGCTCTCCAGGCCCTTTTTTTTTTTTGATCACGGCTTTTGGGTAGTCAATAATTCTTAAATTATCTCTCCTGGATCTATTTTCCATGTTAGTTGTTTTTTCCAATGAACTATTTTACATTCTCTTCTTTATTTTTCCCATTCTTTTGATTCTGTTGGACTAATTCTTGATGTTTCCGAGTCATTAGCTTCCACTTGCCTAATTCTAATTTTTAAGGAATTATTTTCTTCAATTAGCTTTTGTACCTGCTTTTCCATTTGGTCAATTCTACTTTTAAAGGAGTTGTTTTCTTCAGTCGATTTTTTTCCTACCTGACCAATTCTATTTTTAAGGAGTTGTTTTCTTTAGTTGATATCTTTGTTTCCTTTTCTAATTTGTTGATTCTTTTTTTTTCATAATTTTCTTGCACAACTCTGATTTCTTTTCCCAATTTTTCTTCCACCTTTCTTAGTTGATTATTAAAATCTTTTTAGAGTTTTTCAAAGAGGACTTTTGTACTTGAGGCCAATTCATATTCCTTATTGAGGCTTCAAATGTCAACATTTTGATGGTATTGTCCTCTTTTGAATCTGTTTTGATCTTCCCCATTGCCATAGCCATTTTCTATGGCCAATGCATTCTTTCTCTTTGTTCATTTTTAAAAGCTGAACTCTGCTTCTAGGGTACAGGGGGCATTGCCCCAAGCTTCTTGTGCTGGAGGACAGCCCTCGGTTACTGGCTTTCTGCACAGGGGCCCCTGGGGCTGGTGGATGTCTCATTCAACATCAATTGTTATATTCCATTGTCAATTCCCAAAGACATAAATTCTTTTTTTCATGACATAGTATAGTCATGACTATCCCTTGTCAGGGCATAAATCATTTCAAACTCTAAGCTTATGGTAGTCATAGGGTGTTCCTCTCTGCCAGTGAGGCACAAATCTTGAACTTTGAAGGAGCCTTTGTTGATGCAGTGATACTTCAACTAAATGCCAATACCTTTAGGATATAATCACCTTCCCTGCAAGGTGAATAATGCAGTGTATTATAGAAAGAATAAAATTTATTTGTTGCCTCTTTTATATTCAGTATCAGTTTGCTTGATGGAGGGGCATTGTTTTAGCAGTAGTTGTAGTTAATTATTGGCATGAAAGTACTTTGACACAGCAAAGTTTCGTTCCATCTTCACATATTGTTCTTTGACAATATAGAAATTTTCCACAAAACTGTTTCAGTAGCAGTTCCCCTAAGCTCAGTAAAACTTTGTGGAGATAATGAATATAGGCTCTTAATTTTTGTGCCAATTTATTTATATTGCAGGCAATTTTTGTTCACATTAGAGCACTGGTAGGAAACTGCTAATTTTGGATCAATCATAGCTGAGTAGCTCAACCAGATAACACAAGAAGGGGAAATCTTGCCTATCAAAAAAGAAAAGGAAAACAAACAAAACACTGTACTCCAGATTCCCTCATTCCTTTGGCATTCCACTTTAAAAACCACAAGTAACCAAGGATTTCAATTTCAATGTCTAAGAAATGTAAGAATGACATTTTAGTGACATAAAGTTCTACTGTGTTTATGCTTTTTCCAGGATCAAGTAAGAACTACATGTGTGCACAATATAGATTGTGCTCTGTTACAGAAAAAGGTGGTACAGGTTGAAGAATACCTCTATTCTCTGGTGCATTCTGGGCAATGAACTCTTTTTTTTGAGATAACAAAAAAATTCTTCAAGAGAAAACAAAGAAGAGAAATAGGCGGAGGGGGATCCACAGCTGTGTCACATGTTTGGAGAATAGAACATAATGCAAAGAAGGAAGGAAAGAAGGAAAATTAAACCTTGTGAGCTTGGGGAAAAAATGAGGCTATCTCTGTTGAGGATAGAGCTGGAACCTTCAAGGAGAAAGCAAATCTCTCCGTTCCATGAAATGATGGTGAGGTTTCCCTGAAAAGGAACATCTAATTTTGATCACAGAAAGTATGGATTAGTCATGTGGACTGGTGATTGTGTGCTGATGGATATCAAGGCAGCAATATATTTATCTGGTATGAACAACTGCGTGGTAAAGCAACTTGCTGAGGCTTCCTTCTAAAATGTAAGGGAGACTTTCCCAAAGCTTGACAGATTTGACACTGAATATCCAGTTTTGGTGAGTTGACCTAGAAATTATTTTGAAAGGATATGAAGAACTTAGCAACAAATGGAGGGCTTCTAAAATAATAGCACGTGATAGTATGGAGTTTAGAAAATGAAGACAGATATGAAAAATAACAGTAGGCTGGGTGGACACTTTTGGAAACAGTGTTTGGATTCATGGATCAGGACTCTAGTACATAATGAACAAAATAGTGGACAGGAATAGAGTACATCTAACAATGGACAGGAAGAATCTATTTCCCTTGCAACGTGTAGAATTAATCACAGTGGTTTTAAGTGAAAGTGAAAAGAAGTTTATTATCCATTTGCATTGGTCAAGCTATACACCACAGAAAATAGCAGGCATGACATAGGAATATTAACAGGGTGTGGCTAAGCAATTCACACAGTAGTTTCTAATAGCCTTTATAGTTTCAGATGTCTACCCACAACTTCAAAGAGTTTAGATAATAAAATAAACAACAGATATTGAACAAGAAGATCTGATGAAGTTAAAAAGAGAGAGCAGTCTAAGCTGCTTATCTAGCTATTTAATAAACTCATAAACAAACTAAAATTTTATAAATGAATTATGCCCAAAATGTAAGCAAAGGTGGGTGGGTTCTTGGCATCATGACAAAAACAACATTGTTCTTAAGAGTATTAGTATCATTAGAGTCTCAAAATAATGGATGTTATAGTGAATGTGAAGCTAAATACAGAAAAAAAATAACTTGGGTTGGGAAGGAGTGGAAGATGATAGTTTTTTGCCGATGTGTTGTAAAAATAAATGACAAGAAAGATGTCCCTCAGTCTTATGTGAGTCTCTTACCTTTCTGCCATGACACAAAATGGCACACTGTAATAGGTCCCAAGAATCATGGATTGTAGACTGTATTTCTGCACTAATCATAAATGCTAGTTTGCTTAAATTGCATTAAAATGCTTTTATAGTGTACTGGATGAGCCCCTGGACTTGAAATCAAAAGGACCTGAGTCCTGAAACCTCAGATACTTACTATCTAGGTGACCATGGACAAAATGACATAAAAACACCCTCTTCAGCAGTGGCATTGTCTTGGACGGACGTGATGGCCTCTTTTGTCCCTTCCAACTCTATATATAGGATCCTAGGAAGGAAGTGAGCCACATCAAAATTGATCTTCTTGCTACATATGAAGCCAGAAGATATAAAGACACTAAACAATGGTAGAAAAATAGAAGGTGAGTTCACAGATTTTTCCTCTGAGAGATGAACAAAATACTTTTCAGGCATGTTTCCAATGCACATCTAAAGCCAACATGAAACATCACTTTGTGAAATACTTGGTCATCTGTGTCTGTCAGTGTTTATGATTGGTATTATACAACAGACAATTACAAGTTAATGCACCAACATCCTTTTCAGAGAATGAAGTAATAGAGACATTTTATGAATAGCTTGACAAGATTTAGTGAACTAAATTTATGTATCCTTTGACATTAAATGATTTCAATGTAACAGTGTAACAGAAATATATGGGATCAGATAGTTTCAGGTAAGGAATGAAATAAACTGAAGGCTTATAGAGTACTAGAAAGTCTTATTTTATTCATTTATTTCAATTTATTCATTGAAAACACTTTTAAAGGAGAGAGTTGGAAAGCCCTGGGCATGCCATTGAGCAACATTTTCCTAAATGAGATTGACTTCATATTAACAGACAGTAAATGATTTGTTACACGCTTAGTAGTCATTTAAAACCAGCTATTTTTATAGTTACATCATAGATCTACACAAGAAATTTAATAGAAATAAGCATAAAGATTTGGAAGAGACAACACACTTAAGTCTAAGTTGTTTGAACAATCTGCTTTCTGAAAAATGGGAAATGGACAAAAGTAAAGACATTGCAACTATCAGCATTTATTTCTTGAAGAGGTTTAATCAATGCAAAATTTTTGCCAATAAGGAGGCAGAAAGAACTTAGAAATTGCTTCAGCCAATAAGCAAATAATTTTGCAAAGCAGAGGGACACAGTAGCCAAAAATAGCTCCAGTTTAGAATACTAGATTATTTGCAAGACTTTAAGGAGAACAATGGGAAAGTGAATATTTTTACCTAACAAAACAGTAAGAAACAATTGGGGGAAAAAGCAAAGTTATTGGGAACTTGATGTGAGATCGAGCTAAGTCAGATCATGCTAAAAGTATTTGCAAGTGAAAGCACAAGTACATACTTTGACACAGCTTTGTCATTGTTTTCAGTTAAGTATTTTCATTGGCAAGTATAGTGATATCTCTATATTTGGCATCTTTGATTCAGATCCCAAATGTATCATATGAAAAAATTGCAAAGACATTTACAAAAAACAATTTCACTATTGGCAATCTTTGAATTCAATCCTGCTTCTCATTAAATATTCCATCATTCAAATGCTTCTGTAAATAAGCATTATATGTCACTTCCCTCCCATACTAACCCCTCCCCCAAAAGCTTTGGCAATTTTGAGGTCAGTGAGATATAAGAGGGAGGTATTTTCATTTCCTAAGAGAAGCACTTAAATTTTTATTGCTAAAATTACTTACATAATAACTTCTCAAAACAACTTTTCTTGCTCTAGACGTCCAGGTGGCTAGTTGAATAATTTGTTGATCTTTTTCCAAACAGTTCTAGTACAGATGGGAGACCTCTGGTATAGATCCAATGTTGACACTCCAGACTAGTAGCAGAATTCAATCAGATGTCATACACCATGCACCAATACCTGCACAATGTATCATGTGGCATTCTCATACACGGATTTATTTTGGGAGAAGTATCTGCGGTTTATTTTGACTTCTCAAAGGAAATGATGGCAGAGCTCATGGCTACCAGCAAATTTACTTTCTAATTTAGAACAGACCCAGGTAATACTGACCAGTGGGACCATCTGAGAAACCCAGCTAAAGTACAGTCCAACTCTGAACAGCCACAGCCACAGTGGAGGAGCAGGCAGGAGTAACAAAGGGCCTACTTACATTGTAACAAGATCCTATTAAATACAAGTAAGCATTATTTATCTGCCACTCACTACTATCCCTATGGTTAACAAACTTCCATAACATCTATCGATCTCTCTGTCCCTTTACTCTTTAATCATTATCCACATACAAACAAATTATCCCTAACCTTCAAGTCCTCTTCACTTATCCTTCCTGCTCAGCTCTACCTCATCCATGTGATACTCTCACCCTCTATCCCTTACATTTTGCACTCCTGGATTTCCTTTCCATTATGAACTTCCCTTTATTCTGAACCTCTTTCTCTCCTACTCTTTCCATCTATTTGTTCTCATTGAAACAGTTTTTTTCCCCCCCATGTGATACCTTATCCCAGGCTATCACCTCTATCTCTCAATCATCATCTTTCTTTGCAGTCCCTGACAGTATCACTATTTGATATTCTCTTCTCTTCTAGGTCTTTGTAATACTGCTTTTTTCTGTTTCTCTGGATCCTCATCACAGTTGTGTCTGCCAACCCTGGATGTACCTTAAGAGCCCTCTTTTTTCTCTGCTGTTTTGCTTGGTCATCTCATCACCAAGTTCCCAAGAATTAAATTATCATCTTTAAGCAAATGACCCTATCTGCTTATCTAGCCCTGATCTTTTCTCCTGATAATCAATCTCACATCTCCATTTGTCTGTTGAACACCTCAATGGGATGTCCCATAACCATCTAAAACTCAACATGTACAAAACTGAACTAATTATCTTGCCCCTGAAACTTTGTTCTTCTTAGCTTCCTTTTTATTTTCAAGGGTAACTATCATCCTCCCAGTCATTCAGGCTAATAATTTGGGGGACATCCTCAATTCCTCATTCTCTCTCATTACACATACCGAGTTAATTGCCAACTTCTATTGCTCCTACCTTCACAGCATCTCTTGTATATATCTCTTTATTTCTTCTGATATTGCTGTGGTGCAGGCCCTCATCTCCTCACATCTGTACAATTGCAATAACCTTTTAATTGGTCTCCCTGCTTCAAGTTTTCCTCCATTCCAGTCCATCCTCCACCCAGCTGTCATTGTTTTCTTCCTGAAGTGCATGTCTGATCATCCTCTTCCAATTCAGTAAATGCCAGTTCAGAAAGACACAGGAAAGGAGAAGTCTTAGAACTATTGTGTTAAATTTATTATTTATTATTATTATTATATGTTTAAAAAACTTCACAATAGAGAATTACAGTTTCATGCAAAATTATATTTTCTTTCTTTGCATATGGAATGATTATATTTGTTTATTTTTGTCAAGTTCACAATAAGAAAAAAAGTAAACTTTTGAAAAGGTCAAGGAATGAAACACAACAAAAACTTGTTGATTGGTATATCTAAAAAAAAAGTTATAAGGTTCGGAAAAGAAGATAAAAACATGAAGATGTGTTATCCTTCAGTCCTGATATTAAATGAAAGCCTTTTTAAAAGAGACTATTATGTATATGGGGCCCACGAAAGCATCCTATTGAGAACTGCCCATTGGTTGAATTAATACTTTTTTTAAGCTTACAGGAAGCTCTCTTCATAATGACCTGTATATGTCAGCTCAACTAAAAATATTTCATGAGTCATAGAATGATTATGCTGAAAGAGACTTTAAAAATCATTTAGTCCAATAATCATATTTTTGTGATGAGGAATAATAGAAATCGAATGGTGAAAAGTACCATGACTTAAGTTCTTCCATGTGTAAGGCTGATTGAGAAAACGCAGGGAATTTGACTACTTAAAGTTATGACTAGGGCTTTGGGAATGGAAAAGGAGTCAATTTAAGGAATATTATGTAGAAAAAAGTTGGGATCAGCATGATGTGGTAGAAAAGCACTCATTTAGAGAGAGACCTATGTGAACATAGGTCAAAATCTTTTTGAACCAAATTTCTCATATATAAAAAAAATACATGTAAAACCCATACTACCTACATGACCAGAGTATAGTAGGACAAATTACTTTGCAAACCTTAAAGCACTATATAAATGTTTGTTGTTGTTAGGCATCAAGTTACTCTTTCAAATAGATGTTGCAGAAGATAGAGTGTTGGGCCTAGAATCTGGGAGACTTGAGTTCAAACCTGGCAAGTCACCGAACCTCTGTATACCTCAGTTTTTCAACTGTAAAAAATAGGGACAATAATAGCCCCCTAATTCAAGGGTTTTGTGTGAGAATCAAATGGGATATTTGTAAAGTGGCTGGAGTATGTTTATTTACTACTAAAGTCATATGCTTATATTTATTAAACATTGCACAGAAATTTCCTCTCTTCTGTACCACTCTTCCCATTCATACCACTGTTCATATAGCCTGTGTTCCAGACACACAAGATTACTGGCTACTTCCCCATCTCATCTGGAAGTAAACTGTCCACAAGTACTTGCAGACCACCCTTTCTTAGGGTTTGACTTCCTCCTGGCCTGTGTAAATCCTTTTCTTCCTTAAAGTATTAGTGCAAGGCTTGCTTTCTCCATGAAGCTCTCCTTGATCTTCCAGGTATTTCCTCTTCAAAGGTTTTGTTGGGCACCTTTTACTTTTGTGTTAATTGCATACATCCTTGTAACAATAGTTTGTCTTTATATTGTATCACACTCACTGAGTTGTAAACTCTTT
Organism: Pseudocheirus occidentalis; assembly: GCA_028646575.1. Lineage (NCBI taxonomy): Eukaryota > Metazoa > Chordata > Mammalia > Diprotodontia > Pseudocheiridae > Pseudocheirus > Pseudocheirus occidentalis. Next base: position 114,195,408 of record CM053596.1, read on the forward strand.
TAAAAGTAAAGATTATGAGTTGTTTTGAGCTTTCTGTCCCCAGTGCCAATCACAGTGCCCAGCACAGAGGAATTTAATAAATACTTGTTGAATGAATTGAACTGAAATGAAATTAATTGTGGTTGAAATAAATCACAAGTGTGTCACATATGTGATGTATGCTGTTCCAAATTACAATGTGAAATATTAGAGGGCTGCTGTACAATAAATAATTTTGTTCCACAGTTTTAGTCCTAAAAGTATAATTTGAAGATGTTCTATTTAAAATCCACTAAGCAGTGGCATTATTAACTTGTATGTGAAGCATATTTTGACACTTTGTAATGTCACATACTATAAAAACCTAATTTATCTGATACTAATTATATATCACCTTGCCTAATATATGTGTGTGTATATCACACTCACTAGGTAATTGTAATAATATATGTGAATGAGTTCATTTTTTCATTGTATTTATGTCTGAAAAAATATTTTGTGAACCTTGCTGTGATTCTTTTCCATTTCTGTTAAAATAATTTGCACTAATTGTGACCTTATTAAAGTAACATGATTCTTTTTGCTGTTTTCCCCATATGGTAATTACTGATAAATAAAATGCTAATTTACTTTACAGTTGTGTTTTTTTTCCCCCCTGCACTTATTCAGGTATTCAAATGGAGCAATTAATGCTCAATTTACAAGTCAATGTAAGTAGTTGTCTTTTTTTTTCACTACTTTGCACAGGCACAAACATTTAGGAAATAATCTAAAAGGCCATACAGTGCAATGTGCCCATCAGAGACAGCTATCATGTATTGGCTTTTCTTCACGTTAAACATCTGGATGTTATTTTCCTAATAATGATGCCCTCTTGAATTGAATTGAGGTAAAACTCCACTAAAAAACTTGGTCAATTAGCTATTATCTAAAGACCTCTTTCCTAGTTCTCAACAATATATATAAGCCTTTACTCTTTTGGTTCCTTAATTTGACCATTTTCATTCCACTCACATATATTTTATGCACAAAGATATCTAGGAGAGACATTTTCAGATAGCCCCCCTGAAATCCAGGTGGATTATGCTTATGTCATTTATTCCCTTGATCTACCTCTGTAATAACTGTCACATCCCCTCTGCCAAAAAAAGAATGAGTTTAGTGTAGGATGACTTGTTTTTAGTGAACCTTTGTTCATTTGATAACAATTTATCATTCCGGAAGTTCAAAAATCCATAGACTGTTTGGTTTTTTTTTTTAATGCATTGTGCATTTTTCTAATAGTTCAAGTGATGGTCAACAATCAATCAACAAATATTTACTAAGTGTCTGTTGTACTAGGCATTGTACTAGGAAGAAGCCACTTATTTCTTCTTCCTGAAAATCAGGGCAAAATTTGCTTATCTTCAGTCCCATACTTGTTTTCTATGATCCGCAATTTTTTGCAGAGGAACAACAATGACACAAAAAATCATATCCAACAATTATTCTATGACTTTGGGATGTGATTTGTCAGAGTGTGGTGCAGTACACTTGCTTATCTTTGGTTCTTGTTTTATAGTTCTTAGTCTGATGATCACTCTCACTGGTGGAAAAAAAAACACATGTAAAATTATATTTGAGCAGCTTGTTGTATACATCTTGAGCAATGACTCTTTGACCTTTCTCTTGTTACAATTTAGCTTTTTTTAAAGCTCTTTTTTCATTTCCTTAGCATTCATCACAAGTTCTAGCTTTAGGAATTTTAACATGGCCAAGACTCTGCTTATAACACTATGCTACTCTTTAGCATTCACCTTCAGTTACCTGCTCTTGCTTCATTTTCTGTACATGAGGTTTAAAAATCTTACTAAGTTGATGATATTCATTTGCATCCACATCATTCTCTTCAGATAGCTCTCCCCTTTTCTTTCTCATTGGTATAATTTTTTATATTTAATTATGAAAGCATTGTATCCTTCTTGTCCCAACTCTTTGGAGTCTTAGTCCTTCAAGTTATTCATCTCCTTTCTCTGGAGTTTTTGTTTTTAGAAATTGCCCTCACTAAATACAAGGTATGCAGCAATTTATATCTTTTCTTAGCCAAGTTCCGGTAGTGAACCCCCAATAGAATGTAAACTCCTTCAGGGGAACATTTCCCTCAGTTTTTTTCTTATATTCTAAAACACTAGCACATAGATTGGAACACAGAATTCACTTTAAAAAGTGCTTTTTGAATTGAATTGAATTTTATCATGAAATCTAAGATGACTTACCAGATTCCTCCTAAAGTTCACATAATTTCTTCTTTGACATTCATTTTTTTCCGCACTGGCATCCATTTCCCCCCTTTTGTTTAGAATGAAGTCCAGACTAGCAATTACCCTAATTTAATCCTTAGCTTTTTGAAAAATGAAATTAGTAATCAAACAAATTGAAAATTCATCAGCTGTTCTGCTTTGGGAATGATAGGTGAAAAAGAGAAAGCCGAAGAGAAGAATGAGAGAGACATAGACAATTGCAACTCTCCACCTCTATCTTTTACTATGCCTTTGAGCTATAGGATGCTCTCATACTCAACTAAATTCTGTCCACAATGTTTCCCCACTAATGTTCATATGTTTCCTCACAGAATTATTTATTCTTTCTGTACAGTTCTATTTTTCTGCTCCCTTTATCTAATCTATTCCTTTTTAATAAGATTTCACTGCCATGTTCCAATCATAAGTCATATGAGCTTTGTACTTACAACTTATGTGCCTTGGTCAAGTCTTACCTTCTATAAATCTTAAGTTTCTTTAGACATAAAATGGCGAGGGTGGGAGATTACATTAGCTGACATCTAATATCTCATCTATCTCTAAATATACTATTGCAGTAGTACCTATAAGGTTGAATTTCCCTCCATGAACAAAATTTCTAGTTCTTCTTTATTCATCTATAATTTACCATTAAAAAAATTAAAACTTGAAAAGGATTCAGTAGACAACTACTCCAACTCATCTGTGAAAAGAACTCTCATTATAACACACCTGGCACTTTTTTGCTTAGGCTGTGTGGTCATTGGTGTCATGCACACTCTTTCTTCTTGTATATTATCTACTTTAAATTATAAAACACTTCTAATATTATTATTCTTCCTATGTTGAACCAGCAATTCTCTGTTATAACTAGATTAATGAACAGATATGGACAAAAGTTTCCATTTTCACTTTAAAAGTTTCTTATTCAGAATTATAAGCCTCCATGCTAAAGCATTTTAGGCCTTCATTTGATGCATTGCATCCTAGGACAAGAGATTGTTGTTACTCCTAGACCAAGAAAAAAAATCTCATTATCTACTTAACCAGCAGTTCACTTCCAAAATATTCCTCTCTGTTTTAAAACACAAAACAGTTTGAACTGTGCTTCACTTAAATATCAAAAACATTGTAATAGTCTCATCAAAATGTGCGTCAGTTTTTGCAATGGATATGTGACTAAAAAAAGCTGTAGTAAACTTTGTTTTTTATAAATAAAATCAAATTTTAATTGGACCAGGTTGTTTACTGTCTAAAAGAATTGTGTAATAAGTCTTTTGTTTTTAGTGAAAATAACCAAAACTTAATTGACCTATTTTCAAAGTTTGCATTATTTTGATGAACTTTCTTAAAGTTGGATTTTCTTTAGTGAAAAATATATTTATCTAAAGTAGAAACATTTTTTTTCAGTGTTCTTGTTCAATTTAGTGGAAAAAAAGCTACAACTGATGCAATGGAAAGAATAGTTGATCAGGGTTTAAGGTTTTGCTCTGCCACTTATCTGTATCCATAGACAAGTCTGTAAATCTTTAGATTTCAGTAAATTGAGATATTTCTCCTAGAAAATATGTAAGTGCTTTTTATTGCTGACTTTCAAGATTTCTGTGGGTTTATATAATTGTTACTAGGTATCAGCTGCATAAGGGAAACAGCATGGCTTAATGGAAGAGCACTAGATTTGGAATTAAAAGACCTAGGTTTGAATGCCATCACTTAATAGCTGTGTGATATTTGGGGTGTAATTTAACCATTCTAGAACTGTTCACTAATCTGCAAAAATGAAGCCATTTCTCTGAGTTTTTCCAACTCCAAAGCTTATATTCTTAAACCTCTTTGGATCTCTAGTGTATATTTCTGATAATACAAAATTCAAAAATGTTTATTCTGTTCTAGTTTTGATTAGAATACAAATACTGTTCTCATTTTAAAAACCTTTAAAGATCAACAGGGTTGGATTTTATTCATGTCATTAACTTTGACAATGAAATCATCAAAGTGGTCCAAAGAGCAGACTGACTGTGGATGCACAGATGTGGAATTTGAAAAATGTCACTTTTGTCATTTGGGACATCAAAATGAGCCCAGTACTCTTCTGGGATAATGTGGTATCTTGTGCATATCAAATAAGCCACAGTTATATAGTCATATAGGCAAATCAACAAGCATTATTCTCAGTGGAATTTTTTCTCCCTTGATACCTTTCCCTTATGTTTGATGATGCTGTTTTTAGTAACAATCTCCCCAGCTTCCCCTTCAAGCCATTTGTTATCTTTTTTTTTCAGTCTGAAGGGAATAAATTTAGGCTGCCTATCTTCAGCAGTCAGGAAAGTAGATGAGAGGTGTTCTAGTCTCACATTGACAAAGAGGGAGGAAAAGTCCATTGTGCATCAGGACATGGAAGGGCCCATCCTTGCCCTTCTGTACTTTCCTCCCAAACAAAACAGGGGCACAGATTGTAAGGCAATATTTCTGTATTTCAGTCTAGGCCTGTAGTTATTTTGTACCCATTTAATTGTGTTGTTTACATTCTCAGCTTAAGGTTCAATTCACTTCTTCCTCTTGGATGAGAGTCCTCTTTATTAAAAAATTTTGAAACTTAAGACAAGGAAATGGATATGTAATTTTATTTTGAAGTGTTTTATTTCATAAACTCCTTTTAAGAAAAAGGTTAGACCAGACTATTGTACAATGTGAAAGTGTTTGCAGATCCTATATGTGATTGTATGCCACCATGGGAATTGGGGGGAGAAGGGAAGGGAGAAAATCTGAAACTCAAGTGGTTATGGAACTGGATCTTGTAAACTAAAAGTAAATAAACAAGTCAATTAAAAAAAAGAAAGAAAAAGATTAGACTCTTAGACCTAGAAGGGAGCTTGAGATCATCTGTTCAAATTTCATTTTCCATATTAAGAAACTAAGGCCAAAAGAGATAAAGTGGGCCCTCCCCATTAAAAAAAAAAGATCTGATTAATTTCTTCACTGTCTCTTGCTTAGATTATGGCAGTAGACTTTATCTCTCACTTTTATCTCCTCTCTTCAGTCTGTTCTCCACACAACTAACAAATTGTTTTTTTCAGACTCAGGTGTCTTACCCCTCCCCCACCAAGAAGCTTTAATGGCTCTCTTTTTGCCCCTACCTTAGAACATAAACTCTCTTTGTCATTTAAATCCCTACAGAATCTGGTTCTAAACCATCTTTCTTACTTACTCTGATGTCATATTACTCTGCTTCCCACATTGCCTCTGTCAGTGCAAGTGGAACTCATCCTCTGTGTCTAAAGTCACCACTGTCTGATGTGCCTAAAACATTCTTTCTCTTCAGTTTTACCTCTTGGAAGTCTTCGCTGGCTTCAAGGATCTCCTCCAGTGACACGACCAACATAAGGCCTTTTTTATAACAGTCTCTGTCTCCCTCATCTTTCACTAAAATTATTTTATATTTATTTGTATTATGTTCATTAGACAGACTGAGCTGGAAAGGACCTTAAAGATGATATATTGTAACTCCTTCATTGTAATATTAATGTTAATGATGATAATGATGATTAGCTAACATTTAAGTACTAGTTGCTATTTACCAGGCAATGTGCTAAGCACTATTTAAGTATTATCTCATTAGATCCTCCTAACAATGCTGGAAGGTAGGTACTATTATTATCCTTATTTTACAGATGAGAAAACTAAGGTACAGAGAGGTTACAGGGTCATGCATCTAGTAACTATCTGAGTCCACATTTGAACTCCTGATTCTAGGCCCAGTGCCCTATCCTTTATGCCACCTAGCTGCCAAAATATTCTACTTACAAAAAAAAAAAAGAACGGAAACCATCTGTATTAAAAAATAATAACAAACTTGACAACAGGATTGTAATAAGAATAAGCTTAATACTCCTCAAAATAAATATTTTTATGTTAAGGTGAGGCGGCACAAAGGACTGGGGAAAAACATTATATTGAAGTCATGAAACATAAAATTGTTTTTATTTAATTTAATTTTTAAATTTAATGTATTTTATTTAATTACTCACCAAGTCTGCCCATGTGGAATCTGATGAGCAAATTTCTCCAGGTCACATTTTACTCGTCTATGATATAAGTAGGTTGGATTACTGTAATGCCAATAGGTTACCCATAGCAGCTGCTATGAATATGCATATGTATTCCCAGGGTTTGTTCACAAAATATAATAAACCCTCCTCCTCCAAGAGAAAACCAAAGCATTTATTTGGGACATTGCTACTAGGATACCAAAAAGCAAGGTTTAGTAAGATACTCATCACCAATCCAGGGAATGCTAACATTGCAAATGTTCTGTCAAGCCTCCACATAAGCAAGTTCCCCTAGGTAAGGTCTTTTCCCTTGCTTCTCTCTCCACCCAAATGTCTCCCTCAAAGCAAAACTAACTCTCTCTCTCTCTCTCTCTCTCCCTCTCTCTCTCTCTCTCTCTCTCTCTCTCTCTCTCTCTCTCTCTCTCTCAATTGGCACTTAACTGGAAAGGTATGTGGATGTGGCCTCCATGTGAGACCTGTTAATGATCAGGGAAGATCTTATATCCCATTAACCTTATTCCATTAACTTTACAATTACATAATCTATACAGTCTATACAGATCAAAATTACATTATGCTTACATGAACAATGTAATTTCATTATCTTATCACTTGTTTTCCATTTTATTCTCTTTGACCTCTTTTGCAGTATTTGACACTGGACCATCCCATCCTTCTTGTTGCCCTTCTTTCAGTTATCTTCTGTGACACTGTAATGCTCAGCAGGATTCTTCAATTCTCTCACTCCCTATTATCTCATTTGACTAGCTCCTCTTAAATGTGGGTTTTTCCCAAGGTTCTCTCCTAGACACCTTCTTCTTTTTTCTCTACACACTCTCTTTTGGTAGCTCAATCCACTCCTATGACTTTCCATGTCATCTCTATGCAGATCATTCTCAAATCTATTATCCATCCATCCCCCAACCTCTTTCCAGAGCGCCAGTTCTCTCTTTCCAGTTGTTCTCTGAATCTTTTCTTCTAGATGTTTTTGCTAGTACCACTAACTTTTCATATCTAATATTACACTTATCATTCTACAACAGCTTCACCCTTTAAATCTGTCCTTTTCCTACAGGTTTCCGTTTATGTAAAGAGACAGTGTAGCTATCCTAGTGGAACCTTGGAGTCGTCTTAGTTTGGTGAATCTCGCTCAGCTCATGTATCCAATCAGTTTCCAGGTCTTGTTGTTTATTTTTGTATTCTTTCTCACATTTGATCTTTCCTCTCTACTTACATTATGAATACCCCAGTTCTTACCTAGGCTGCCCAAATAGGCTTATCACTGGTTTACTGTCTTTCTCTTCTCTACTCACTCTAATCCATCCTTCATACTATCCACAAAATAATCTTTCAAAGGAACAACTGCAGTTATTTCACTCTTAAGCTCAAAACGTTAAGCCTTTGATTTTGGCATTCAGAGTCCTTCAAAATATCACTTCAATCCACCTCTCCATCTTTATTCTTGCAATACACCTCTTTATACAATCTATGGTCTCATATTGGACTACTAACTAATCTTACCCTCTTTAGGATTTCTTATGCTGTACTCCATGCCTCAAAACAGACATCCCCCCAAATCTCCTCTTTCCAACTCTTTCTCTTTTGAAGTCCCTTCATTTAAACCTCAATGACAATGTCACCATTTCTGACCTTTCACCCCCAGGTGAAATAGATTTCTCCCTTTTCAAATTTTCCCTAACTATGTGCCTGGATCTCTCTTTTGACCTTATCTTACTCTCTTTTATATTATGGTTATTTTTGTATTGCAGCTTCCAGTCATGCCATTTCCACCTTGTTTTCCCAGGCTGTCATTCCTGCTCTCAGCTCACTTCCCACCCTTTGAGGGAATAATATTGCTGTTATTAACCATTTCAATTTTATACTGTCCTCTGGCTTTGAATTCCTTGCCCTCTTGTGCTGTCACCACTTACCCCTTTTTAAACTTTAACTCTGCATTACCCTCCCTGTCTTTTCTCCTTTTGATCCAGTGCTGCCAAATGTAGCTGGAAGTAAAAATGTAACTGCTCACTGTGTCAACTATGAATTAATGTTATCAAATCCCTATTGGGACCTCATGTTTTTATGGCAATTGTTTTTTGTTGTTGCTCTTGTTTTGTTTTTGTCTTTACCATTCCCTCATCATTTCCATATAAAACACCCCCTGAAGCCTATTCAAAACTTTCTCTCATGCTGTTTAAGCTATCTACTCTCCATCTCAGGTAAGCATCTTAACTCATGGAGAAAATTTAGGCCATCCATTGTGAGTTTGCTCCCCAACTTTATGCCTAGAATCCCTTCAGCATCATGCTCAAGTCTTCTCCTTTGCTTAGTAAAGAGAGAAAGAAGTGGTTATTCTTCTTACTGAGGTTAGCCCCATTTGTTTAAGTCCTTGGTTCCATCCTTTCACTCTTCTTGCAGTTTACCCATTCAATCCTAACACTCTCTGTGGTCAATAATTTACTTTACTGGCCCCTTCTCTGCTGCCACCAGCTCACCTCATCTTAAAAATAAAATAAAATAATAAAATGAAATGAAATGAAATGAAAATAAATAAACAAATTCATTCATTCCGATTTTGCATTGGTTCAGGTCTTTATTGCCTCTTGCTTGGACTTTCTAAGTGCTACCCTCCAAACCCCCATTATCTGTTACCTCCCTTCTCTAATCCATTCTCCCTTCAGCTATCAAATTATTACTCATGAGGCCCAGGTCTAAACATAACAAACCTCTTCCCTTGAAGCTTTCATGACTTTCTTTTGACTATAAAATAAATTAATGAGCTCCTTTGTCATTGAAAGCCCTTTAGAATCTCCTTATACCCTATCTTTCTAGATTATTTCTCATTATTCTATTTCCTACACCCTCCACAGTCCAACTGGCCATCTTGAGCTCAGGTTTGTACCTATTGCTTCTTCTAGTGCCATGTGTGTACATGTTCTTTCCCATACCAGAAATGCTGTTCCTTCTCATTTTTACCTTTTGGAATTTCTAGCTCTCTCTTTTTTTTTT
>CM053596.1:114205223-114293809 GCA_028646575.1 Pseudocheirus occidentalis
TGTGCCTCAATGCTATCTATGGATCTGCCCTCACCCTTTCTTCAGGACTTTTAGACTGTCACTGAGAATCTGAGCTACTGACTGGGTCTTAGTACCCAACAGCTGCATCCTGTAAACATCTTGAAGCAGCCCTATTTTGGAGGGGTACATCTATTGTCAGTAATCCCGATAGGGTTACCCTGGGGACTATTGCACATACTTTTAGGATCTTGGTTCTAGGTCATGAACTTGTTTGTTTTCCTTTATCAGTAGCTGATGCATTAAAAGAGTGGATAAAAAACATTATAATTTAAATTTCTTGCTAAAGAGTGAGGGGAGGAACATGGGCATGGTGAAATATTCATCTATCTTCTCTGAATTTAACTCCAAAGCCACTCTTGGGGCCTAATCATTAGATCTTAGGGCAACTAACTACATCTCCTTGATTAAAGAAAGACACTTTTATGAAGTAGTTACTTTGCAAGAAAGAGGGTTGGGATTCTACACTATAAGATTCTAATTATCTGGTGTTCCGTTGAGTGTAACTCACCTGCTGTGCATAACTAGAGGCACAACTTTATAAAAGCAGCCTGGTTATCAAAGAACAATGCAGAGATGCGACTGTTTACAGTGTGTCCTATAAAATAGACAGGATGTGCATCTTGGCTCAATCATTCTAGTCCAAAGAATTGGAACTTTGGAATTTCCTGACATTTTCAAGCTTGAGTTTTCTAGGTGAATGCAGTGATAACAATTTGCAAGTTTAGGAAGCTTGCAAGAAGTCCCTGAAAGGAAGAGTGCTGGGGAGCCACAGTTTCATAGAACTCTGCAAACGGGGTGTTGGTACAGAGACTCTGTCTCCAAGTCACTGCCCCCTGACTGGGACTTTTGGTATAGGAATATCACCAGAATTGTCAATGGAGGCCTGGATACTGCTTTGGGAATTCCAAGGTCGCTTCTGCTGTTATCTCTCTCCCCATAGTGACTGCTTAAAGAACAATCAGCCATTATCCAATGACCCGAACAGGATTGATAGCTTTTTAAATCTGAAGGAAGGGAAGGGTGAGACAAAGTAATGACCTGACTTCGTTAGAAGCTTTAACCAGAGGCTTGGCATGTGGAATGATCTATTCTGTTTCCATAAAAGTTGCTCAACTATGACACTTCCTCTGTACCACAGGCCCTAGAAGATCCTTGGGGAATGTGGGAGCTAAGTGAGAACCCCCATTAAGGGCTCATTGGAGCATTTCATAATTCTAGGAAGTGACAGCAAAATCAAAGGAGTGATCGGGGACGGGGCAGGTTAATTTTATCCCCAGGTACAAGTAGGTGCCAGTTAAACGTGTAGACATCTGACAATAAAGTTACAGAGGTCAACTCTTTTTTTTTTCTCCTTTAATTACTTCACCTAACTGGGATTTTGTTAGATGTAGTGCTAGAATAAGACTTAGATGTCCTCTAACCCAAACCCATTCTTCTGTAAATCGACTGTCTGCACTCAATTAACCATTTTTTTGAATGAATGAATAACAATAAGTATGAGACTAAGAACAAGAATAAAAAGACCAAGATTAGCCCAAGTGCAACTCTAGCCCATTAATTGTGAGGCTGCTCATGACTCGGAGGCATTTTGGGTAAACATAACATTTCAGTGAAATCCCATTAGATGATTAAAGTGTGGTATGGCAAGCAAAATTCCTAATCTTTCAAATGTGAGGTCAAACATCAAGTCCTACCTTCAGGTATTCAAAGAAAGCTATCAAGAGGATATGATAGTTGCTTTTAAAATATTTGAAGGGCTATCATGGGGAAGATTAGAGTTCTGTGGGCTCTGAGGTCAGAATCAGGACTAAGGGAAAGAAGTTTGTGCTAAAACCACAAAGGACTGATTCTACAAGTAGTGAGTACCCTATTATGAGTGGCCTTTAAGTTGAAGTTGGATAACCATCTTTCAGGAAGGCTGTAGACAGGATCTATACTGTGGACGGAGGGGGAGGGGTGAACTGAATGACCCTTTAACCCACCATTCTCAGTTGATGATTGTTTTATCCTCTTTTCATTTAATCTGACAAAAATCTAAACTGTAAGACAGTTCACTGGTTTGTTCCTTCAGCTTCCTGAGTGGGATAAACATGCCAATGCATTTGGAATTCTCCACGTGTATCTTTCTTTTGGCTGGGAACATAATGAGAATAAAGATAGCTCTCCTCCCTGTCCTCTCCCTCCTCCCTTCCCTGTTTCCCATTGTCTGGAGAGGGTTCCAAGACACGTAAACCAAATGAGGCTGAATCTTATCTGTTCCAGCTGTTGGCTCTTGGTTGATCTGAATCTGTATAAGCCACAGCAGCATTTCCTAGGTCTCTGTTTTAACTGCACCTGCAGCCAGGCTGAGACCTTCAGATTTGGTGTCCTAAGGCTTAGAGTTAGTTAGTGAGTGGTATTAAATTGTAGGTCATCCCCTGGAGGATTGAAAGCCCCAGTAAACCAACTCTTAGGGTTTTGTTTTTGTTTGTTTGTTTGCAGAGAAACAGATTTAAGTTTTTTTTTATGCCCACTTAAAACGTTTAAAGTGTAGGCATTTAAACACTGATAATATTTTAAACAATTCCATCTTTAGGAGTATATTTTGCTCCCAAATAGAATGACAGGTTTTCATTTACACCAAAATGCCTCTAAGTCATGAACAGCCTCATTAGCTGCCAGGCCTCACTTTGTCTCTGTAAATTAGGAAAATGCAAATGAACCACAGTCTGTGAAAAATCTCCTCATTGATCTCTTCTCCTGGTTTTGCTTTGGTTGCTGAAGGGCTCAGATACTTTTGCTCATCACTGTCAGCTGGTGTGTCATGTCATAAACTGACAGTGTCTTTTATCAGAGCCACCTTCCCCACATCCCAACTGTACGAGGATAATGCAGAGGAGTACCTTTAATGTTTTGGGAATCTCAAGTTACTTTTTGACAATCAAGTGTTTTTAAATGGGGGGAGGGGGGAAATAGATGACTATGTTATTTATCCTAAACAGGTGATGGCAACCTAGCTAGCACCTGAGGCAATGGTTGATGGCATTTAGAGCTGGCCCCAGGCTAAGGTTGTTACCAATTAACTTGGAGGGAGTCTTGCCCTGCTATGACCAGGGTTGCTGAGAGACAACCAATACCAATATCAGTTGAAAAATGAGTGAAACTGTTCCTCTTTTTAACACCATTCATTCAACACACATTCATGGAATTCCTTTTTTTTTTTTTTTTTTTGCCAATTAGTCATGTCTGACTCTGTGACCCCATTTCGGGTTTTCTTGACAAAGATATTGGAGTGGTTTTCCATTTCTTTCTCCAGCTAATTTTACAGATAAGGAATCCGATGAGAACAAGGTTAAGTGATTTGCCCAGGGTCGCACAGCTAGTCTGAGGTCAGATTTAAATTCAGGTCCTCATAACTCCAGGCCCAGGGCTATTGTATCCACTGTCCCACCTAGCTGTCCTACTATGTAGAAAGCTCTTGAGTAATCTGTTTCCCCTTATGAGGCAAGACATTAATACAGAAAATTATACTATATAAAATCATAACTTGCAAAACAAAGTTCCAGATGAGCTCCAAAAGATTGGGAATGGAATCCAGGAGGGCTCAGAGGAGGAGATAGAATTTTATTTGGGCTTTAAAGCATTGGCTATAGAGTCAAAGGATTTAGACTCAAATCCCACCACTGACCCTTTGCTGCTTATATATGACCTTAGGTAAATCTCTTTATCTCCCTCAGTCTCAGTTTCATCATTTGTAAAAACAGGTTTTACTAGATAATTTCTAACTTCCCTTTCAGCTTTGGTCTATGGTCCCATGATCCTATGAACCAGAGTTATCTATGCAGAAAGAATCACCAATCTTTCATATATTTTCCTATTAAACATTTCATGCATGGATGGGAGCCAGCATGGCAATGGGAATAGAGAGCTGGCCTTGAAGTCTGTAAGACCTGAGCTCAGCTTCTTTCTCTGACACATGCCAACTGTATCAATTAACCTCTCAGTGTCCCAGAAAACTCTAAAACTAAATCACAGGACAAGCTACATCAATGGACAATACTTCTATACTGTGAAGTCTCCATGTCAATGAAATCATAGGAATAACCTATTTCCCCTTCCCTTCCCTACAAATGCCTTGTGTTGTAATACCAAAACAAATAAACACTTGAAACAAAAAAAAACAAAACAAAAAGCAAACTTGAGGGTCTGAGTTCAAATCCATACTGTTCCTTTTATGACTGTAGTGGTTTTTGAGCAATACATTTAACATCTTTGATTCCTAGTTTCTTTATCAAAATTTCTTTTCACTGAATTATAAGCTCCTTAAGAATAATCACTAGATATTGTCCATCTCTATAGGGTGTCCCCAAAGTCTTAGCTATTAAATTGCACTAAGACTTTGGTGATACTCTGTATGTTCTCTACTCCACTTGTCTGTCATGCATGGCAACCTGAATGCAATTGGACCTCACACATTTTTTTAATTGAATGATTAAATGGTAGTTCAACTATATTTTTGTTTTCCTCTCTCTATTTTCTTCCTCCTACCTACCTACCAAGTGGGGATGCTGTGAAGATGAATAGATGTACCACCACTGATTAATAATTAGTGGGTTCACAGGGTGCATTACACAGTTTTAGCCTGGTAGTTCCTGGAAAAATGGCAAATGATCAGAGTCTTCTTCATTTTATTGTGATACTATGAAAAAATATCAATATAATTATTATCTTTAATTGGAGGAAAGGAAGAAATTATCCTTCAAGGTCATAATTCCCATGGGGTTTCTGTTTTGTTCTCTTTGGTTTCTTGGAAAGAGCTAAAAGCCAGAATATCACTACTTGGCTTGTAACCCAAAAACATTAAAGAAAGGGGGGGGGAAGTACAAAAATATTTATAGAAGTTCTTAGTGTAATTGCAAAGAATTGTCCATCAATTCAAAATGCTAAACAAATTATGATATATGCACATAATGGAATAGCATTGTGTCATAAGAAATGATAAATGGGATGGTTATAGAGAAACATGGAAAGATCTATATAAACTGATGGAGAATGAAGGAAGCAGAACTAGGAGAATAATTAATCCAATAACAACAGAATTGTAAAGACAGTTTTGAAAGACTTAAGAACTCTTAAGTGCAATGACCAACCAATGATTCCCAAAGACATTTGGTGCAGTTCTCCTCCTGACAGGGAGGTGAAGAACTCAAGATACAAAATAAGATATACATGGAAAATAAAGGAATTTGTTCTCCTTGACTGAATGTATTTGTTATGACTTCTTTTGTCTTCTTCCCTTTTTTCTTTCTTCCTTCCTTTTTATTGTTTCTTTCAAAGAGAATCAAAAGGAGAAAAATAATGTTTATTAATTGGAACAAAATTAATTGAATTAGAAAAAAATTAATGGATGAGAAAATGTGGGGCTTCCCTAAATCCAGTGGAAGCACAAAGCCCTACTTTTATTATCTGCCCATACTCTTTCATTATGAAGTCACAAGGAAGCAAATTTCTACTTGATGAAGGAGGAAACTATCTAGAAATTAAAGCTATTTAAGAGCGAAACAGCTTCAGGAGGCAGTGGAGTACCCCTTACTTAACCAATTATTCAGTATTTGGTTCTCTAGAAGTGATTCTTTTTCAGGTACTGGTTAGAATAGATGACCATTGATGTCTCTTCCAATTCTGAAATTCTGATTTTATGACTCAGAACTTTAAATTGAACAAGAATTGTGTGATTCAGTAGTATTGTCTGCATACCCTGACCTGAAGCACACCAAGCAACCTCAAAATTGCCCTTGTACAGACTAGGCAGGCTGACTGAGCTTAGTGAGCATACACTCAAATCAAATTAGCTATTAAGCCTGTAACTATCCCTTGAGGGATTTAATGACACCTGTACTTCCTTCCTTTAAAAAAAAACATCTAAACTTTTTGATGAAAGACTGAGGGTAGGTCCATTGAGGTGGACTTATCTGGACTCTAATTCTTGGGTGCAAGTGTTTTATTTTTGGGTCTTTTAGTACTCCTTTCTCTTATCAATGACTTGTAGATAGTGAATATTTAATAAATATTTGATGAATTGAATAACATCAAATATAACCTTGTATAGAGGACAATTCTAAGCAAAATTATGAATTAGGAGAAAATTTATTTTTTAGTACTTTTCACTTTCTTCTCTAACTCCATCTTGATTGTCCTTACTCCTAGCTCCTAATTACTTGTCTTGAGTTTCTCTTTCCACTGAGACCTGTTTGTTAACCAATCCCAAAATTATGTTATTGCTTAATATCTTTTAGCTATGTATGGTAAATATCTCAATGTAGCTCACAGGGAGGCAAGAATAAATATCCTTCTTATCTCCCCTATCCCTATTTCATGGAGACTTTAATTCCTGACAGGAAGAGCAACAAGAAGATGGGGACAGAAACTAGCCATTCTGCTCTCCAGAGAGAGGAAATACTGGGATAGATCATATCTATTTGTTCCCTTAAATACTATTAGTCTAGAGGAAGTGGCTTTAAGGCTTAAGTGAAACTCCTGATTACTATTCACTAAGGGAGAAGGGGGGAGGGCAAATTTTACATGCAAGGATTGATGCTCTTCTCATCAAGTATTAGTTCCATAATGAACACATGTAACAAATGGACACTCATTTAATGAACCTGACAGCAAAACAGAAGTCAGAGAAAGTATACACATGAGAATGTAGACTATATAGAAAGAATTCTTTCAGATTTCAGCCAAGTGGAAAATTCCCTGAAGTCTCTAGTACAGTAAACTGAGTATAGGGACATGAGACTCACAACTCCTCCTTCCCACAGTCTTTCTCTCCCTTCATTGATTTGAAGAGAGATTGATAGCACACATCTTCTTTTTCAAAGCTGAAACAATTCAAGTGTCATGGGGCAATAGTCAGGGTCACACAGGATTTAGCAGCTTCTATGTTAAAAGAGAAAAGGGTTTGGAATATAATATTCTGGAAGGCAAAGGAGCCAGGATTAAAACCAAGAATAACCTACCCAGAAAAACTGAGTATAATCCTTCAGGTGGAAAATGGATTTTTAATGAAATAGAGGACTTCCAAACATTTTTGCTGAATGGAAAATTTGAAAGAGAAAATTAGAAGAGTTGAATACAAAATCTAACTTTCAAATATAAGACTCAAAAGAAGGATAAAAAGATAAACATGAAAGAGAAATCATAAGGGACTTAATATGGTTAAACGTTTATATTCCCATATGGGAAGGTAATACATGTAATAGTTAAGAACTTTATCATTATTAGGGTGGGTAGAAGGTCTCTACATAGACAGAAGGCATGACTCAATTGTATTTGTATCATCTCAAGAAAAATGGACAGGTAAGAAATAGGTATGGAATGGGAAAAGGAGGAAAGGAGAGAAAGACTGGGAGAAATTATCTTACATAGAAGAGATGAACAAGGTGGAGCTTTTACAGTGGGGGTAGGAATGATGGGAGGGGGACAGGCAATACTAGAAGCTCACTCTCATTTTCTGAATTATTTCAAATAGGGAAGAAAATATACACACACATATGCATATACATATATATTGTGTGTGTCTGTTTGTGTATATACACATATACATACACACATTTAAACAGTTGGGTACAGAAATCTGTCTTACCCAAAAGGGAAGTAGGAGGGAAAGGGGATGCTAGAAAGGGGGATGATAAAAGGGAAAACAGATTAAGAGAGGCAGTGGTCAGAAGCAAAATAAACTCTTGAGGAAGGACAAGGTAATGAGACAGAGAGAGAGAGAGAGAGAGAGAGAGAGAGAGAGAGAGAGAGAGAGAGAGAGAGAGAGAGAGAGAGAGAGAGAGAGAGAGAGAAGGAAAAACAGAAGAAAACAGGATGGAGAAAAATGCACAATTGGTAACTATAATTAATTCTAAGTGTTAATGAAATGAACTCACTGATAAAATAGAAATGGAAAACAGAATGGACTAGAAATTATAGTCTAACAGTATGTTGTTTGCAAGAAACACACTTGAAATGGAAAGACACACAGTTAAAATAAGGCACTGGAGCAAAATACATTATACTTCAACTGAAGTATCATAGAAATATTGATTGCTCATGACTAAGCCAAGCCACAAAGGCAGGGTAACAATTATGATTTCAGACAAAATAAAAACAAAAGTAAACTTAATTAAAAGAGAAAAGTAGAGAATCTACAATTCACTAAAAGGTTCACCAACAATGAAGTAATATCAACACTAAATTCATATGCATCAAATGGCATAGCATCCAAATCTTTAAAAAAAGTTAAATGAGTTACATAGGATGAAATAAACAGTAAAACTATGCTAACAGGGGGACCTCAACTTTCTTCTCTCAGAGGTAGATGAGTCTCACTATAAAATAAATAAGGAAGTTAAAAAGATGAATAGAATCTTAGAAAAGAAATTTGATAAACATCTGAAGAAAATTAAATGGGAATAGAGAAAAGAATATACATTTTTCTCAGCTGTATATGGTATCTTCACAAAAACTGGCCGTGTATTGAAGCATAAAAACCTGATAAATATGCAGAAAAGAAGAAATATTAAATTCATCCTTTATATATCATAATTCAATAAAATTACATTCAATAAAGAGTTGTGAAAGCATAGATTAAAATTAACTGGAAATTAAATGATCTAATTCCAGAGAATAAGCAGGTCAAAGAACTAATCATAGAAATGACCAATAATTTCATTTAAGAGAATGGCAGCAGTGAGACAACATAACAAAATTTGTGTATCATGAGTAAATCAATAAAAGAGAGAATGTGCAAATTGGGCATGCAACAACAATAACAGCAACAACAAACCCTAGAAAAAGAACAAATTAAAATTCCTAGTTAACACCAAAATGAAAATCTTCAAAATCAAAGGAAAGATGAATAGAACTGAAATAAAAAATTAACTCATAAGTAAAACTGGTTTTGAAAAAGATAAAATAAAAAGGATAAAAACAGTTAATTTAATTTGAAAAAAGAAGGAAGAAAACCAAGTCATCAGTATGAAAAAATGAACAGGGTGAATGCAGCATATACTCTAAACTGGGTATCTTGCCACACAAGATAGTAGGGGATGAAGAGGTGGGATGGATGGGGATGAGAGGTGGGATGATGGAGGGGAGGGCAGGGTAAAGGGGAGGGTTGCTGGAAGCACACACTTCTGTAAAAGGACAGGGACAGGGTAGAGAATAGAACAAGGGTGGGGGGCAGGATAGGAAGGAGAGACATATAATCAGTCTCCCACAATATGTCCATTGTGGAGATGTTCTGCAAAACTACACATTTACAGCCTGTATTGAATTGCTTGTCTTTCCAGTTGGGGTGGGTGACAAGGGAGGAAGGTAAAGACTCTAGAAGTTAAAGTTCTATAATTAAATGTTAAAATATACATATATATAGACATATATTATTATTATTATTATTAATCTACATGAAACTGGGAATTATGATATACAGGCACTGGGATAGGGAAACCCATCTTGCCCTACCGGAAAGTCCGAGGAGAGATGGGGGAAGGGTTATACAGTGGGATAGGGCTGCTGTTTTGGGATGGTCGGTAGGGGAAAGATGGGGAGATAATTTGTAACTCAAAATCTCATGGAAATGAATGATGTAAATAAGAAAATAAATAAAAAAATTTTTAAAAGGCTAGAATGAATAAGAATAGTTTTTCAAATAATAAGCAATATCTACCTAAAATAGAGCAAACTTTAATCTGTAATATGGATTAATTGGAAGCCTTTCCAATAAGATCAGAGATGAAGAAAAGATGTTCACCATTACCTTATTATTCAATATTGTACTATAAAGCTAGCTATGACAATAAAACCAGACAAAGGAATTGAAGAAACAAGAACAGAAAATGAGGAAATGAAACTGTCACTCTTTGCTGATGATATAATGTTATGCTTAGAGAACCCTACAGAATCAACTAAAAATATTTGAAACAGCAAAGTTGCAAGATATAAAATAAACTCACAACAGCATTTCCATATATTATTAACAAAACTCTGTAAGAAGAGATAGAAAGGGCATTTCATTTAAAATACCTGCATAAAATATAAAATACTTGGGAATCTAACTATCAAGACCAGGTACTGTATGAATAAAATTACAAAGCA
Organism: Pseudocheirus occidentalis; assembly: GCA_028646575.1. Classification (NCBI taxonomy): domain Eukaryota; kingdom Metazoa; phylum Chordata; class Mammalia; order Diprotodontia; family Pseudocheiridae; genus Pseudocheirus; species Pseudocheirus occidentalis. Next base: position 114,215,367 of record CM053596.1, read on the forward strand.
CTTCACAAGTGAAGTTAGATCTAAACAATCAAAAAGAAATACTACTTGCTCATGGGTAAGCTGAGCCAATATAATAAAAATGACAATTTTACCTAAATTAATTTTAGTCACTCAGTGCCATACTACCAAAGAATTATTTTACTAACTAGAAAAAATAATAAAATTTATCTGAAAGAATTAAAGGTCAAGAAAATAAATGGATTCATTGTTTAAAAATTGTTGAAAGAAGGCAGCCCAGCAGTACCATTTTTCAAACTAAAATACAAAGCAGTAATCCTGAAAACAATCTGGTACTGGCTAAGAAAAAAAGTGGTAGATCAGTGGAATATATTAGGCACCCAATACACACTGATAAGTGACCATAGTAACATAGTATTTGATAAACACAAATATCCAAGCTTAGGGCAAGAACTCACCACTTGACAAAAATTGCTGAGAAAACTGGAAAGCAGTTTGGTAGGAGCTAGACATAGACCAACATCTCATACTAAATACAAAAATAAGGACAAAATGGATAAATGATTTGGACTTAAAGATTAATAGTATAACATGAGAAAATTAGAGCAAGGTAGCAAAATATACCTGTTCAAATCTATGCACAAAGGAAGGGATTGTGATCAAACAAGAGACAGAGAAGATCATGAGAAGCAAAATGAATAATTTTGATTACAAAGAATTTAAAAGTTTTTGCAGAAATAAAAACCATTGCAGCCAAAACTGGAAGGAAACTGGACAAAAAAATGAGAAGTTTATCACATAAAGGTCTGATTTCTCAAATATATAAGGAATTGAATCAAACTTGTAGAAACAAAATGAGCCCTTCTTCAATTAATAAATAGTCAAAGGATGTGAGTTGGCCATTTTCAGAAGAAGAAATCAAAGTTATCAGTAGTGACATAAAAATGCTCTAAATCGTTTTTAATTAGAGAAAAACAAATTTCAACTACTTCAAGGCACCACCTCACATCTATCAGATTGGCTAATATGACAAAAAAGGAACACATTAAATGTGGGAAGAGAAGTGGGAAAACTGGGACTAATGCATTGTTGGTGGAGTTGTGAGCTGATTTACCCATTCTGGAGAGCAATTTTGAACTATGACCAAAAGGCTATAAAATTGTGCATCCAACAACACCACTGCTAGGTCTACATCTCAAAAAAAATTTTTTTAAGGGAAAAGTATCTATTTGTACAAAAATATTTAGAGCAGTTCTTATTGTAGTAGCTAAGAACTGGAAATCAAGGGGATACCCATTAATTGGGGAATGATTGAATAAGCATGATTGTGACAGGGTATTATTGTGCCATAAGAACTGACAAGCAGGATGATTTCAAAAAAACCTGGAAAGACTTAAATGTACTGATCCAAAGTGAAGTGAGCAGAATCAGGAGAATATTTCACACAGTAACTGCAATATTGTACGATGAAGAATTGTGAAAGATTCAGCTATTCTCAGCAATACAATGATTAAAAACCTTCCCCAGGACTCATGACAAAATATGCTATCTGGCTCCAGAGAAACATACTATTTTTTCATCTTCCTTCCTTTCTTCCTTTAATTCTTTTTAAAATTTGTCTTCTTATACAAAATGACTAATATGAAAATATTTTATTTGATTGCACATGTATAACTCATATTAAATTACTTAATGTCTCAGGGAGGTGTGAATGGAGGGAGAGTGATAGCATTTGTAATTTAAAACTTAAAACAAATGTTAAAAATTGTTTTGACATGTAATTGAGGGAAAATAAAATATAAAAATAGTCACATAAAATGTTCTAAATCACTATTAATTAGTGAAATGCAAATTAAAACAAGTCTGAAGTACTAACACCTCATATCTATTAGATTGGCTAACGTGACAAAAAAAGGGAAATGACAATTGCTGGAGGGGATGGGAAAAAATTTGGACACTAATCCACTCCTGGTATAGATATTAATTTGTCCAACCAATCCGGTGAGCCATTTGAAACTATGCCCAAAAGGTTATAAAACTGTGCATACCATTTCCCCCAGCAATGCTAGGTTCTATATACCATAGACATCAAAGGAAAAAGGATGTACAAAAATGTTTCTAGAAGCTATTTTAGTGGTGATGAAGTATTGGAAATTGCAGGGTTGTCCATCAATTGGGGAATGATTGAACAAGCTTTGGTATGTGATTGTGATGAAATACTGTTGGCCTATAAGAAATGATAAGCAGCATGGTTTCAGGAAAACCTGGGAAGACTTTTATGAACTGATTCAAAGTGAAAGAAAGATAATCAGGAGAACGCTGTACACAGTAACTGCAGTATTGTAACAATGCCAATTGTAAATGACTTAGTCTCACTTACCAAAGACAATTTCAAAGGACCCATGGTGAAAAAGTGCTTTCCACTTCCAGAGAGAGAACTCAGTATAGATTAAAGAATACTTTTTCCTTTATTTTTCTTTTATTTTCCTGCAACATGGCTAACATGAAAATAAGTTTTACATGACTGAACATGTATAGTTGATATCATATTGCTTTTATTCTTAATGGGCAATGGAAGATTGGGAGGGAGAAAATTTGAAAGTGAAAAATTTTTAAATGTTAAAAATAAATAAATATTTTTCAAAAAATATTTAAAATATTAAAAAAATCTCTTGAAGGATCATTCTGTGGCAATTATTGACACAATAATTTATAAAAATTTTATTTTAAAGAAAAAATATAATACTTGCTTATAATTATTTGTATTTAATGTACATTTGTACAGACAAGCAAAATTATGGTAAATTATATTGATTTATTAAAATATTTTTTATAATTCCTTCATCAGTTGATGTGCCTACTTATTTTAGTGTGTTAGCAGGAAATGCTTGAACGTGGAAAAAATAATTTCAGGACTCAAAGTAAAGGTTGCTTAATGCTGGAATCCTTCAGGCACTCATACTACATGGTGGAGAAAAAACTTGGGGGTAGAAGGGAACTTGCCCAGATCATTACCAAATAGAAGCAGATGCTTATTTCAGTCTTCTCTTAAGACCAGTTCTTCCCCAAGAGACTCATGGGCTGCAGAACTGGGGGTGCTCTTAGGCAAATAACCATAAAATCCCCATCATTGATGAAACAGATGATGATATAGAAGAAAACTGAGAGGCCCCATGGTTGGATATAAATACTTGTTGATCATCTATAAATAAGTTGAGCAAAAGGATATTGCTGCAAGGGGGGAACAAATCTACTTCCGTGCCTAAGTTTAGTTGGTGTTGTATTAAAGTTTATTCGAAAGTAATACCTTTTATCCAAATTAATCTGGCCCATTAATGTGGAAGCCTAGAGATTTAAAATTGTCTTTTAAAAAATTACGCTGGGTCGGGGACCGGGGCTGTGTGGAGCCGAGTGCGAAACCGGATACAGAGCTTTCCGGAGAGGCTGGCGACCTGTGGGGTAGAGGCCGCGTATGGGAAGTGTGTCCAGGCCGCCACAGCCCCTGGCCGGGACCTGAGGAGGAATCTTTGTGCCAAGGAGTTTGAGGCCCTGCTGAATTGCTTCGTGGCGGTTGCCAAGAAGACCTTGAATTAGGATGGGCTTTGAATCACTGGATTTACCTTCCATTTGGTGCTACCCATCAGCATGAAGTCAGATTCTGCCAGCAGCACCAAGGCAGCGAACACCTGAAGCTGAAAGAAACTTCTTTGTTTTAAGGATGTGCATGTGCACACTTGGACACACTCATACACATACATATATTATGTATATGCACACATACACACATAAAAACTGAACAGAATTAGCCGGGATGGTGGTAGGAGTTATCTTGCAGACTTTGTGTAAATAAAGATTTTGGTTAGAGTGGGATCTAATTTAATTAAAAATAAAGTCCGAGTTTAAATTTAGCTGTATAAAAAAAAAAATTATGCTGAACTCAGAAGTTTGTAAAAAACCTCTGGTTTCACCACTACTTAATTAGCAATCAAACTCTTATAATGTGCTTAATCTCTGACTTCAATTTGTGTTTATCTTATCTATCCATTAACAGGTATACAAGTTACAAATTGATCCCTTTGCTTCAATTTCTATGTACCAATGGATCCAGGAGCCAAGGGCTCTATTTCCTTTACATGTGAAGATTCCCACCACTGACAAACTGTCAGGAGGGCAGCAAAGAATCATAGAACCTTAGGTCTGGAAGTCATCTTAGTTAGATGACTTAGTCAACTTAGTCTTCTAGTTCAGTTCTTATCTTGGTACATGAGTACCCTCCATCACATACTGGATAGAAGCTGATTATCTGGTGTCTTATGCTGGAGAAATTATTAATCCTGAGGCATCTCATTTCTTAACAACTCTAACTGGCAGAAGGATACACTTACAATTAGGACATGATTAATGTAAGTTCAAATAATGCAAAATTTACGTTAGTAAGAATTATAAAATATTATTAGGCCACATTTAATGAGCGCCAAAAGGCAATTAATACTATAGTGTGAGCACGTGAGGCCTTTAACATGCTGCTTTAACATGTTAGTCTCTGCTTACCTTATCATTTCTAGTTCTTTGGTTGTCTTTAGGAAAGCATGGGTGTTCATTGTTTATGAAGGAACATATGGTTTATGGTTTTTAAAAATTATTTAGTGCAGTTATTGAAAAATGTTGCAAGGAAAACAATATTATGTTTAAAGCATTACCAATTTTAGATAATGCCCCAGATCATCCTTGGTTCATTGTGTTAGAATGTGAGTTTGAAAATTTTCTGAGATATGGGTAAAGTTCTCTGTACCTACCAGCCTAAATTGAAAGATCTAAAGAAAAAGGACAGTTCAGTCTGTGCTACTTAAATATTTTCAGTGATAATAATAATAGTTTTATAATATTATCAATATAGATTTATCATTAGGTATTATACCAAGTAATTTAAAATGTTTTAAATTTTGCTTTCTATAAATGTTTTTTTTTTTACTTTTTTATGAACCTGAACCAGAAACATATTTTTCTTATTCTTTGCTATTATGTTAATAAACAAATGAAAATTGAACTGGGACCCAATTACAATATTTTACATGTAGATCAACTTTGAATAGTGAAAATCCGAATAACGTGATTGTTTTGTGAAATGTAGTTATTTGGCACTAATCAGGGCCTAACTATATATTTAGCCAAAATCTGCCTTCACATAGTAGGTGCTTAATAAATAGAAGCTGCTGAGTGGTCAGAATGGTGGACTTGGAGTCAGGGACACTCGAATTCAAATACAGCCTCAGATACTTAATAGCTGTGCAAACTTGGACAATTCATTTGACCTCTATTTGCCTCAGTTTCATTGTCTGTAAAATGAGGGGAATGACAGCACCTGTTTCCAAGGGTTTTTGTGAAGAAAAAGTGAAATAATATTCATAAAGTGCTGTGCAAATCTTGAAGTGCTATATAAGTGTTAGCTATTATTATTATTTTAATAATAATAAATGCTTGTTGAATCAAATTATTTGAAACTTACCACATATTTGTTCTACTTCTCACTTCTGTTGTAGATGAAAGAAATCTAATCTCTCTTCTGCATGACAGCCCTTCAGTTATTTGAATACCATTTATCTGTCCTCTTTAAGTCTCTTCTTCAAGTTATTTCTAGTCCTTTCACGTAAGGATTATCTTGCATGACATAGTTTCTAATCTAGACTTTTTACCACCCTCATTGCCCTTTCCTGGGCATGTTTCAGAAATTCTTGTTAAAACATGTGACCCAGAATTGATCACAATACTTGAGCTGTAGTCTGACCAGGAGAATTTAAAGTGTCATCTCCCACAATTCTGGTCTAGATCAAGGAATGGGGATTATCTGAATCCTTATTTAATAATAGTAATAATAATGAAAATAGCAAAAACAATAAAACTTACATAGCATCTAGAATGTGCCAAGTACCATGCTAAGTACATGTAAATTTGTCTCATTTGGTTCTCGTAACAGCCGTACAAAGTATGTGCTGTTATTATTTCCATTTTACAGTTGAGAAAGCTGAAAGAGAGGTTAAGTGACTTGCCCAGGGTCACGTAGCTATTCAGTGTCTGAAGCTAGATTTTAACTCAAATCTTCTTGATTCTAGTCCCAGAACTCCATCCACTATGCTGTGTAACTGCCTCATTTCTTTCTTCTAACCTATGAACCATCTAGTGAAGATCAGCACATACTAAAAAGATAACTGGTAGAGATCAGGATGAAAATTGCATCTTCAGAACACAAAAATCCAGCTGTGCCATATAAGCCAATATGATTCTGTGTACTTTATGCAAAGTCAGTGTTCAACTACATGGGGTTCTTGGAGGCCCTGTTTGTCCTCAACCATCTTCTCATCAGCCTATTATGATGTTGTCCTCTCTTCCAAATTAGTTTGTAATTCCCCATATTATAATAGGTCACATCTACAAATTACTTTGCAGTTTACAAAACATTTTGTTCACAATTGGCCTTGTGACATAGGTGTTATAAGCCTAGATTTAAAGAAAAACAAATAAAAACTCAGGGAGAATGTTGTTTGTCTAGAGTCACAAAGATATGAAATGTGAAACCTGTAACTCAGACAAAAGTCTTCTGACTTCAGGCCCAGGTCTCTCAGAGTTACTCTTTTGGATTAGGTGACAAAGATTGGTGTATTCTCTGCATATGTCCATTATTAAAGTGCTTACATTTTACCCAAGAATAGTGGAAAGATTCTAGTGATGGAGCGCCCAGGTATGGAAGTGAGAAGCACAGTTCCAAAACTGTCTATTCTACAGCCTCCCCAGCACAGACCTTAGAGAGTTGCCTGGGGTTGCATAACTAGTATTGTGCAGAGTATCCTTTCTGGCTTCATGAGCAAGATATCAAAATCGAGATCAGAAAATTTTCAGGAAGGGCAACCTTGGAGATGGCTAAGTATCGACTAGCTTATGCTAAGTAGAAATTTATTCTAGGTAATTAAAAAAAAGATATTGATTTCTTTCACTTCCTGCACAGTAGCAAGGTTTTGTTTTTTGTTTTTTAAAGAGGCAACAGGGTTATAGTTTCAGAGAGCAAGTCTTGGAGTCAAAAAGACTTGAGTTCAAGACCTAAGTCTGACAATACTTAGTTATGCAACCCCAGCAACTCTCTAAGAGTATAATTTTAAAATTATTTGCTGATTTGCAATGATAGAAGAAATTTATTTGTCTAGAGTTCTGTATAGCTATAAAATCACTGACATGGGGGAAAAGCTGCAGCAGGAGTAAAGTGTTAGAAGTCAAGAAGGAAATGGAGGGGAAGGAGGAAGATGGTTTAAAAATGTGTGGGTAGAGACTTTTTTGTGTTCATTTAGGAAACAAATTTGTATGCTCAATGTAACTTACAATCCACACTGAATTCTTACCTTAAGAAAAGAAAAAACTCTCATCTAAACAGATCAAATGAGCTAAAACATTTAATCTACTACCTTTCCCCACCCACTTCAGTAGACAATTATTTGATTTTTCATGCAGTTTGGATGCTGTCAGAAGTCTTAATTGACTTTTAATTACATGCCAAACTTGTTCCAACTGTCACATGGCCCCTTAGGATTTAAAGCCCACTTTTCCATTTGCTTCAACTGCTTTCTACTAGAATAAGATATGCAGAAATATGCATGCATTGCTAGCCTGTGAGGGAGCCATCATGGTCACATGTACTCCAAGAATGTATTAGAGAAAAACAAAGACTGTGGTTTTTAACGTGTAGCTAAATCATGCCTGCATCCAGATTAATTTGGACTGCATTCTGCTCAGAGCAGACACACTGTAATCACAGTTCCCTCTGAGGAGCTAGAGAAGACAGACAAGGAAACAGATTGGTGGATATAGTGTACAAATTGTAGACCTGTTACTTGTGTTCCATCTTTTCTATGTCGCTACACATTTTTAGTCTTGGAATTTATTCCATTAATAATGCTTCTGGAGCCTGTTCTCAATAATCCCAGCATTTTAAAGCTTTGTTAGCTATTCACAAACCAAAGGAACTGTTATAAAATATCAAATATCACCACTGGGTTCCTTACTAGGAATGCTCTACTATCCAAACCCCAGGGCATTATCAGGCAGATGCAGCTTTTTCCTCACCTGTGAGTTCTCTACAGTCATTGGAGAAAGACTGGGCACATAGTAGGCATTCATGGAAGACTTGCTGAATTGAATAACTATGGATATGAGAAAGGGTATTCTTGGGATGATAGGATAACTATTTAACTTGGAAGTTTGAGGTTGCAGAAGTACAGTAGAGTTTATGCAGGGCACTCTCATGTTGTCTTAAGTGATTGGAAGTTGGTAGAGAAAAGGAGAGGAAAAAGATAGGTAGACTACAAATTCACAAATACATTCAATAAATATTTACTGAGCTTTTACTTTGTGTATGACAATGTGTTAGGTAATAGTCGCAACTGAGATGTATATAGTGTTGTCTTTACAAAGTTCTTTGTAAACCTTCTTTCCTCCTTCCCCTACACATTTTCTGAGCCCTCTAACTCTAAGTCAAAGGGTAGGTCCTCCAGAGGACACCCACCCTAAGTTCAAAGTGCATCTACACTCCTAAAATTATAATTCACAAGCCTCCATCATGGTTTTGTTTTTCATAATCAATCAACTGATAGAATTAGCTCAGAGCAAGGGCATTTATTGAAGTGGGCTAGCATCAGCAATTGTAGCAAAATATTTGCTCCTCCTAAAAACAAACATAGAGTACACTTTTCCACAAATACAGATAGAGTTTGTGAGATGAGTGAACACACATACAAAACACATTATTAAAGAAGTACATAGTAAGAAATGCATATGGCCAAGTCAACTCACTTCTGTTGCCATAAGGTCAATGACATATCTTCTCTTTTTGAGATGTCTTTGAACTGCTTACCATTAGGCATGCATCTCTGTTGGGCAGCTCATTCCCTTTATGTACTCAGGTGTCTTCCTTGGTGGGCTAGATGCCTCCATTGCATAGTCTTGATCTTCTCCAGTTTTTAATTGATCTGATACTCAAGCCTACTGCTGAATTTCCTGGCCTTTTATATGTGAAAATAAGTCACTGTTCTTCTCATTTCCTTTGTAAACTGCAAATAGGCCATTCAAAAAATCTAATGACCCTACAAGGTACAAATAGATCACTCAAAAGGCCAAAGAGAGCTTGCCCTATGATGGTATATGCTTGTTCTAACCTTATAAAATCCTATGAATTGCATTCTTATTACAAGTGAGGAAATTAAGACTCTGAGAAATAAAGGTTTCCTTATTGTCAGAGGCATTATTTGAACCCAGGTCTCACCATTGACTCCAAATTTTTGGACACTTTCTCCTGTATTAGTTGCTATTATACCCTCACTTGTGGTGAGAGAGTCAATATATTCCTTGATTCCTATTGCCATTTCCAGACTTTTCCTCTCCTACTATCATTCAATAAACCTACTATGAGGTTTATTCAATCCATGAATTCTATTCCACCATCATCATACCCCTCCCCATCACCTTCTCCCCCTTCCTACTACATTGTAGGAAAAGCTTATCACTGGGAAACTCACATGGAGATTGTTTTAACTTCCATACTCACACCTCATTAAATCCCTCAATAGCCTCTGTCCCTCTGATTGGAGGGCTAGAGAGAGTGGACCAAAAAGCCTCCATATAAAGAGGGCTCAGAAACTGAGAGAACTCTTCATTTCCCATCAGCTTTTCCTCTTTGGATTCCATGCTACCATCATCCTATCCCTGTGCTGGGGACCTACAACCCTTTTAACTTCTTTTTGTGTGAATATATTGTGCACTCCTTGAAAGCAACAGCTTTCATTTTCTTATTTGTAGCCCAGCTCTATTTCCCCAGCACATAGTAAGTGCTTAATAAATGCTTAATGTACTATACAGTATTGTATTATATTATCAATCGAGATCTAGTAGCTGTTATCTACTGATCACAACACTCATCTTCTTCCTCAATTAGTTCAGTTCCTCAATTACTATCTTTCCCTCCCATCCTTATACTAGAGAAGAACTTCAGCAGACATGTTGATTCCCTCAAACACCCTACTCATTTCCCATAACTGACCCCTTCAATCTACCTCAGCTACACATAGAGATGGTAACATCCTTAATCTTACCATCACCCATTAGTGTTCCACTTTCACATTCATGAGCTCTAAAAAATTATCTGATCTTAGTATTTTATTAGTCCGTCTTTCCTACCGCCTTACAATTCTTCCATGTTCTTCACCTTTGCAGCCTTGTTTCTTTGTGCATCACTGTGACCTTCAATCCCTCCACCTTCCCAAGCCATCACTCCTGCACTAGCTATTCTCTCCTCCCTTTCCTATTTGGATCCTGGTTGAACCAGTTCAACTTCACACTGTGCTCAGTACTTCATGTCTTGCCCCTAAGCCAGTATCAACACCGGGTATGCCCTGCCAAATCCCAAACGTGGATCATCCCCACCATCTACTTTTTTCACTTGTATTTATGTGCTGCTGAATGTAGATACAGAAATTTGTTAAAAACACGCTGTCTAGATCCACTAAAGACTAAAACTAAATAATTTCAACCTGGCCCTTGCTATCACAAGGTAATTCTTTTATATCTCACTCTCCATCTCTCTTCAAAACTCCCATGGTTCCCCTTTTCCTTACTCTCTCAGGTAAGAACTTCGGAAACAATATTCCTTCGGAAAAAATGGAGGCCTTTTGCTATTTCTTCACCTTCCCTATCTCAAGTGTCCCATCGGTGTTTTCCCACTATGTATTCCCTTTCCCAGATCCCAATCCAATTATCTTTTTGAGCAAATTATCTCCTTATCTGCCTTAATCTCTCTCTGTCACTTGACCACACTTCCCTTCCGCCTATGACCTCATCTATGTCTCCTCAAACAAACAAAACCACTTTACTAGTTCCAGCCATTCTTGTTACCACTCTAGCTTTCTTTTCCTTTCCATTTGATGGCTAAACTCCTTGGGAAATCCATCTATATAATTGGTCCTTCAATTTCCTCTCTTTTTATTCTTCTAAATTCTGGCAGTCTGGTTTCCAACCTCATTATTTAGCTAAAACTGTTATTTCCAGTTACAAATGATATCTGAATTGCTAAATCTGTGCCTTTTTCTTGGTCTTTATCCTTCTTCACAACTCTACAGCCTTTAACACTTGATCATCCTCTTCTCCTTAGGTTTTCCTGACGTGGCTTCTCAGCTGGATTTTCATCTGTCATGTCTGCTGTTTGTGGTGGTGTCCATCAAAGTTTGGTCCCAGGTCTCTATTCTTTCTCACTTGGTGATCTTTTTGGCCCCATGAATTCACCTATTATTCCTATGTAGATGATTCTCATATTTTGTTGTCTAGTCCTAATCTCATTCCTGATCTCCAGTTTCATTTCTCCATTTGCCTTTTGAACATTTTGATCTGGCTGTCCCATAGACAGCTAAAACTCAAAATGTTTTAAACTGAGCACATTATCTTTCTTTTTAATACTGCCCTCTTCCAAAATTCCCTATGTTCTAACCACCAGTCTCTTATTCATCCAAGCTGGAAACTTAGATGTCACCTTCGATTCTTCACCTTCAACTGTCGTATCCATTTTGTTCTCTGTCTTGACAATTCTTCCTTTACACTATTTCTTTTACATGCTGTTCTCCTCTGGAATATTGCTACTACATTGTTACAGGCCCTCATTACCTCAAGCAAAGACTTTTGCAATAACCTTCTGGTTGATCTCCCTGCCTCAAAATTTTCCCCATTCCACTTCACCTGAGTAAACTCAGGAAGTAACATTCAAGCAGAACTCAAGTGTCAAAGTTAACATGCAGGGCAGACAGTGCCATGCTTCTACTCAATATACTCCAGTGTTCCCTATTACCTACAAAATCAATTGTGAAAATCATCTATTTAACTTTTAAAGCTCTTTATAACTTGTCCTTCCTATCTTTCCAATCTCCTTACACCTTTCTTCTCCTAGACACACCCCTCTTCTGGCATACAGTTACATTGTCCATCTTGATAATCCTCCCATGTAGCACACCATCCCCTGACTCTCTGTCATCTGACTCTCTGAAGCATCTGGAATGCTTCTCTATTTATTCCTCTCTTCTGGCTTCCCTGGCTTTCTTCATGTCTCATCTCAAATCTACCTTCTAAAAAGGTAGCCTTTCCTTCTTCCCATCAATGCTAAATGGCTTCTCTCTTGGGTTGACTCCAATTTACTCTCTATCTTTTGTGTACCTACATCGTTGTTCATATATATCTCACCCCCCATGGAATGTGATCTTATAGAGGCCAAGAATAATTTTTTTCTTTTCTTTGTAGCCTCAGTCGTTAGCATAGTACCTGACCCATTGTAATTACTTAATACTTATTGACTTAGAAAGAAGTTGAAATTGCCTTACTCTAAGTCAAAGAGTAAACTTAGGAAGTAACATTCAAGCAGAACTAAGGAATTCGATGGGTATGTTAACTTAAGTTTCAGAACTCAGCTATGATTTGGGTTTTAGTTCACAAAAGATTAAGCTCCTGAGCCTGTACTCTAAGGGGAATAGAAAATGTAGCCATAACAATTCATCAAGACACCAGAAGGTGGCAACAGAGAGCAACAGAAGGACACAGCCAGGTGCCCAATTATAGATGATTAACAGCAGATGGCAGTAGAGCATGGTCCAGCAGCCATACAGTATCAGTCCATGGCCTTACTGGAGAGCATAGTCCCATGTAGTCATAACAATTCAGTAAGAGACCAGAAGGTGGCAGCAGAGAGCAATAGAAGAAGCACAGCCAGTTGCCTAATTATAGATGATTAACAGCAGATGGCAGTAGAGAATAGTCCAGTATCAGCAGATGGCATTACTGGAGAGAATGGTCCCGTTGTGTAGTTTTCAGCCTTCTGGGACAGCAGCTAGTAGCTTGATATCACCTGATATCATCACGCTACCTTATATACCTGGGCTGTTCTTGGGCACTATCCGGCTGCCAGCCAGTAACCTCTCCACCCACCCCCTCTTTAGCTTCTTTTTATGCGTTGTCTTCATCTTAAGATAGTAAGGTCCTCGAGGGCAGGGTCCATATTTTGTCTTTCTTTGTATCTCTAGCACTTCGCACAGTGCTTATATATTAGATACTTAATAAATGTTTTTTTGACCAATCGACTAAGCTGAATAACCAGATGGCATCTGTGGCGGAGAACAAAGGTTCATACTCTAGGCAGGTTGTAGCTGGGTCACAACCCTAGAAAGGTCAGTCACCAGAGCTACACGTTTGTGCTTCTCTTGTGCCCACCAATGGGATGAGAACATACATCTTCATGTATAGGGTAAATTTTCCTTGTCAGTTTTCTTTAGTTTGATGTCTTTTGTTTTGAACTAAAACATCTGATTTTTCAGGCAAAAGCAAAATTGGCAAGGACTAATGAGTTATGGAGACTGACTCAACATGGAGTTTGAGCCTATAACTTTTAAAAGGGTGAGAGAGGCAAGTGTATACAGGTTATCGCCAGTATTACCACTCTATTTGGCAAGCAATTTGGAGGTATGGCGTTTTTATTTTAATTGAGGTAGAAGGTGGATATGATGCAAGTAGTCTTTTAGAAAGCTTACTTTCATGCAGGATGGATTGGAACAGATCAGAGACTAGAGGTCCCAAGAAAATTCAGTAGTCAAAGTGAGGTGATAAGGGTGAGAGGCAAACAAAATGAAAAGGAAGAGATAACTTGTATACAAATCAGGAAGAAAAAACACACAGGACATGATGACTGATCTGTTGCAGAAGGTCAGCCTGTTTGAGGACTACCCCCAGAAGTTCTGAAGGCTCAGGATAATTTTGCTCAAAACAATCCGAAGAATCATACAAGTAAAAGCTCATTCCAGTAAATCTCATTCCAGGAAAGTTCTGTATAACAAAGCCATTTCCATGTCCTGGCAGACATCTCCACAGTAACAATGCTTTGGGGATCTGACTATAACAGTTTCTACAGTGAACAACAAATGCTTCCTCTGGTCCCTGTCAACTTAACAATCACATTTGAACTAAAATTTCTGACTGCTGCTTGTAGCAGGGATGTGAACCAAACCAAGCAGTGGACCCCAAAAGGGAAAAATACAGAGACTGTTTCAATTCAATTCAACCCCATTCATACCAATTCAATATAATGGACATGTATATACACATATGTATATAGAACATTAGCAAAATTATTGTTGCATATATATGAAATTTGTATAATGTATGTCTATATATTCATACATATATGAGAAATTTTATATAATGTATATCTAAAGACATGTAGGCACACATATAAAGGTCTATATATTGTATGTATACATGCATATATATGTGTGCATACATAGGTGTGTTTATATATCTATGGATAATATTTATTGTATTTTATATACATCTACACCTAATCATTTTTTAGTTATTTATTTTTTCTCAAAAAACTGTCCTCCCTAGTATAGCTCTGAAAAAAAAGTTTTTTTTAAAAAAAATATTGTGATTCAAATGGAGCTACTTGACTTTGACTTTAGACCCAAGTCTCTCTGGCTTTCATTGAATGACCAATTCATCATCCTTTTAATTTTCCAAACCAAAATACCCCTCCCTGGCTACCTATATGCACTATCTTCTTTCTTGGAATGTAAGCTTCTTGAGAACAAGAACTGTCTTTGATTTTATTTTGGTATCTCTAGTACTTAGAGCAGTACCTGACATACAGTAAGCACTTAATAAATGCCTTTTCATTTATTTGTTCATTATCGTGTTTGTCATTAATCATATCTTTTCTCTAACCTTTCCATTATTACAACAACAATTATATTGATAATAAAGCTCATTTTCTATAGTATAGTGAAACTGATTCTATTCTCTCTTAACAATGTTAACTGGTGGCCTGGACTGTCTCAGGTTTGTAATTGTAGCCAATTACAGGAACATAATAATATGCTTGAGGAGCTGGTGGTGGAGACAGTACTGTGAGGTACATACTACAGGTTTTATTATTTGAGGAAACCAAGGCTCTGAGAAATAAGTGACGTCCAAGGTAAGATTCAGGTAATATTTACCCAACTCTATGATTTAGAGAAATAAGATAAATAATTCTTTGTATCTGAGAGTGGATATAGGAGATTTCCAGGGCAGCTAGATGAGACTTTGGTACTTATGCCATTAACCTCACATTCTTGTTTTCTTCCTTCCTAATTTCTGAATTCCTAATTTTTTCCTCCTAGTTCTTACTTTTTCCTAATTTCTTTTTTATCTTTATTAATTTTTTATTTACTTTTAGTTTAGAAGATTCAGTTTCATAATCCCTGGAGTTTCAAATTTTCATCTTATAACTTCCCCCACCCCCATGGTCGCTTGCAGTCAAGTATAGGATTTGCAAGTACTTTCACATTAGACATTAGTCAGGTTATAAAGAAGGATTGTAACCGATGGAATGAACAAAGGGAAAGAGGAAACAAAACCAAACAAGAAAAAGAAAGAGAGCAGGTAGTTTGCTTCAATCTGCATTCAAACTCTGTTCTAGTTCTTTCTCTGAATGTAGACATCCTTTCCATCATGAGTTTTTTGGTGTTGTCTTATAACCTTGCATTGCTGAGAAGAGTCCAGTCTATCAAAGTTGGTCGTCACACATACATTGTGTCTGTGATTGTGTACAAATTCCTCATGATTCTGCTCTTCTCACTCAGCATCAGTTTCTATAAATCTCTCCAGGTAAATATGAAGTCTGTCTGCTCCTCATTTCTTACAGCACAATAATATTCTATTACATTCATATACCACAACTTGTTTAGCCATTCCCCAATTGATGGGCATCCCCTCAATTTCCAATTCTTTGCTGTCACAAAAAAGAATTGCTATAAATATTTTTTGTACATAAGAGTCTTCCTCCCACTTCTATGGTCTCTTTGGGATACAGGATGCCTATTGCTAGGTCTAAAGGTATGCAATTACTTATAGCCCTTTGGGCATAGTTCCAGATTGCTCTTCAGAATGGCTGAATCAATTCACAACTCCACCAACAATGCATTAGTGTTCTAATTTTTCCACATCCTCTCCAGCATATGTCATTTTCCTGTTTTGCCATCTTAGCCAATCTGACCGGTGAGGTGTGGTACCTCAGAGCTCCTAATTATTTTTTAAAATTTATTTATCTATTTATTGACTTGTTTGTTTACTTTTAGGTTACAAGATTCTGTTCCATAGTCACTTCAGTTATAGATTTTTCTCCCCTTCCTCCCCATCCCCCACCCGACCCCCCATGGTGGCATACAATCATGTATAGGATCTGCAAACTCCTTCACATTGTACAATTGTCTGGTTGTATAGGTGTTATAGCCAATGAGAGCTCCTAATTTTTTAATTCAATTTTATTTTATTTTCAGTTCTTAATTCTCTTTCCCTCATCCTCCACCCTTTGAAAAAACAAGAAAAACAAAACCCAATTCAAATATGTGTAGCTGTGCCACACAAATCCTTGCATTAGTCATGATGAAAAAAGAAAGAAAGGAAAATATGCTTCAATTTGGACACCAAGTCTCTCAGTTCCCCATCTGGAGGTGGATAGCACATTCCATCATGAGTCTTTTGGAACTGTGTTTGTTCTCTGTATTCATCAGAATTACTAAGTCTTTTAAAGCTGATTACCTTTACAATATTGCTGTTATTGCATAAATTGTTCTCCTGGTTCTACTCCCTTTACTTTGCATAAGTTTGAACAAATCTCCCAAGGTCTTTTTGAAACTATCCCTTCATTGTTTCTTATAGCACAATGGTATCATGTCAAAATCATATACTGCAACTTGTTCAGTCATTCCTCAAATGATGGGTATCCCTCTGTTTCTGATTCTTTACCATTCTCATAAGTATTTTTATACGTTTGAATTATTTTCCTCTTCCTAAATCTCTTTGGGGCATACACCTAGTAAAGGTACTGTGGGGTGAAAGGGCATGCACAGCTTAATAGCTTTTTGTGTGTAGTTCCAAATTGCTTTCCAGAATGATTGGCTGTTCACAGTTCCACCAATGGTGCATTTCGTGTGCCGGTTTTCCTGCAGCCCCTCTAGTATTTGCCAGTTTCCATTTTTGTCATCTTAGCCATTCCAAAAGGTGTGAGGGGGCACCTCAGAATTGTCTTAATTTGCATTGTTCCAATTATTAGTGATTTAGAGCATTTTTTCTTATAGCTATTGATAGCTGGAATTTTTTCCTATAAAAACTGCCTATTCATATTCTTGGATCATTTACCATTTGGAGAATGGTTCTTTTTCTTATGAAGTTGACTCAGTTCTCTATATATCTTAGAAATGAGACCTTTATCAGAGAAATTTGCGGCGAAGTTTCTCCTCCCCCTGCCCAGTTTCTTGTTTCTCTTCTAATTTTACCTGCGTTGGTTTTATTTATTGCAGATTCAGTTTGATACCTGCAGGTAATAAAGGAAGCACAGTATAGTCAATATTTTTTTTAAATAAAAGCATTTATTTTATCTCATATTTTTGGTTTTGACGAGTGGTTTCATTGATACAAGACTCTTCTGATGTCCAAACTCCTCCAAGCAGTGCAACTCAAAATCTCTTCTATAACATATAATCTCAGAGATTTGAATTGAAGGGATGCTAGTGGCAGTATGGAATGGATACATGAATTAAATGTAAGTGCTCTGAGAGCTGGTTAGAATCTACACTTAAAGTTAGCTCCTCTTACCTCCAAGGGCATCCCTCTTTCCATTACTCTATGCTGCCTTTTAAAGCATTTATCACAATGTTCAAAACTGAATTAATTCCCCTAAGGTTACTTTTTGTTTTGCTGAGACCTGGTCAGAACAACATAATATAGAATTGTAGAAATAAGAATCAGGTGCCTTGGATTCTACATAGCCATTAAGTAACTAGTTTACTGCTCCTCCCCTTTCTGCATCAGTTTCCCCATCTCTAAAATTAGATGATTGTGCAAGATTTCCAATCAGTCAAGCAGATATTTGCAGTCCGTCAATAGGCATTAATTAAATGTTTACTGTGTTACTGGTACTGGAGATGCAAATACAAGCAAAAACAAAAACAGGGCAACCTCAAAGAGCTTCTGCATTTTACTGGGAGATATAAACATATAAAAGGGAAATGAAAGTAGAGATGGGACTTCTTCGTATGGGGGTATTGGCTCCACACAGAGCTGGGAGAAGGATAAAGAATGGATGGCCTGAACCTTTCCCCAAAATGGAGGTTCTGGGAGAAACTCACCAATGGGAGAAGGGAACTTCTGAGGTAAGAAGGCAGCTGAGGCATGATGACAAAGTCCTGAGTCGCAGAGAGCACTATACTGGGTGCCAGGGGTCAATTTCAGTCTAGTCTATTATTTTGAATAATTTGACTATAGCTATGTTTCTTGAACACCTGAAAATAATTAACACCTTACATGAATAGAGTATGTCAATAAACAGAAAACACATTTTAGTTTTTTTAAAGATCCATTTTATTGCATTTTAATCTTACTTTATTTTGGAAATAATATGGGTTGGGGGAACTTCATGAATTATGATTATACATACAATTCATTAAGCCATGCTTATTGCAGTATTAGTCCTAGGCAAATTTTTGCATTAGTTTTTCACTTACAACCTTCTCTTCCCAACCTTTTTCCTCCTTTCAGTACCCTTCCTACTCCCACTCATTCTCCCTAGAGGCCAGGGCTGCCCTTCCTGTTGCCTTTTTTCCCCCCAAGTCCCATGATGCTTTTCTTGTCTCTCTAATTCTCCACAACCCAGGACTATTCTAGCCCTCTCTTGGCTGAACAAAAGCAGAGATTTGATGTCACTAACACCCAAATGACAACCTGTTTACTTTTCCACACCCTAGTAATATTTATATATCTAAAAGAACCTCAGAGAGAGGAAGTTTCCAAAAGGAAGAACTTCAGGGAGAGAAAAAATAACAAAAATTAATTTCTCACAAGGGATAGACTTTCAGATACTATGCATCCCCAGATCTTAGAGAGATCTTTCCCTCCATCATACTGACTTTCTATCCTGTAATAAGGCCTTCCACAAACAATAACCTATAATGGGTACTTTTACCCTCATTTTCCTGTGACATGGCCAAGATAACTGTGCTAGAGACCCACAATGAAAAGGAGCTTAAGGGTTCATATACACTTTCCAGAAGAACTGAAGCAATGCTAAGTCAAACACAGGGAAGTTCTCCACTCTCAAAAAAATTCACCATTGTATCAATCTGTTCCCTTCATTTAGCTACAAAGTAAAACTGATGTTTTATTCTCCAAAATTTTTTATTTGTGGTTACCACTGAAAGAAAAGCATAGGGTTCCTTGACCTAAATGTTTTTCTTTAAAAATTTGAGCTCCTTAAGGTAATTTCCATAGTTCAAGTTATAAATGAAAATGAGCATCTAGTTGCTATCCTTGTCTTGGTAATTCCTTGTTATTTAAGTAAACAGCCAGGCAGTGAGTTTGAACTGAGAACCAAGCCTTGGTACCTGTTAGATATCATATAACACTACCGAAGAGGAACAGAATCTGAACATGCCAGTATCCTACAAACGAAACATGCTGTTCCTCCAAACTGATATTTGATTCACAGTGTGAGTCCCTGGCTAGCACGGAGGATGGGGAGAGGAGATAATAGAACTGAGCTGAACTGTACCTGATTTTTCACAGCTCCACTGATTTGCCATCAGGCAGCAATTATCCTTCAATCTCCTCACTTCTCCCCACTTCAGACATACTAATCTTCTTTCTCAAAGGCCGGAGTAAACTTCTTAGAGCATGGAGTGAAGTAAACATAGCATGCAGGAAGATTCAGGAGCTTAGAAGGTGCCTGCATCTTAGCCTCCCTCTTCTCTTCCCTTCCCTTCCTGGGTTCAGAGCACATCTTTTCATTTGAAAATTTGTTAGAGAGGCTGGATTTTTTGTTCCTTTTCATCCTATGCTCCTGCAGACTGGGAAGGTGATATTTAGCAATGCAGTGAGCTGTCAGGTATAATATGCTGCCCTTGGAGACAGATCTCAGTTCAAATCCTGCCTGTGACTCTTGCTAGATGTGTGGCTGTGGGCAAGTTTCTTCATCTTTCAGTTGCTATATTTTCTCAGCATCATAAAGTTCTAATGAGATAATGTACAGAAAGCACTTTGCAAAATTTCTGGCACTGTGTAAGGGTCGGTTGTTATTGCTGTTATTATAATAAAGCTATTGCCACAAAAACAATATGGAATTCAGTATGAGTCATGTGGAAAAGTTCTGCTTTACCCTAGAGGAGGATTGGTTAGAAGTTATGAAGAAGCCAGAATAAACTTAATATCACAAACAAACAGACCGTATACAATTAGAGCCATTCAAAAGTAGAAGGGGGCTGATGATATAGAATGTGAGATAATTATTTCCCTCTCATTCAAGATGTAAAGCAAAGATTGGAGAAGCATTTTTTGAGTATATCAACGACTCCCTATTGCCTTTAGTATGAAGAACAAATTGTCATTCTAGAAGTTAAAGCTCTTTGCAAACTATGGTTCCCACCTACCTTTTCAGTAGTATTTAATTTTATTCATATTCTTAGACTCTTTGGTTCAATCATAGATACTCTGCTAAATGTTCTAATACTCTCTCTTCCATTTTCCATCTCCCTGTTTCTCTTGAGGTGGTTGCCTGGGTCTGGAATACTCTCCCTCCTCTCCTCACCTTCTTAAACTGCCTAGCTCCTTTCAAAACATGGGTCAGGTGCCCCTTCCTACAGGAGGTCTGGATTTTTCTGATCCAATAGAGAGAAAGCCAGTTGTTTGTCCTTCATTTTCAAAAAGAACCAATGACATTAGGAGGTGATATCTTAACTTGTGCATGAACTGGACTTAAGTGAGGAAGAGCTGCACAAAGTCATCAGCCTCACTTTTTCTTCCAGAATCATTGAAATCAAGTGGCAAAACAAAAGTTAAAACAACCTGCAATGGCCTAGGGATGTAGTGGGTGATCTTGGACTTGGATATCTGACTAAATTCTAAGCACTCAACAGCACCTGTTTCAGCTTCCTTAATGACTGTGAGAACAAATGGTTCTCATCTGCCTCTTCCATGCGGGAAAGTCTTCACATGCTTGGAGTATGGGTTTGAGGCTTCAACCTGACTTAGTCTACCTTTCCAAGTGGTTTTGCTGGAGTTTTGCTGCTATACATGCTACAGCTACTTGGAGCCATAGGTATTGTTGTTGTTGTTTGTCCTTTGTTCTCAGGTGGACGCCAAAGATGGATGAGCAGCCCTGAAAAGGTCGTGACAAGCCTTCACACCAGAGATGCGAGTCCTGAACACCCCATACACCCTGCGAAGCCTAGTAGTGCTAACCTCTGTAGGCAGCCTTCCCCTTCCACTACCCAAGAGCAATCCACCATGAGGTAGCTCTGAACCCCTCACCTTCTCTACTTCCCAATCTTCTGCCATGGAATACATTGCTACTCTGCCCTGACTCTCCAGTTAGCTGATGCTACAAAGTCCTGTTCTCTTAGGACCAGAGACTGAGAAAACCCAATCAATATCTGGGCCAGGTACCAGAGCCACCTAGTATCCTCACTTTCTACAACCAGTTAGGGCTCCTGATGCCAGGCCCCTACCATAGGGCCTCATTCCCCTTCAGGAGGAGAAAATCAGACCAGTGCATGAATCTGGGCCTGGTGCCTCTGAGAAATGGACGATAATCTGATGCCCCGTGGCTAGCGAATTTTCTCTTTTTCTAATTCCTCTTTCAATCCCTCCTTTTCTGTGGTTGTCGTTCAGCTGTTTTCAGTCTTGTCTGACTGTTTGTGACTCCATTTGAGGTTTTTGTTGGCAGAGATACTGAAATGGTTTGCTATTTCCTTCTACAGCTTATTGTATAGATGAGGGAACTGAGGTGAACATAGTGACGTGATTTTCCCAGGGTCACACAGATAGTAAGTGTCTGAGGTTGGATTTGAACTTAGGAAGAAGAGTTTTCCTGACTCCGGGCCTGGCATTCATCTCTATCCACTGCTTGGCCACCTACCTGCCCTCTTTTTCTAATCGCTTTTAATTCCTTCAAGTCATTTCCACCTGAAGGCTGACTAGGTGGAAACTCCCTTCCTCTCCTATCACACCATCCATTCTCATTCCCATCTATCCATCCTGGGTCTCTATTTAGCTATGTTGTCAACTTTCATTTTGTCCACTGAGAGTGTTAGAAATAATTGTCCTTTGTATTAGACCCCTTAGTCTCATGCTCCTTCCATCACTTGCGGTCACAGAAACATGGGCCCCTTCAGAAGACTCTCTACCTCCACTCCAGAGGCAGGTACACCTGTCCTTTCCCCCCTCCCCCTTTTATCTGTCCTCTCCCCTCCCCCCTCTATCTGCAAACCCACATGCTCTGAGGTAGAAGGAGGAGTAGATATACCCTCTGCTGTTGTTACTAAGCAGTCTTTCTTCTTTTGAAGTTCACTCTATCCAGGTATATCATCATCATCATCATCATCACCATCATCATCATCAACATTTATATGGCACCTACTATGTGTCAGGCACTGTGCTAAGAGCTTTATAACTATTCTCTCATTTGGTCCTCATACCAGTGCTAGGAGGTAGGTGCCATTCACATCCCTACTTTACAAATGAGGAAACTGAGGCAAACAGAGCTTAAGTGACTTGCCCAGGGTCATACAGCTAGTGCGAGTTTGAGAATGGATTTGAGCTCAAGTCCTGACTGGAAGCCCAGCACTCCATCCACTGCACTGTCTCACTGTATTAAGATCCTGATGACATTCATCCATGGACCCCCAGGTGATCCTCCTTTCTTTCTCAAGCAGTTCAGTACCTGGATTACAGGATTCCTCTCGCCCTCAGTCCCTGGCCTTACACTTAGGAACTGCATGTCAATGTCCCCATCCCCATGTCCCTCCATGCTCTGGCTTTCCAATTTATCATCTTCCTTAGCTTCATTGACCTATATCTTCGTTTCAGCTCAGATACGCACACAGATAGTCCTAACCTTAATCTCACCATTACCCACAGGTGTCCCCTCCATCCAGAATTTGGAAATTACTCTACCTGAGACCACATTCCTATCTTTCTGTTTCTCCCTATGCCTTACTTCCCATAAACCTGTCCTTTGTCCCCACCCAAATTCTAGTCACTCCACCTCATTTTTCTTTCTTTCTCAGTCCATTATACGTGTTCTGGGCTCACTTTCCTCTTTCTAATCCTGACCCTTAACAAGTTTCAATTTTACACTATCATCCATGCTTAAATCCTTACCACTTGCCCTTTCATTGCTTATCCCTTTCTAAATCTCAAGCCTGAATTTTACCTGCTGTCTGCCTTTTCACTCTTAATCAAGGACTGGTAGAGGAAGTCATGTGATTGGGCTGCAACCACTGCAAATCTGTGATTTAATTGCCACTGGACTTTCACTGCTGCATGCCGGTCCTTTTACTCTTCCGTGATAGACTCTATGACACTCCCCACAGCTCTGTTCTAAATGTGTTCTTCAAGACACCTTTGTCCCATCCATCTCAGCAAATGACCTCACTTTTTTCTACTTTGCTGAGAAAACTGAGGCGTCTGTACTGAGCTCTCTCTTCATCAAGAAGAGCATTTAGCACAAGATCATAGATCTGGATTTAGAAAGGACTTTGGATTCCCATCTAGGTCAACCCCTTCCCTTTAGAGATGGAGAGACTGAGTCTCAGGGAGCTTGTGACTCGTCACACCTGTTGGCACCAAAGGTGGGATTGGAATTCAAGTCCTCTGACTCCAGGTCCAGGGCTCTTTCCATGATATCATGCTGCCTCCAAGAATTAACAGGCACTTCCATTTTCCTGGGCATTCAAACTCTAAACCTCAGAGTCATCTTTGATTTTTCCTCTGACCCATGCCCACCTTATCCAATTAATTACTAAATCCTATCAATTCTACCTCCACAACAACTCTTGGGTTTGAGCCTTAGCAGCACTTCTCTGAGCAAACCACTTAACTCTCAAGGCCTCAGTTTCCTCATCTCCAGTAGGAGGAAGTTGGACTCAGAGGTCTCTAAAATTCTTTCCATCCCTAAATCTATGATATTCTGTTCCTACTCTCCATATACACAGTTGCCATCTTAGTTCAAGCCCCCATCAACTCATGTGGGCTGTTATAAAAGTCTGCTAACTGGTCTCCTTGCCGCCAGTCTCTTACTCTCTAATCCATCCTTACACCACCCCCAGGTCTTCCCCTGGCATAAAGGTCAGATGAGAATAATTTGTTCATTTGACCACGAATGAGACTGAAGCGGGTGCTGGGGAGTGGTCGAGCTTGGTCAGACCCCAGGGATGCCAAGGTCATCCAGTACATCCTGGGCCAGCACCGGTTGTCCCACTTTTGTATCCTCCAGCCTTCGATGACTCTGGAAGAGAGTGAGACTAGGACTGTGTCATTTGTCCCCTTCAATAAATGAAAGCCAAACACCCCCCACCCCTACTTTGTCTCCTGCCATTCCCCTGTTCAAACCTTCAGAGACTATTTCCTGTTTATAGAATAAAATACAAACTTCTCTCCCTGGCAATCTGATTTCAAACTATATTTCCAGTCTCATTTTGTTATATTGTCCTTTCAGTTGTGTCTGACTCTTTATGACATTTGGGATTTTCTTGGGAAAGATACTAATGTGGGCTGCTCATTTTCAACAGATGGGGAGACTGAGGCAAATAGAGGTAAGTGATTTGCCAATAATCACACAGCTACTAAGTGTCTGAGGCTGAATTTGAACTTGAGCCTTCCTGATTCCTGGCCCAGCTCTCTAACCACTGAGCCACCTACTATGCTTTTTCACTCTTCCTACTTTTTTGTCTTTTGCCTATTTTTTTAATCCCCAGCACTTAGCAACATAGTAGACTCTTAATAAATGTTTATCAATTGATTACAGTCAAATTGAATTACTAGTTCTTCCTCAATCTCTTTTATTCTTTGATTTTTCATTTTTTGTCCCATTTCAGATAAGCAACCATTAGAAAGATGAAGTTTTGAAGTGAATAAAAACAAAATTCAATTTTAATGCTAAGGATAATTTGTGGGAAGTGCTGAATCTTTAACTAAAAAAATTCTTTTAAAATATTGTTAATATTTTGGTAATAGTTTTTGTTCCTTCCCATCACTGCCATTTCCAAATAGCACTCCCCATGATTACCATGATTACTGTAGAGCTCCAATTTACATCTTCTTGCAAATAGGCATTATTTCTTTCTCTTACATGTACCTCTGATGCCTATCACAATGCCTGGCACACAGTAGGTGCTTAATAAATGCTCATTGATTGATTGATAAGATAAACAGTTAAGCTAAAGCTGACACAATGACTACATCTGTCCATGTAAGATTTTGTGCCTCCTCATTCCTCCATTTGAGTGAGAAAGAGAAGGAAGGCTGTTTCATCATTAATCCCCTGACTATTCCCTATTTTGGATCTGCCATCTCCCACCTTTGTGCATTTGCACAAACTATCCCTCCTGCCTTTTATTCTTTGTTTTTTAAAATCCTTTCTCTGCTTCATAGCATAATTTAGGTTTAATCTTATCCATGAAGCCTTCCCTGATTTCCGTAGCTGACAATGCTCTTTCCCTCGCTGATTTTTCCTAGAAGACTTTGACTTGTGTATGTTTCCTTCAGCCTATCACACTCCATCTTGTAATATGATTTCTAAGGCCCTATTAAGCTCTACATCCCATACCATTATTCCTCTTGATTTCATTCCCTTACTTATAATAATATGCTCCAAGTCATATTAGCTCCTTTGAATCTCTTTTGAAGTCCAGAAGGCATACCATTGCCTGCTAATAATCTTGTGGTCATCAAAATGCACATATCCTTTTATCCTGAACTAATAGGATAGCACCTAAATTCAAAGTAATTCTGTATTTAGAAAAGTAGCTATGTCTAGCCTATGACTCATTCGTACGCCCCCAGTGAGAGAGCCCAACTCTCCCAACCGTGTGCTAGGAAATGTCTCTCTCTCCTGTGTGCCTCTCATTGCCTCCTCTTGCCACAAACAAAGGGACAACCATTGACTTTGTTTATGAGAAATAAGACCAGCAAATATATTATTTTTTAAAAATTTCAAAGTCAGCATTTTATATTACTGATTTTATTACCTTTATAAAACACAGCCATAGTTGAATATTACAACAAAAACAATAGCTAGTAGTGTGTTAAGATGATTGTAGTCCTTTACTCATTCGCTATTGCACACAAAAGCCAACATTACAACGAAGAGTATTCATACCCTCCCCCATTAAGAGGTCTGACACTGAACCCCACCTCTGGAATGATGCTCATCATCCTCATAAGCTTCTCCATTGTAATGGTGCCTTCTCTCTTGAGATGGGTCAAAGTCCACCAGGTCTACCTGATCCATATCTTCAGTCCCCTCTACTTCCTTTCTTTCAGGCAGTAATTTTTCCAACAAAGACAGCTTGTCTGATGAAATAAAACCATTCTCTGGGAAGTTTACCTTGAATTCAATTATTAGAATTCCTTTCTCATAAGGTCTGCAATAAATGCGCATACCTTCATTCAGCACACATTTAATATCTCCATGTTTAACAATCTGGCCAGGATGAGAAGTAATGACTATAGTTCTATTATCAAGAGTTGTTATTGGTTTCTGAAAGCCACACAATGCTTCAACCAACTGAATATCCATGCATGTGAAAAAGTCCTCGCTGGGTCCTGTAAATATAGCACTGTCCTTCTGATCCAAAACAATGATAATATCTCCTGGCTCAAGTCCTTGCTCCTGGTCACCTTCACCATGGACTGTTATCTTCTGACCATCTTTCATACCCTTGTCAATATGAACCTCCAGAATCCTCTTCTCTCTAACAATTTTCCTTCCCTTACAGCTTTTACACCTATCTTTAGGGCTGATTCATTCCCCATGTCCTTGGCATTCCATGCAAACTGACTGAATTTGCTGAACCATTCCAGGTCCTATCTGATGAATTCTTATTTGCATTCCAGTACCTCTGCAATTGGGACAGCATTCTACAGCTCCTTTCTCACCACCCCGTACTTCTGATTTTTCACAAATTACATTCTTATTCAAAGCCAGTTTTCTTGTTGCACCATTATATAAATCTTCTAAGGTCACTGACAATTGATGAACAACATATCTACCTCTCCGTTCCCTTTGCATTCTTCCACCTCCCCCAAAAAACATATCAAAAATATCCATTGGAGAACCAAAGCCACCACCAGAACGACCCTCTTTGATGGCTTGTTCTCCACCCTTGTCATGTAATTCTCTTTTCTTTGCATCAGAAAGCACTTCATAAGCTTGAGAAATTTGCTTGAACTTTTCTCCTTTTGGATTCTTATCTGGGTGATATTTTAAGGCTAGTTTTCTATATGCCTTTTTTAGTTCTTCCTGGGAGGCATTGGGTTTTACCCCCAAAACATCATAGTAAGTCATTTCCTTGACCATTTTGGTAGCCGGGGAGCAACACTGGAGGTATGCCCGGTCTTGAAATGCCCACATCTGAGGTGGGGTCAGGGGGTTACCGCCCAGAAGCCAGTTGGGATGTTGGGGGATCGACTGGAACAAAGAGAAGGTTGGGGGTGGGGGACACAAGTTCTTGTGCACGGAGCTCAGGGCAGCAGCAGCCGCTGCGCTCCTCTTTGACGAGTTTTCTGGAAAGTTCCCAAATACAATCTTTAACCAAATAAATTTATGGAAAAACAAATGGAAGAAGTCTAGAGCAGGATAGAGTCCTCTGGTCCCTCTCAGCTGTCTTGTTTCTTTCTTCCTCCAGTTAACTAGGGGGAGTATCCCATCAAATAGACACAGTCACACACACACACCTTCCAGCATGTCTGTTTCGATAATGGTCACCTCTCATGGTTTTACAGAAGGGAGCTTCAGGTGTGGCAGACACCAGCTACTGCATCACCCGCTGCCATAGAATGACTGACACCTCTCCCTTCTTCTTGACCCTTTCCCCTTGATTCCCCAAACTCCCTCCATATATGTGCCTGAAAATCTTTACCTCCTTTATCCAAAAGGCTGATTTCAGTTAGTTTTCTCTCTTCTAAAACTAGGAAGAACCACAAATGCTGTGGGGTTGGGGCTGGAGGATTGTGGTCAGCCAATTCCTGACCAGGAATTGCTATATAGCTCTTGGAGTCTATGTTTCTTTGAAACTTGATGCTTATTATCTATTGTATTAGCTAAGCTACAACATGAGGAAGTATAGAAGTTTTCATAAAGTGGTACAACAATAAATGCTCTTGGAATTCAGAGGGAAAAAAGACGAATGGAAACAATAATGGGCAGCAGTACCATTAGATTGCAAGCCTCTTGAGGGGGAGGACTGACTTTTGCCTCTTTTTGTATCCCCAGTGCAACTTAGCACAGTGCTTGGCATATAGTAGGTATGTAATAAATGCTTCTTGACTGACTGACCAGCTCATGCAGGGGAAAAAATATCATTTGAATTTGTCTGAAGACCTATGTTCAAATCCTAGACCTGCCGTGTAAGAATGACAGCTAATAATAAAAGCTAATAATTTATATAGCATTTATTATATGCCAGGCACTGTGTTAAGTGACTCTGGGAGGTCAGAAAAATTCTTATAACTCTTTTACAGATGCAGAAATGGTGGTAAAATCGAGGCTAAATGACTCATTGAGGGTCAAACAGTTGAATACCACACTGCCAAAAGCCAAAATGGCTTTTGGCAGTGTGGTACTCAAATTCAAGGAAAGAACCCAAACAGAGGTACTGAAGAAGGATTAAGCATGTTGTGTTTGAGGGACAGTAAGAAGATGAAAGTAAAAAGAGCGAAGGGTTCTATAGGGGGATGAGGAGAGCAGAAAATAAAACTGGATTGTTAGGATAGGTCAGATTCTAAGATCTTGGGTACTAGACTGAAGGCTTTATGCTTATAGAAAATCAGAAGCCTTTGACAGTTTTTGAATTGGAGAATGAGATAAGGAAATTTATGTTTAAGGAGGCTTCTTCTGGCAGCATGTAGGAAGGTTTTGCTTGGAGGGATCAGGATTAAGGCGTTAAGTATGGGGTGATGGACCACACTTAAGCTCTGGAAGAGAAGAGGAGAAAAGATATCAATTTGGAAATTGATTGAAATGACATTTCATTTGGAAATGAAACCTGCCAGGATTTGGAGGCTGGACTCTCTTGATCCATCTTTGAAGATCTAGGTCAAGTTTTCTCTCTTCCATGAAGACCACCCTGTGAATTTTGGCCTAATGTGGATGCCTATAGTAATTAGCTATTAACATCCTCACACAGAGACTCTGAGTTGGAAGGGAGACCAGTGTCTGTCTAGTTCAAATAATATACAAATATTCTATCCATAACTTAACCTGCATTTGATCATTGGGCCTTTTCTTGAATACTTCTAGTGAGGAAGGATTCTCTTCTTTCTCAGGTATTCCAGTGAACTTTCAGATAAGTTTATAATGGAATTTTACCTGTGGTCCTAAAACACATCAGTAAAGCATGTGCAATATTCTTTTTCTAAATGGCAACAATTAAACACAGTAAAGTGAAATGCCCAGATTCCCTCAACATATTAGTGCCAATACTTGGAATAGACTCAGAGTCCAGGTCCCCAGTCATGCCTTCAAATGACTTACAAAGCCAAGTCTGTATCTTAACCAACCAGCTTCTAAGATTAGAGAACTGGGAATGGTGTTCATACATTACACAAAAATAAGAAAGCCCAAGCTTTCAACATACTATACTTATTTTGCAAAGATTAAAGGGAAATATTTATTAAAAGCAGACAAGTTTTGCCAGGGGTTATTTAAAAAGAAATAAGCTTTGGGCCTTCTACCCACAGACTTTTTAGAATGTCACTGGAGACACCGATGCCATTAACTGGTAAACAGCTTTTAAATGCACTGATCAGTTGGCAGATTCTATTCTCCAGAAAGACCTAAGTCGAAGAGAAACAGTGAACAGAAAATTATGTGTTAATGTGATGTCTTCAATCTCTTCTTTTTCCCCTGCCTAGTTTCTACAGAACTGTATATAGAAACTTTTTCCTGGGGCAGTTTAAACTCTACAAGTTTATGGAGTCCTTTTTCTGTAAGAAGCTTGCACAATCTTGATACACATTTCCCGAATTTTCATGTTGTTTTTCCTAGAAAGGAAGTGGAAGACATGCAGGGCTACCCTTCCCTCATGGATAAGGAAAACAATACATGAAAACGATGACGGAATATTAGTTGCAAGTGATCTTAGAGATCATCCAACTGATCCCAAATCCAAAGCATGAATGCTATCTACAGTGTCCTTGAAATGTATTCAGCCACCTTGAAGACCTCCAATGAAAGGTAACTAACACCACTGGTCTTAGTTCTATCTTCCTGGAGTATAGCACTGTGGATGCCACTGAAAGGGCTCTAGATCTGGAATCAGAGGACAAAGGTTCAAATCCTTTGTCTCTATCTGGGCAATCTTGGAAAAATCAGTAAACCTTGGTGGGGTTCAGTTTCTTCAGATGGTCTCAAAGTCCTTTATTTCTTAATCTATGATCCTGTAATAATCTAATTCTCATCTACAGATGATTTTTCAAATATTTGAAGACTTTTTCAAATATTTGAAGTCTCTTCTCCTCTAGGCTAAGCATTCCTGGTTCTTTCAGTCCAGCATGGTATCTAAACCCCTCACAATTCTGCTCTACTTGCTCCAGTTTTTCTAAAATACAGAGATAGGAACTGGACACAATATTAAAGGTATGATCTGAGCAAAGATGAAAAGGGTGGGATTTTTCATCCCTTATCTATTCATACTACCTAATTGCCATAATTCTTTTGGCTCCATATCAAACTAATTTCCCTCTGTCATATCCTTTGGTGATTTCCTTCCAGGAGCTCCATTTTAGGGATGATACTAGGCTGACCATGCTTAATTTCCCTCTTTTCTATGCTTGGGACTCTCTAGGCTTTACTACCACTCCACTCCTCCCCAGTTGCTTTCTTCTCTTCCCTTTTCCGTTTCCTTTTATGTGTTATCCAAGGTCTTTCAGAGCAGGGACTTTTATTTGCCTTTTTAAGCAACATTCCTGACACATTGTAGGCACTTAGTAAAGGCTTGTTGATTGAATGATTATGTAATCTACCAATTAACTGCTTGCTCTAAACATATCTTTCCTATCTGATGATGTAAGGCCTGGCAACGAGAATTTATTAAGTGATTACTAGGTTCCAGGAACAGTGGAAAGTTCTGGGAGTACAAATACAAGTAAAAAAAAAATAGTCCTTCCAAAAAAAAAATAATCTTAGCCCTCAAGGAGCTTCTATTCTAATGGGAGAAGACAAAACAAAGAGTAACTGCAAGGAGCTGGGCGGGGTGGGGGGGGATGCTAGAGAAGAAGATACCTGTGCGGGGTGGGTGGTACGGTGGTATGGTGAAAAAGTCCAGAGACAGAAGAACAGACAGAAGGGAATGAAGCATTGTGGGCTTGAGTCTGTCCCCAAATGGAGCCCCCAGAAAGACTTTATCAATTGGAGGAGGGGGCTGGCCTGGCCGAGGACGTTCCACGGTGGAAAAGCAGCTGAGTAGTGGTGGTGAAATGGGTATATAATTATGTAATTTTTTTTTTTTTGCCCAAATGTACAACAGACCGCCCTTCCATTCTGTCTAGATCTTTCTGGATTCTGGTTCTATCAATAAATAAATGCTATACCAATTGCTTCACATTACCAACAAGTCTGATTAATAATAATAACAAAGGTAATAATTACTATTACAATAGCAAGCATTCATACAGTGCTTAGCATGTGAAAGGCACTGTAGAAAGTACTTTACAATTATTATTTCATTTGATCCTCATGACAACCCTGGGAGGTGGGTGCCATGATGATCTCCATTTTACAGATGAGGAAACTGAGGTAAATCGAGGGTGACTGACTCAGGGTCATACGGTTTGTTAGTAAGGATGGTCACATTTGAGCTCGAATCTTCCTGACTAAGCAATCTCTCTATACCCTCACCCCCATTGCTGATAAAAATGCTAACAAGAATTGGGCCAGGGATAGCTGCAGAACTCTTCCCCCAGGTTCATATTGATCCCTAATTTATATTCTCTGCATTCAGTCCTCTAACCAGTTCAGAATTATGACTCATTTATTTCTTACTAATCTCTCAATGTTCCTAGAGCGAAGGTAGTTCAAGTATTATTGCACCCATTTTACACATGAGAAAATAAGTTTACAGGGATTGCATCTTGCCAATGTTCATACAGCTACTAAATTTCAGAGTCCAGATTGGATTTAGATCTTCGATACCAGGAATATTTTCCTCTACACTAAACAACCCTGCTTAGCTTTTAAAGTCTTTCCTAAACCTGGCCCCTTCCTATCTTTCCAGTTGTATTACACCTTACTCCCTTGCATGGATTCTATGAGCCAGTGATGCTGGCCTCCTTGCTGTTCCTCATACAGCACAACCCATCGCTCTGCTGCTGGACCTTTTCACTGACTGATCCTCACACCTGGAGTGCTCTCCCTTTTCATCTCTGCCTCCTGGATTCCCTGACTTCCTTCAAGGCTCACTTAAAATCCTTCCTTCTGAAAAATAAAAAGCCTTTCCTGGTATCCCTTATTCCTTCTCTCAGAGACTGAGATTACCTCTAATTTCCCCTGTATTTATCTACTATATACATAAATTTTTGCATCTTCTCTCCCTATTAGAATGGGAGCCAGTATTGGTTTTGCTTTCCTCTGCTTAACAAAATGCTTAGTACATAGAAGATGCTTAATAAATATATTTGGGCTGACACAATGTCATCTCTCTATGCTATAAATTCTTTTTGTGCACAAGAATATCACAAGGAACTCTTTTTAAATGCCTTACTGAATTCCAAAGCCCATCCCCAGATCTGCTAGCAAACTTGTCAAAATAGGAAATTAGGTTATTCTGGCAAGAGCCATCCTTAATGAATTCATGCTGTGTTAATAGTGATCACCTCTTCTCTTTCTGAGCACCTGCAATCCATCGCTTTAATGATTCACTTTAAAATCTTAATAAGAATCGATGTCAAGCTCACCAGGCTTTTAAGTATCCACCTTTTCTTTTTTGAACATTTGTATAGACTTTATCCATCTCCCATTTCCCAAGTACCTCTCTCATTCTCCAGAGTTTAACAGAGAACGCTGACAACAGTTTGACAATCACATCCAGTGTCTAAAAGTTCTTTCAATACCATGGGGTAGAGTTCATTTGTTTCCAGCAACTTGAACCCATTGAGAACACCGAAGTGTATTCTCCTACAATTTATTTTGTCTTGCCATTCCCCATTAATCACTTTTGCTCTATGCTTCACAGTCTTGGAAAAACAAATATAGACACACACACAGACACATATTGCCTTCAGCCTGCTATTCCTAACTGTTATCCTCTCTCTGTCTCTGTCTCTCTCTGTCTCTGTCTCTCTCTGTCTCTGTCTCTCTTGCTTTCACTGAAAAACTTTTTAGCCCATTACTTCCATTTCTTCACCATCTATTTATTTTGCCGCTTCTTGGAATTTAATTTATATCTTCACCATTCTACTGAAACTTCTACTTCAAAGGTAGCAAAAGCAGTAAGTAGTATAGTCAAGCTTGTAGTCAAGACCTGTTCACAAAACACACCTCTGATAATTAAAAATTGTGTGACCTTGAATAAATTTCTATGAGCTTCAGTTTCCCATCTGAAAGAAGAAACAGGTTAGACAAGATATCCTCTAAGACCTTTCCTAGCTCTTAGTCTATCATG
This sequence comes from Pseudocheirus occidentalis, assembly GCA_028646575.1. NCBI lineage: Eukaryota > Metazoa > Chordata > Mammalia > Diprotodontia > Pseudocheiridae > Pseudocheirus > Pseudocheirus occidentalis. Next base: position 114,249,080 of record CM053596.1, read on the forward strand.
ATAAAGCCACAAAATCCAATAGTCATTTTTTTTCTCAGTATCATTGGCCTTTCTGCAACATTCTACTATGGCCTCTTTTTGGATACTCTTTCTTTGGATTCTGTGATACTAGATTTGGCTGGTCTGAGGTCTCTTTCTGTCTCCTTTACTGGTTCCTCTGGTTGCTTTGACCTTCTAAATGTGGGCATCCTTCAAAGTTCTTTTCATTCAGTCCTGTTCTCGCCTATTACTACATCATATCAGTTAGTGACTCCTGTGGTTTCAGTTTTAAAGTCTGTGGAAATTATTCCTAAATCTGACATTTCCCCTAAGTTCTATTGTCACATTTCCAACTGGCTAGTAAGATATCTGTGCCAGGAAATGTGTCCTGTTGACACCTAAGATCCACATTTCAGACTGAGTTCATAGCTTTCTCGGCAAAACCTGTCCTCCCTCTGATTATCTGCATTTCTGATTGCAAAATTAACCTCCCAATCATCCAATCTGAGGACCTCCAAGTCCTCTTAGACTTTTGTCCCTCTCTTTTTCCATAGAGCTCATCAGTTGCTACGCTGTGATGATTTTACCTCTGGACTATCTCTACTTTCTACTCCCACTGCTACCACTTTAGTTTAAACCCTCCTCACCTCTCATTTGCACTAAAGAAGTAGGTTTCCTAATATTAACATCTCTTTTCTCAAATCTGTCTTTTCATATCTTTGCCAGACTAGTCCATCTAATGCACATATTTTAATACATATTTCTGCTCAAGCCTTTGATCTCATTTCTACTCTCTCCTTCAGGATCTTGCTCCCTTGATCATCCACTGTCATCTTCAATTTCTTCTTATTTACTGTATTCTATCCTGCAATCCTATAAAAAGTTAGATCTGCTTCAGCCTAAAAAGAAACAAACAAGCAGAAAGTAGACAAGCAAACAAAATCTTCATGATGGAGGAGGAACACAGGCTGAAATCTAGGGATGTCAAAACAAAATCCATCAATAAAATTCAGTGGCTTCCTCCAGCATAATGAACAGACTTCTTAGGTATTCAAGGCTCCACACAACTTGGCTCCAATCTAACTTTCTGATCTTACTACATATTATGCAATGTTAAAAGTCATCATTAAATTTATACATATATTCTAAGTTCCAGCTAACCTGATTCTCCCTCCTCACTTCATAATGTAGAGAAAACATAAGAGTCAGTTTAGGGGATAGGAGGATCAGTTACTCTGGCAGGTCAAAAATAGCCAAACTGTTCTAAAGTGCTTTGATATCCTTTGGAGCCTGGTATCAGCAAGACTGTGAGCACCTTCTCCAAGAAGGCTTACCTGGTCTAACTTAGTACTAATACTTTCTACTACTAATACCTTCTCTCAATTCAGTTTTGTATATATGTATGTATGCATGTATGTATGCATATATGTATGTACACACTTACACACAGTATATAATCTGTGCATAGTAGTTTTCATGTTGTTTCCCCTGTTAGACTATAAGTTCACTGAGGGTAGGAGCTGTTTTTGCCATTCACTGCATTCTTTTTTTTTTTTTTTGCTTTTTGCTTTTTGGAGGGCAAGTTGGGGTTAAGTGACTTGCCCAAGGTCACACGGCTAGTTTTTGTGTTAAGTGTCTGAGGTCAGATTTGAACTCAGGTCCTCCTGACTCCAGGGCCAGTGCTCTGTTCACTGTACCACCTAGCTGCCCCATTCACTGCATTCTCAATGCTAAGTGCAGTGCCTGGTGGGTAGTAAGTCCTTAAAAATGCTTGTTGACTTTGATTTGACCTAATCTTTTCCCATTTCTATGCCTTTTATGTGCTTTCTCCCATTTATCTGCCAGTTAAAACCATTCTTTTCCTTTAAGTCCCAACATAGGTGCCCACTTTTCCCAATGAAGCCTCCCTCTGATACTACAACTCAAGGCTACCTCTCTCCCATACATGATCCCTGTCTTGTAGCATCCCAACATTATTTGTATCTCTTCTAACTTTTATTATAGTTATTTGTCTGTTTGTCCCCCAGCTAGGTTATAAACTTAAGGACAGAGACTATGTCTTATTTCCTCTTTGTTCTCTCAGTGACTATTACAATTTAGTGGACCTAGTAGGCATTAGATAAATATTTGTTGAGCTGAATTAGAAGGAAACAAAATTGGATTTGAAGATCTTTTCCCTTATATCCTTTGGTTGTTATTGTCTTTTCAAGCATCTCAAGAAGTTCTAACCCTAACCTTTTGTTCCCCAACATTACTCAAAAGCAATTTTTTTTTGCTTTAGTATTCATATAATTTTATTCCCCAGGCATCTCCTTTTGCCTACTTCCTACCATGAAAGTGCTCTTTATATTGCTTTTCCTCCTTACCCCTTTTCTTTTTTTGAAACCGTAATCTAACCATTTCTCCTGAAAAGGATATTGCAATCTATTACCCTATGGCTTCATTTGTCATCCCTGTAACTTTATAATTCCCATTACCCATTTGCTACCACTCCCCTTCATGTATTAGCTTCTGGCTAGTAGAATATAGACTCTTTAAATGAGAAGACTCCTACGAATTGATACAGAGTGAAACAAACAGAACCAGGAGAACAGTATGTACAATGACATGTGGACACACCCAATCAGGCAATTTACTTTGTTGGACTATATGTATTTGTTGTGAGGGGTTTTTTTTTATCATTTTTGTCATTCAATTTTTGGGGGAGGAAGGGGTCAAAGGGAGGGAAAGATGATAAACATTTTTTTAAAGAAAATCTGCTCTAGTAGATTTGCTGTTTCATGTACAATTATCTTTTTATTGTACTATGTTATGCAGATGTTGGTTTTATTCCATAAATTATTTTTTTTAAAGGGTATTTGCTCCTTGAGGATAGGGATTGTCTTCTTTTCATCTTTGCATCTCTAAGGCTTAGAGTGCTGAGTCCATACTAAACAATTAAGTCCCTTTTTAAAAAATCATTCACTCATCCCTTGATTGATTCACTCATTTTCATAATCTTTGCTTCATACTGGACATTAACCTCATTAACTTTCTTCTCAGGAGATATTACCACTCTTCTATATTGCCTTCTGCTATCTTTTCTTGCTTCTAGCTCTGCCATGGGGCCTTTTACAGTCTTCAGTTAGTAGATGATCTAAAATTCTGGAGTCTCATGAGCACATTTCCCATATTCCTCATACCAGTGGATTAATGTGGTCTATCTGAAACATGCCCAGCAAAGCCAACAGGTGTTTACAAAGAAATCCCTGAGACAGTATACTATATATTCCATTACTCTGCCTTTCTTTAATGCATCAGAATTCAATGCCCTAGTCTCTTGTCCTTACAGATTCAATGCCGTTTTATTCCAGTATCAAACCTAAACTACAAGGGAACTGACCTGAGTCAGGCTTAGTCCAGAACATTCTGGCTTATTGTGATCATTGCTTCTTCTTCTAGATATTTACTGGTCATCTCCGTAATGGATCCTAGAACTTTACCAGGAATGGGTCAGCTAGTGGGACAGCTAAGTGGCACACTGCATAGAATACAAGGCCTGGAGTCAGAAAGACTCGCTTTGTGAGTTCAAATGTGGACTCGAACACTAGCTGTGTGACCCCGGGCAAGTCAGTTTATCATCTGTAAAATGAGCTGGGGAATGAATGGCAAGCCAGTCCAGAGAGGTCACAAAGAGTCAGACATGACTGAAAAGGTCACGCTTGTTGGCATATAATTTGCAGACTCATTCTTTTCTTCTTTTAGAAAATCAAGACAGTACTTGCCCCTCTCCAATCCTGCAACAGATTTCTATCTTTCCCTGGCCTTTTAAAGATCACTGCCAGTGGCTCAGCCATCATATCTTTGAGGACCCAAGGCTGTAGCTCATCGAATGCCAGTTGAATTAAAATGAAGGACATTTAGGTGCTCCTAGATCATATTTAATATCAGCCCCCTACCATTGAAACACCTAGGTGACGTTGTGGGTAAAAAACTGGGCCTGTAGTCAGGAGGATCTAAGTTCAAATACAGTCTCAGACATTTATACCTGTGTGACCCTGGTCAAGTCGTTTTATCTCTGTTTGTTTCAATTTCCTCATCTGTAAAATGGAGAGAATACTAGCACCTAATGTATAACGAGGATCAAAGGAGATGATAAAATACTTAGTACTGTGCTTGGCACACAGTAAGTGTTATATAAATGTTAGCTATTATTCCTAGCCATGTTTGTTCTGGTCTTTCTAATCCAAAGTTCATTCTCCTTCTCAGGAGCAAACTGATGGCTTCTGCTTTTCCTGGGTTATCAATCAGTTTCATCCTCCCAGAACATTGATCCTGTCCTTTCTTTCAACTTCTTCTTTAACACAGATTTTTTTTAATGGGATGGGTTTTAATTTTTAAAATTTTTCTTTGTTCCTAGCTTTGCTCGTTATATGTCAGTTTACTCTGAGCTTAGTCATTCGGATGCTATTCTTTCCAGAACATATTGTGTGTGTTTGCAGTCACCCTCTGCTACCTGTTTTTGGTTCCATCTTCTATATGTGTCCTTTTAACATCAAAGCTCCTTGCTGAGTTTCCTGGGAAACATGGGCCTGGGGGTGTGGGTAGGGAAAAGAGGGAAGTTCTTGTTTTCCTTTCTATTTGCTCTATGTTCTGTGATCTAATTCTAGATGAATCATTTGCCTTATTAATATACAGATTCCATTTAGCAGGAACTGCAATGAGCAATGCTGGTTCATTTTCTATTTAAAGGCTTCATCCATCCTCAGGCTCCTCTCATCTTTGCTGGGTGATGCAGCTTTTCCTATTATTTTTCACTGAGAACTGAAGGTAGTAAACTAATTGGGGCCAACTGGTGTGTAGGAGAGAACAGTTTATTTTACAGCAAGCCTTCATTTTAAGGTATTGCTGTTTGGGAGGAAAAGTTTCTAAGGAGCAGATATTTAAATCTGTTTAATCCCTAAAGTACAGTCACAAATGGAAAGCTTCAAACAGGAAAGTTGCTAAGGTCACAAACTGGTGACTGATTCAGTTCCACAAACTATTATTAAGTGCTTAGTACATGTTGGTCACTGGCGAGAACACAATGACAAAATTGAAACAAACAGTTCCCACCCTCAAGGGTCTTGCATTCACTTGAAGGAGTGCCACATGTATAAACAAAAGTAATTATAAAGAAAATATTTTGTGGATGTATTGAAATAAACCACCTTTTCCTTGTGGAAAACTAGGCACCACATGATATTTAACTGGGAAGTCGTCCCCAACAGATGGCTTGCCTCTGAAATGACTTCTCTGTCCTTCCAATAAACAGAGTGCCAATTACTGTTAAGGTACGTGGTTGGCATGATTGTGGATGTGAGGATGCTCTAGATAGATAGATAGATAGATAGATAGATAATTAGATAGATGGATAGATGATAGGTAAATAGATAGATAGATAGATAAAGTATATTATCAGTATAATCAGATGATTGTGTTAATTAACCAAACTCACTTGTGTGGGGAATGTGGGGAGTGTCCTAAGAATAGACTTTCACCAAATTGCAAGGCCATTAGAAGGCATTCTAAGCTGCTGCTTTGAGGTATGAGTAGATTCTTGAGATACTAACTTTTGTGGATATCTTTCAATGTACATGACTACTTACATATAGTGTTTTCAAATAGATATACCCTCTCCTGCTAGTGACATTAAGACTGTGACATGCAAACAGACATCTACACACCCATTTATGAAGATGGGTCAACAGGCCCAGCTTAGGAACATAATAAAGATTGACTCAATACTTTCAAAATGAATCAATAAGCATTTAAACACGAAATATTTGCTGGACACGGATAAAGGCAACAGGGAAACAGTTTCTTTGAAAACAAATGTTGTACCCATTTGCAACATGGCAGTTGTTTGAAAATAGGTTTTCCTTCCTGAAAAAGAATAACCTATCTGTTGTAAAATAAAATCTTTATGGAGATGCCTCACCTAGTGTGAGAGGCAGTATACCTCCAACACATTCGAATCATTGCCCGGGGAAATAATTTCTCGTCTTGGCTCAACCTTGAACTACTCAGTCTCCTATGTTTTCTTTTCTCATGGAGCCATTGAATTAACATGATCATCACTAAAATGTGAGCATAAAATACTGAGATACTTTGCAAATTGGAAGTGCCAAAAACAGCAATTCAAAAAAAATTGTATAATTAAAGAAAAAAAAAGAATGATGTCAAACAAATCTGGGTGACTTTCTGATTGCACATCTTTTTTTTCTATATAATTTTTTTAAATTAACAAAGATTATTTTTTTCCCTTCCTACCTCTCCTCACAATGTGGAGAGGCAGGGGAAACAAAATCATTGCAAAAAATAAACATAATTCAACAAAACAAATATTTATTTTGGCCACGTACAAAAATATGTGCTTCATTCTGCCATTTAGTCTACCAGCTCTCTGACAGAAGGTGGGTACCATCCATCATTGGTTCTTTGGAATCATGGTTGGCTAAGGCATTGCTCAAAATTATTCCACCTCTCAATGTTGTTTGCTTTTATAATGTTGTCATGATATAAATTATTCTGAGTCTGTTCACTTCACAATACAATATCCATGTCTTCCTACTTTTCTCTGAAGTTGTCCGTCTTATAATTTTTTTAACATCTCTTTTTTAAAGTCTTAAAAAATTTTTTTTAATTTTTTTGCTTTTTGTACAGGGGAAGTACAAAGTTAAGCATTAAGTGGGGTTAAGTGACTTGCCCAAGGTCACATGGCTAGTTTTTTGTGTTAAGTGTCTGAATCCAGGTTTGAACTCAGGTCCTCCTGATTGAACTCAGGTCCTCCTGACTCCAGGCCTGGTGCCTAGTCACAGCGCCACCTAGCTGCCCCTTCTCTTATAATTTCTTATAGAATAAAAGTATTCTATTACATTCATGTAACAAAATTTGTCTTCTAATTTATGGATACCACATTAGTTTCCAATTCTTTGCATCACAAAATGAACTGCTGAAATTTTTGTATATAAAGAACATTGTTTTTCTCTTTCTTGATCTTTCTAGCGTATAGGCATAGTTTACTAACCTTCAGGATAGAATTCCAAATTGCTTTCCAGATTAGCTATACCAATTTCCTAGGTCTGCAAGCAGTGTATTAATGTGCCTGTCTTCCCACAGTTCCTCAAACTGTCATTTTCCATTTTGATTAACTTTGCCAATCAGATGGGTGTTAGATAGAATAATGCTAACTATCCTAATCTGGTAGGTGTGAGGTATTTGAATTTTCACTTCTCTAATCATTTGTTATTTGAAGCATTTATAACGTGTAACTATAGATTGCTTGGATTTCTTCCCTTGAAAGCTACCTCTTCATATTCTTTGACCATCTATAAATTGGGTAATGGTTCTTACTCTTTAAAATTTGAATCAATTTCTTATATATTTTGGAAACTGGACATTTATTAGAAAAACTCATAATAAAGATTTCTTTTCCCACTTAACTGTTTCCCTTTGACTCTTAGGTGGATTTTGTTGTGCCTAAACATTTTCATTTTGTGCGATTAAAATTGTCTATTTTATTTCTTTTGATTGTATCTATCTTTTATTTGGTCATGAATTCTTTCCTTTTTCATAGATCTGAAAGATCATTCCTTCCTTGCTCCTCTGGTTCATGAAGTAAGCTTTTATATTAGGTCATGTATCCATCTGGAGCTTATCTTGGTATAGGGCATGAGGTACTGGTTTAAATCTAGTTTCTGCCAGACCACTGTACAGCTTTCCTAGCAGTTTTTTAATAGTGAGTCCTTACCCCAGTAGCTGAAGGCAGCTAAGTGGCTTACTGGATAGAGCACTGGGTCTAGAGTCAGAAAGATTTGAGTTCAGATTCAGCCTCATTATCTCCATGACCCTAGAAAAGTCATTTAACTTCTGTTTCCCTAATACATTTAAGAAGGAAATGGCAAAGAGCTTCAGTAACTTTGCTAAGAAAACCTCGAATAGGGTCATGAAGAGTTGCACATGCCTGAAAGACTGAACAGCAGCAATATCCTAGTAGCTGGGGCTGGGGTTTATTCTGTACATTGTGTATTTCCCATAATTCAAGTTTCTATAGTGTTAAGTGGCAGTGTCATCATAAAGACCTGTTGAAAAAAAGTTATAAACATTATTATTATTTTATAGATGATGACACTGTGGCTCGTAGGGGTTAAGTGACTTGCCCATAGCTACACACCTAGTAAGTATCAGACCAAAAGTTACCTAGGATCTCTTGAATCTAGTTCCAGTGTTTTTTCAATAATACCACTGGAAGATCAGTCTGACTTTTTTTTTTGGCTATTTATATTCCTTTAAGAGCTTTCATTTAAAAATGCTTTATAAAATATAAACTGAGAGGAAGAATAATAAATGAAGAGCATGGATCATATTAAAGCCTGGGCTTGAGAGTTTGCTCTATCACTTACATTTGTGTGATCAAAAAGCAAGTCATTCAAGTTCTCTTAAGCCCCAGTTTGTTCATCTGTAAAATGGGTACAGTGATACTTGCACAACCTTCCTCTCAGGACTATGGAGAAGAAAGTGACTTGTAAATCTAAAAGTATAGCAAAAATGACAGCTTTTCTGTATCCTTGTTGCACAAGAACGTCCATGTTTTAGTTTTTTGTCATAATGACTCTGGGATCTTGATTAATAAATAACATTGGTATTTTGGGTGACAGCCCGTGGAATGTATCATGAAACTTGACTCTACTGAAATGATTGCTGCATTTTTTGGCTCCAGTCTTTAAAGAGGTGAAGTGATTTGCTTGAAGCCATGTAGTAATAAGTGTCAGAGGTGGCATGTGACCGCTATTACACTGTACTTCTTCTTAGGAAGACCTGAGTAAGCTTAGGCTTTTGCGGTTTAAACTGGTCTACTTGGAAATGAAACATAGAGCACTGACATGTCTTAAGAGACTGATTAGTATTTTAGACTGTTCCAAGCTAAAATAGGTAAGGAGGCAGTTTATATGATTACTCACCTCTGCATTGCCACAAACTGTAGCAAACTATTATTGATTGCTTGGTTAGGATCTAACCCCACCTGTTTTCAGGAAGGCAGTTTAGCAAAGTGATTTTGTATTCTGGTCACTGGCCAGACTGTAATGATAAAGAGGCAGCTCAAGGGAGGAAGAAGGCAAGGCCTTAGTCCTCAGCATGGAGATCGAGCCTGGCTTCAAGGGTCTGGGCGCCCTCCTGCTGGTTCTCTTAGAGTCCTGCACAGGTGAAAGGAAGCCACCATTAACTGTCTGATCTTCTGCTCCCTAACTACCGAGAACCCAAACCTGACAAAGACAAGGACCTTTGGAGAAGCTGAGGGGAAAAACAAACAAAAACCATGAAAAAGGATCTCAGGGTAAGAATGTGACAGTGAATGTTTAACAAATGCTCTCTGAAAAAAAAGTACACAGGACACACTTTTAAGTTTAATGTGCATTATTGACCTTTTCTCCATCACTTTATTTCTTTGTTGTTTGCTCTATTTTTGAAAACTGAAGCAAGCAGAACCAGAAGAACAATATACGTAATAACTACAACAATATGGCTGGAAAAATCAACCACAATTTGATAAAAAAAATTAATGTTGTAAAATTATGAAGAACAAGAAAAGATTGGGGGTGGGGAGAGCTAGGTGGTAGAGTGGAGGGAGTACCAGCCCTAGAGTCAGAAAGATCTGAGTTCAAATTCCACATCAGAAACCTGATACTTGCTAGCTGTGTGACCCTGGGCAAGTCACTTAACCCCAATTGAGTTGGAAAAAAAAGAGATTAGGAGAAGTTATATTTTATTACTCCTTTGCTGAAGTAGAGGTACTGAAGGGTATGTAATGTTGCAGGAATTTTTTTAACATGTTGATCAATTTTGCCAAATGTTTGCTTTTTTCTTCCCCCCCTTTTAAAGTTCCTTTTATAAGGGATGAGTTTCTTGGTTGAGAAAAGGAAGGAATGTGAGGGAAGTCTAAGCAATGTAAAAACCAAAAAAATAAATTAAAATCTATATTAAAAAATTTTAAGGAAAACTTGTTATTGATCAATGGCTATGTATTTTTGAGTATCCATTGTAGCTCCTTCTACTGAGTATTTGGGGAATTGATAGTCATAAAATAATAGCTGCTATTTTAATAAAATACCTTTCTATTCAGAGTGACATAGAGATGGCACAGATTGTTGCTGATGTTCCTTTCTGCATTATTCTCCTCCTTAGCTGTGGTTGAAGCAGATCCCATATGTGCCATCTCATCTCTTGACTCCTTTGAGCAGACTGCCCTCCATTCCTAGAATGTACTCCTTCCTAAACACAATATTGATAATACTAGTTAATAATATCACAGTGCCCAGGATATAGTAATAAAAAGCTAGTATTTACATAGCTCTTACTATATGTGGGCACTTTACAAATATGATCTTATTTGAATCCCACAACAACCATGAGAGGTAGGTACTATTATTATCCCCATTTTACAAATGAGGAAACTGAGGCAGGGAGAGGGTACCTGACTTGTTCAGGGTCACACAAACTAATGTCTGAGGCTAGATTTGAACTGACACCTTATTGACTTCAAGTCCTGTACTATCTCCATTATGTCCCTTGGCTGCTTAATAAATGCTTTTCCCTTTTCCTTCCATCTTTTAATTCCTAGTTTTCTTCAAAGCTCTATTCAAATGCTGCCTTTTATAGGTAGTTCCTACCACCCTCAGACACTGGTACTCCAAATTTTCATTGTGTTTATTTTATATTGACCTATATCTATATATGAACTATGGACAGGAAATAACATGTACCAGCTGAGTCCAGCCATCAACTTTGAGACCACCACTGCCCCTCAGTCCCAAACATAGATAGTATAGGACTTTGAGCCCAAGAACCTGTGGATAGCAGTTCCTTCTGCCCATCAAGATTGCTTCAAGACCTACTTCAAGCCTGATCCTTAAAACTATCAAGGGGAACAACCCTGTGGAGTTACTCTCACCACCACCAATACCAACCACTGACATCAGTGTGGAAGTAAGAAGTGTCTTGGAAATAGTAGTGGCTACCAGACCAATGAACATTGGTTCTGCTTCTAGCTCAGTCCTACAGTCATCATCCAGGTGAGCAACCCATGTAGAACAAGAACCAGGCATCCCTACCAAGTACCACCCAGAGGACAGCTAAAACAACAAAATATCCAGAGAGAGAGAGAGAGAGTGGGTGTGGGGGGAGAGAGATAAGAGACCTGAGTTCAAATCTAGCCTCAAATACTTAATAGCTATGTGACCTGATGCTCTGTGCAAGTCAAAAGATCAGTACCATCACCATCTTGACCTATATCTCCCCTAAACTTCAAATAGAGATAGTTTGGGATCCTGAGACCCAAACCCTGGGGACAATAGAACTCCCCAGACCACTAAATCTGCTTCCAGCTCAAAACCCATAGTCATAATTCGAGGAATTACCATTTGTGGAGATGCAATCTGGCAACTGCTTCTGTAAGGACTCTAGCTCTCATCTTTTCAGGACCCAAAGTACTAAGGGTCTAGAAAAGAGAGTCCTTGCTACCCAAGTCCTTGGTACCATCAAATGGTTCAACATGAGAAATGACTATGGTTTCATCAATGGAAATGACATTAGAGATGCTTTACTATGTGTCGTGCCTTTCTAACTGACTTGCTGCTGAAACCTCTTATCTATTGCCTCCTCCTATTGGAAGATGAACTCTTTATGGTTAGAAATGGTTCTACTTTTCTATACATATCCCCAAAGTTTTGCACATAGCAAGCTCATAAGTGCTAGGGACAGCTAGGTGATGCAGTAGATAGAGTGCTGGTCTTGGAGTCTGGAAAACTAGTTCAGATCTGGCCTCAGATACTTACTAAGCTGTGTGATCCTGGGCAAGTTACTTTTTGCCTGTTTGCCTCAGTTTCCTCATCTGTAAAATGTAAAAAAGTGGCAAACCACTCCAGTGTCTTTGCCAAGAAAAGCCAAAAATGGAGGTATAAAAAATTGGACACAACAAAAATGACTAATAGCAACAAACTCTTAAAATAAATGTTTTTTTTCATTTATTCATGTTGTTTCCCAACCCCACCTCCACCCCTACCCCTCCTACCCCCACTTTTCTAGAATGGTACAACTTGAGGGCAGGAACTGTTGTTTTTCTCAGTAGCCCTAATGCCTACATAGTGGTTGTCACATAAAAAGTACTTAATAAATTCTCGTCAAACATATGAACATGGGTGCAGTTTCTTGGGAAATGCTCCTTGTCTTCTACTCCCTTGGGAACTGGTACAGGAATGGCGCCCAGGAGTAGAATGTCAGGGACCTCGTCTCCTAAGGCCTCTTGCTTCTCCAAAGACTATTTTCAAACGTAGTCACATGACTAATATAGGATGTGAGGCGTCCAGAAAGGTGTCCTTGAGATAACCTGATAGGACAGCAAAATGATCATAGTTAAGGATTCCTTTAATCCAAGCCCAAACCAGAGTGGGAGGATTGATAATGATTTAATCATGATAATTGAGATGTTTACACATGAAAACTGAAATTCTGCTTATATTTCATGCTGGCAGGGGGTGGATTATCATTATTTATCCCACAGTCATGTTTGGAAATTGCTAGCCAATTAAAATGCACAAAGTTAGCAAAATTGGTTAGTCATTTTCCCAAATACGTAATCTGAATGTGCTGTAAATGAGCTTGCTTTGAAAAGTTCAGTGAAGTATACAGATTCCAGTTACTGGTAATGACTTAAAAGAAGCCAATAAAAATGCCAGAGCGAAGAGTGGATTTTAGCCTCTGTTCTTGATGTGGCTCACTGAAAACTATAATTGAAACGGCTGGCTGAATTATGCCTTCCGAACTTTGTCTTTGTTGCACAGGGACTCAGAGAGGCATGGAGGACATGGGGAGAGCCCTGGAGCAGTCACTCTGCCTTTGGATCCCTCTCTATAATTGGCAGGGTAAATCCCTGGGGTTTCTTGACAATCTGTCTGTCTATAAAGACTGAGATTAGAGTCTCTCTAATATCAGCTAGTTTACACTGTAATTGCATCCCATTTTAAAATATCTCCACTTGAGCAATGTTACCAAACCTTGCAACATAAAATTTACAATAATTGCAGGAGGAATTCAGCTGCTCTTCTATCCACATGGGTCCCTGGGTTTCTTGAAAAGAAATTAAAAAGAAAGTCACCCCTGGGGATCTTAAAATAAATTACCAGAGAAAAATGAAACAGAGCACATAGTGTGCGGTATATCACGCTATGGAAATAATGGTTTTTAAAGAATAACACACACACACACACACACATACCCAAAAATTTAAAAAAAGAAAACATTTAAAAAAAGGACACACACAGAGTAGTCAACTAGGGCACCAAAAGTGCTCTCCATTTTCATTTCTTGTCAGTAAGCAAGATTTCTTGAATGATTTCTTCCTGTCTAGATAAAACTAGTTGAGTGCCTACACTGACAACTTTTTTTTTCCATTAATGTACTGCATTAAGGCATTACCAAGCAATGGACAGAAATGGAGTCAGGAAGACCTGAGTTTATGCCCCAACACTAACAAATACTGGCTTCAGTAAGTCACAACCACTCATGCCCCCAGACTATTCTCTAAGATTAAATTTCAGAGAAAAACTCGGTCCTCCAGCCCCACCCACCCATCTTCAAAATTAAAGAAAACTACATTGTCTTTCTGACCTAATCACAAATGGATGTTATGCAAGCCCACCATGATTCCTCTGTCTCACAAGTTTGCTGTGAGTTTGTTGTTGTTCATTCATTTTGGTTGTATCTGACTCTTTGTGACCGGCCCCCTTCTGGGTTTTTTTTGGGCACAGATACTGGAGTGGTTTGTTATTTTCTTCTCTAGCTCATTTTACAGATGAGAAAACTGAGGTGAATAAGGTTAAGTTACATCTAGGGTCACATAGCTATTAAGTACTTGAGGCCAGATTTGAACCCAGGTCTTCCTAACTCGAGGTCTAATGCTCTGTCCACTTTGCCACCTAGCTGCTCTTGGCCATTATGAATACCCTAAAGTAAAAAATGAACTCTCTTGTCTAGGAGAAACCAGATCTTTTATGATCCCCGAAAGAAGATAATAATATGCTTCGGGACACTAGTTGAATTAGGATTGGTCCATAAGGACTCTGGCCTATACTAAATAAGTAATAGGATTACCATCCCAACCCCTCTTTTATCCAATTAGGAAACTGGCAGACTTTTATTAATCAGTCTGGATTTCTGAATAATCACTAAGCTAGCTAGCTAATTTGCTGATTATCTCTGGCTACTCTCCTGTTTTAAAAGTCCTATGCATCCAAATACATTCACTTATTATTTCCTCAAAACATCAAAGACATTCTCACCTATTCACATTTGTTTCTGTTTTCTCCCAGATAAGAGTGCCCTTCTCCTCCAGTCTTCACTTGTCTGTGTCTACTTCTTGTTGTCTGTCCTTCCTTCTCAAAGAGGAGCAGGACTTCTGGAAGGTGGTGCTATAACTTGGATGTGAATGGAATTTAAGTGAGGGAGGGCTGTGTAACCAGCCTTACTTTCTCCTCAGGAGCCATCTGGACCCAATGACAACATGTAGATCAGGACTATTGGGGATGGTCCTGGCTGCAATGGGAGACCTTAGCCTTTTAAATTGAAGGTCTTTCCCAGGTCTAAGTTTGACTATGACAGTGTCCATTCAGTGATTAATAATACTCTTTACCTAGTCTGTGTCTTATCTATTCTTCAAGAGCCTATTCTAACCTTCTCTATGAAGTTTTTCATCACTGCCCCAGCCTCTAGCGATCACTCCCTACCCACTCTGAAGTGCTGTACATAGTAATTACTATGCATGTCTCTTATCCAGCATGTAGAATATACTCCATTTTATTTGTTTTCTTTCTATTTACATTGTATGTCTTCTCTATCCTATGACACTGTGTCCCCAGGGCCTAGGGCAGTGTTGGATGTATAGTAGGTATATAATAAATATTAATGGTGATAGTGAAGATGATGGCATGTGGAAAAAAATCATAGGCTGGCATGTAAGATTTAAGAAAAACAGACCTATCACTTGCTGTGTTTGGGTTATTTTATTTCATCTATGTGGGTTTTTTTGTAAGCATTCATTTTTTTAAAAAAAATCGAGTTCCAAATTCTCTTCTTCCTTTCTACTTCTCCCCTCTTTATTGAGTAGGCAAGCAATATCACATCATGTGATACACGTGAAGTCATGCAATACATATTTTCATATTAGGCACGTTCAAAAAAAGCAAGAAAAAAGTGAAAAGGTATGATTCAATTTGTACTCAGAGTTAGTTCATCAGTTCTCTCTCAAAAGGTGGATAACATTTACTTATGTTATTAGGAAGTAAAAGAAGCTTGGTTTTTGGAAATGTTCTTGCCAAATTTCAGCATCCCCTTTTCTTCTTCAGCATCTCTCTAATGTGATAGCTTTGGCTGCCCCAACTGTGCTGACTCTGGCCCTTTTCTAGCCTAGTCTCCTCCATCATATCTGTCTTTTGCTTGAGTTGATTGCAAAGTTCATCTGGCAGGTGTAGGGACTGGACCTGTCATCTAATTGGTATAAGGAATTCTTAATGAAGGAGCTCCCTCTGCCACTACAGCCTTACAGCCTTAGAGAGTTATTTATGACACTGAGAGTTAAGTGACTTGTCCAGAATCATGGTGCATGTCAGAAGCGGAATCTGAACCTGGGTCATCCTGGCTTCAAGGCTAGTTCTCTATCTGCTACACCATTTAGCATCTCTCTGGATAGGTCATTTGACAAATTAAATGAATATGAGAAAAAGTGTTCGTGTGTTTGTTGCTCTCCAATTATCCTACTAAGGCATCCATCAACTCTTGTCTGCCCATTTGGCTTGTCTTTGGGGAAGAATCAGTCTCATTGGGCCCCCAAGCCCAAAGGCTAAAGTGGTACATGCCTCTGAGACTTCTCCTTAAATAAGAAAGATTTCCCTCTGCTAAGATTGAAGAACATTTCCTCCAGTATACTAGGGCAGGAAAAAAAATCTCTTTTTTCTCTCCTAGCAAAAGACTTATAACATGCACTTAAAGCCCATTAGACTGTTCCTTAGAATTGGACAGAATCCCTCTCATTCTGATAAATACCTGTTTTTTAAACGCAGCATCCTCATTCTTACTCATCTATTAAACAATTTCATTTAATAGAGTCATGTTATACTCATTTCTGGGATTGCTTTGCTCTCATTTCTTTCTTTAAAAAAACCATCAACTTATTTCTACAGATTCTCTTCTAATAATCAGCCTCAGTGATTGGAGACAGGAAATAGGGCAGAGTGAGAGTTTATAGGTGTGCCGATATACCCCTCATAAATGGTGCTATGATCAAGATTTAATCACAAACCATCTTTAATGAGTGATTTAAAGAGAGTATTCGTGAATTTGAATCCTTCTTCAGCAGATTCTCATCCCAAATGCTGTGGGACTTTAAAGAGACTATATTTATGGCTCATTAATAAAGATTGGCTTCCAAAAGGCATGTATTTTACATAATCATAAAGACAAAGGGGGATTTTTTTTGGTACCATGCTGGTGACAAAATGATTGATGCAACTTATTCACAATGATCCTGTTCCTAACAAAGCTGAGATTTTATATTTGATTAACTATTGCCAGTGAACCTAACCTTCAAATGCTTATATCTTTTATTCTTTCTTCCTTCCTTGCTTCTCTCTCTCTCTCTCTCTCTCTCTCTCTCTCTCTCTCTCTCTCTCTTTGGGGGGGGAATTACTCATAAATATTGTTACTTACCTTGTTTTCTGCTTGCAGAACGATCTGGTATGATCCCCTGTCTTTTCTCTCTGGTTTTGATTGACATTACTGAAATTCATATTGGAGACTGTAAAAGAAATTGTCTGACATATCACCTGAGGGGATAATGTGCAGAAAGAGTAGAGAAAGAAGCAAACATTTTTCCTTTGACAATTATAGGAAATATGAAGGGAAAAAAGATGGTATTTCAGAATAGTGAGAGTGAAGCATGTTAGTTGATATGTTTTTGAAAATTTATACTCTCTCCAACTTGGCATTTTTTGATAAATGGATTGAAGAGTATACCATGCCTCTGTTTACCAATCTGCAAAGTGGTGTTATGATAAACTTCGAACAGTGCATACATAGTTATGGAGTCCTTTAATAAGAATTAAAGTCCTTTGTAGTCTGACCCCAACCTATCTTTCTAGTCTGATTGCACATGATTCCCTTGCTGATTCTATCTTCTGGCCAAATATGTTACTTTCTGTTTGCTGTAAATGGCATTCCATACCCTCTCTCCATTAATTTCACAGGCTGCCTGCTGCACCAGGAAGGCAATCCTACCCCTCGGAATGTCTGGTGCCTTCAAAGTTCAGCTCAGAAGCGTGTGTGTGTGTGTGTGTGTGTGTGTGTGTGCGCGCACAAGTTGTTATTGTTTACCTTGGGGAAATGATTACTTTGTAAATACTTTCTATGATGTTTATAAACATTGTTTTCTCCAACAGCAAGTAAGATCCTTGAGACCATTTGGCCTATACCATCCCCTCAGATTATCTTTCAGATTTCTTTCTCATTCACAATAAAATTCTTAGAAAGAACTGGAGATACTGAATTGCTTCCACTTTCTTGACTTCAACTAACTTATTCCCTTGGCAATCTGGCTTCTAGCTTCATCTTTCAATGAAAACTGCTCTCTCCAAAATTACCAGCGATCTCTCAATTGTTAAATCCAGTGGCCTTTCTCATTCCCCATCCTTATTCATCTCTATTTGACCCTATTTCAGTGTCATCCCAGACACTGCCTCTTCCTTGGGTTTTTATAATACTTCTCTCTTCTGCTTCTGGGTAACACAGTGAATAGAGCACTGGGCCTGCAGTCAGGAAGATCTGGATTCAAATCCAGCATCAGACCCTAGTTCAGTGATCCTGGGCAAGTCACTTTGCCTTAGTTTCTTCATCTGTAAAATAGGGTTCATAACAGCATTTACATCTTACAGTTGTTAAGTTCAAATGAAATAATAATTACAAAGCACAGTGCCTGACAATAGTAAACACTAAATAAATATTTGATGATAATGATGATAATCTTCCTATATGATAAGCTTCTCCCTCCTAGTTTACTTTGCTTGAACATCATTTACTTCCCAGCCTTTACACATGGATATATTCTAGGGCTCTGTCCTGATGCCACTTCTCTTCCTTCTCTATGCTCTCTTTCTTAGAGCTTTCATCAGCTCCTTTGAATTCAAATATCATCTCTGTGCATGTGACCCTCAAATCTACATATCCAGATTTAACCTCTATTCAGAACTAGTCTGACATGACCAATTGTCATTTGGATATCTGCACTTAGATGTCCTCAAGATACCTAAAACTCAATATGTCTGAATTATGTCCCTTCTCAATTTGATGTTTTTTTCCTGATGGCACCATCGTTCTCCCAGTCCTCAGGGTTTGAAATCTTGGCGTCATCTTCCTTTTCCTTCAGTTCTCTATTCAGTTACCAAGTCTTGTCACTCTGCCTTTACAATAGTTTTTGGAAATACCCCTTTCTTTCTGCCCATATTGCAATCACCCTGGCTCAGACCTTCCTTGACTCTTGTCTAACCTATTATAATAAACTTTGAAATGCTCTCCCTGAACCCTCTCTAAATTCATCCTTCATCCAGTTGCCTAATTTAAATTCCTTAAAGAGAGGTCTGAGGTGACTATGTGACACAATGGGTAGAGTTTTAGACTTGAGAGTGAAGAACACCCAATTCCAAATCCCGCCTCAGATACTAGCTCTGTGACTGTGCAAATCACAAACCTCTGTGAGCCTGTAATATGAGGGGACAGGGAGACCTTCCTAGCTTCCAAGATTCTTTCCAACTGTAAGTCTATGATCTTGTGATCTTACGATCATGTTACTTCTCTGCTCTCGAAGCTCTAGTTGCTTGACACTAGGATAAAATCAAATCCTTCTCTACTTAAAATCCATCACAATCACCCAAGGAGTTATAAAACTGTGTATATCCTTTAACTCAGCAATGCCACTGTTAAGTTCGTTTCCCAAGGGGACTAGGGAAAAAGAAAAAAGAATCCATATGTTCTAAAATACTTGCAGTAGCTCTTTTTGTGATGCCAAAGAACTAGAAATGGAAGGAAGGCTATTCATTCAGGGAATGGCTGAACAAGTCGTGGCGTATGATTGTGATGGAATGTTGCTGGGCTATAAGAAATCATGAGCTGGTTGATTTTTGAAAAACATGGAAAGACTTATATGAAAGAATGAAAAGTTGAAATGAGCAGAACCAAGAGAATGTTGTATTTAGTAACAGAAATATGGTCATATGGACAATTCTGAATAACTAATTTATTTTAATTATCATAAGTACTCAAATCAACTATGAAGGGCCTATGAAAGAAGCTTCTATCCAGCTCCAGAGAAAGAACTAATAAATAGAAGTATGTATAGTATCGTTTTACACACACACACACACACACACATTTGTGCTAATGGTAGCTCTGTCTAGGGTAGAGTGGGGAGGAAGAGAGAAAAAACTGTACACAGCAGAGAATGAAAGAAAACTTGGAAAGAAGCACAGAAAAGTAGGATAGTTTTGAAAATGAGTAGTATTTTTACATTGTTTTTTAACAGTATAACATGGAAATTCATAATTTTATATTGAATATTCTTACTCTGTGTACATGGAAATGTTTGTGTGTGTGTGTGTGTTTTTGCATTTAAATTCAAAATGAATAAAGAATGTAAAAAAAGCTTATCATAATCTAACTTTAGATTACTTTTCTGGGCTAATTGTATATTATGATATTTGTATGATATTTGTTATTCAATCATTTCAGTCATGTCCAACTCTTTGTGACCCCATTTCAGGTTTTCTTGGCTAAGATGTCCAGACTGATTTGCCATTTCCCTTTTCTAGTTCATTCTACAGATGAGGAAACTGAGGCAAGCAGAGTTGAGTGACTTGCCCAGGCTCACACAGCTAGTAAGTGTGTGAGGTCAGATTTGGACTCAAGAAGATAAGTCTTCCTGACTTCAGGGTCAGTGCTTTATCCGATGTGCCATCTATCTGCCCCAATTGTTACTCTCCTTCAAATGCTCTACATTTAAGCCAAACTGGTTTACTTGCTGTTAGTTCTACACAACATTCTTTCTCCTACCACTGCATTTTGCACAGGCTACTCCCTAGATCTGATTCTTCCTAACCTCTTTTTTTAAAACAAAAATAATAACTAATATTTATGTAGCATTAAAAGCTTCACAGATAATATCTCACTTTATTGATTCAGGTTCAGTTCCAAGCCCAGCACTCTACCTGCTGAGCCCCACAGCTAATTGGTAGGAACCCTAGCATACTTCAGAGTACCACTTAAATGCACCTTTTCCTGGAAATTTAGCTTGATGCCCCCAGATGCTAAAATCATACCTCACTTACTTCCATGCACTGGTTTATCTCCATTCCCTGCACACAAATGCTTTGTCCCTCTAACTCTCCCATGACTGTCTCCCATGCCTGGAATCCTGTCTCCTCTCACCTCAGCTTCCATGGTTTCCTTCAGGACTCAATTCCTGCTGCTAGTGCCTTCTCCTTTCAGATTACCTTCATATATATTCCTTCGATATCTTGCATCTGTCTAGATATCTACATGTAGTCTCTTCTGTTAGAATGTAGGTTTGTTGAAAGTATGTTCTATGTTGGATTTTTCATTTGTTTTGTTTTGACTTTGACTTTTATCCCTAGCCAATAGTCTTGTGCCTGAAATAGAGGGAGGGATTAATAAATGCTCGTTGACTAACTGATGCATTCTCCTCCTTCAACCTCTCACTGTGAAATTACTTTGTCTCTACTCTGCAGATATTTTGTTTTAATTTTCTGTGTATGTTGTAAAATGTAAGTTTCTCAAACTATAGTTCCACATAATAATAGCTAACACTTATGTAGCTCTTTAAGGTTAGCAAAGTGCTTTACAAATATTATGTCATGTAATCTTCACAGCAGCCCTAGGAGGTTGGTGCATTATTTCCATTTTACAGTTGAGGAAGCTGAGGCAGAGGTCAAGTGGCTTGCTCAGGGTAAGTTATCTGAGAGAAGATTCAGATTCAGGTCATCTTAGTTCTAAGGCCAGCTTTCTATCCACTGAACCACCTAGATGCCCAGGGAATAATAATTAAATATCATCTCATTCCTGACAAGAAGCCCTTTACTTCCTGTGAATGCTACTTGATGAGTCCTTTTATTTACATGCTGAAATTCAGCTACAGTTTACTGTGCAATCAGCCCTGGGCAGGCCTTGGGAACTGCAGATGGAAAGACTGAGAAAGTCATTTTTTTTTTGCCCCACAGGAAAGTGATGAAGGCAGCTATTGATGCTTGGTAGAAGGATACTAAACCCAAACTGATTAGGAAGTAATTAAAGGCAGGAAAAACAATCTGGCTGATGCAAATTACAGGAATCAGAAGAGCTTTTCATCTTCAGGGACCTAATTTGAATGCTCCGAGAACACACAGGCCCTTGTGAGTGCACACACACATACACACAGTCACATATACACACCCCAGCCTGTTTGGGGCATCAGGTTGGTTGGTTGCTCAGACACAGGCTTCTGAATGTCTGAAAATGCCTTCATTCCCCTATACTGCCTCTCCTGTACTCTGGGTAAATGAGTGCCCCACCGGATGTGCTCATAGAGCCCTAACAATGAGAGGAATGCTAGGAGGTGATGCAAAAATGCCCGAAATTTCCTCCTTACACTTCCTCTGAGCCCAAAGGTCAACCGTCTCATCACTGACGCTGGAAAGTTAAAAATGGGAGTCTGACGTCTGTTAACAAAAGAATGGATCTATTTTGTATACATGGCACCAAATAATAATAGTAATAGCAAAAGGCAGGGCTACCTTTTTTTAACTTTAGATTTCCATCACATTCCATTTCCAGGGAATACAGACCCTACTGAGAGTCAGACAGAAAGAAAGAGCTCTGCAGCACAGTCTGTCCTGGGCTCTTATTGAATTCAGGTCATTCTACTTACATGAGAGAAAATAGCACCCCTGAAACCATCTGGGGAACAATTAAGCTACCTCTTGGACCTTCACTCCCACTGTGACTGCCTTGATGGTTTTCCTTTCTTCTCCTGCTATCCATGTCCCATCTGTCATGGCTCCAGAGCTTTTTAGGGAAGGTGGTCCTAATTCTGCCAATTCCTTTAAAACTGAAAATCCCCAAAGCTGCAGGATATCTTACTGGTTCGGTTTATATCGACACATTGACAATCTTCCCTCTGATCCTCCACAAAAGGTCAGGCTGGATTCAGAGCCAGGTTAGAGGTACCTAGGACAGAATATCCTTGGTTTAGGAAGGATCTCCAGAGGGGCTGTTATGTAGATAACACATGATTACACGGTCTAGCAAAAATATAGAAATGATACGGGCTGGTCATTGTAGGCTGTTGGATGCACTGCTGATACATTGACCTATTGGAAACCCTGAGAGGAACTGACTGCCCCAGGTAGGAGTAGGTTCCAAGATCCCAGTAACTTCTGATCCTCACAAAAGAATGGACTCGTTCAGAGATTTCTGAGGCCCTGACAACCTTTCAATCTCTTCATTTCTTCTTTCTTCTCCTTTCCCTGATCATTGTAGACAGTCCAAAACAAGTTTCAAAACAACCCATGTAGAAATGTGGAAAGTCCTCCTACCTGAAATTAAAGTTTATGATTACACTTGATCTGTGACTGTGGCCTCATTGGCCATGTCATCATCATTGTTCTATACATAGGTAAGTAGTTGAACCTTAAGTCTAGTAACTAGGAAATAACATGCAACATAGGAGCTTAGATTTAGAGCTGGAAGGAAGGTCACATAGTCCAGTCTCCTCCTTTTGCAGATGGATAAACTGAGGCCTGTAGAGGCCAAGTGGTTTGTCCAAGATCACACAAGCAATAAACATGAGACTTTGAACACAAGTACTTTGACCTGATAGTCTATGGTCTTCTCATTGCATCATACTGTCTTGGTTAGCAATATAGTGACTGATCTTCAAGCTACATCAGGGAACTGTTTTTTCAATGTGGCATTCATTGAATTTCTACCCCCACCCCTTGAATTCCTTCTTGTCTTCTCAGTCCTTTGTTTGTTAAGCCTCTTCTGGTCCTTAACTCAGTAAAGAACTTTTCTCTTGCCCTTGTGGTTGTTCAGTCATTTGTCATTTTTTGGTTGTTTCCAACTCTTCACTACCCTATCAGGGATTTCCTTGGCAGAGATACTGGAGTGCTTTGCCATTTCCTTCTCCAGCTCATTATACAGATGAGGAAACTGAGGCAAACAGGGTTAAGTGACTTGCCCAGGGTCATATAGCTGGTCACATCCAAGGTCAGATTTGAACTTAGAAAGATGATTCTCCCTGATTCTAGGACCAGCACTCTATCCATGGTGCTACTGAGCTGTTCCCATACTTCTCTTTCACCTCTCTTACAACCATATAGTGTACTGTTCTGTATCAGACTTGCTTCTACATCCTTTGCCCTTAGTAGATTGGAAGTTCTGTAAGATCAGAAACTATGACTTATCTGAAGTTTGTGTCTCCCTCAGTGTATGCTACAGAGCTGTTTACGTACTAGGGTACTGAATGTTTGTTGAATTGAATTTGTTAATCCTGTAAAGATGGTAACTAGACACGACAAGAAGACAGTTTTCCTATAACTCTAACAAAAACTACAACTAGTCCTTATTTTAACTGCAGCTTCAAAAACAAAGGGAGTGGGAATTTGGCATTAACCTTTTATTTTTTCCCCTCTTTCTTGAGATTTCTATTTTCTATTGACTACAAACCATATGTAATATAAGGATTTTATTCTTTTATATCATGGACTGGTGGCAACTATTGTAGTAAACATTTCTTGAGTGCCCATAATGGACCAATTCAAGTAGTTAACTTGAAGAAAATCGATTTTTCTTAATAGCTGAATTTCTGGGCAACTTATGTGTTGTCCAGATGATGGTGCTAGAACAGTGCTCTTGGCCCTGTGTTGAACATTGGGACTCAGTGTGAGTCTTTCATAAGCCTTAGATAGAAATAGGATTTAAAACCTTTTAAAGCACCTTTTTCAGACTAATCATCATGATTATCATCAGCAGCATCATATATTTATTGGGTAGTCGAAGGGAGTATAGAACAGTACAGACAAAGCACGGAATCTCTATGAGCCATAACATGCCCTTCCACATTGTAAAATGCTGTAGTGTATCTCATTTATTCTACTAATGCAGCTCTTTTGGCCAGTCTCAAACAGTAGAAGGGACCTGACTAAAAAAGGTTGTTTTTAAAGAGGTGTAGTACCTTAATAAAGACTAACAAAATCCATATACAAATGCTCTTTATGGAGAATTAATGTGCCTCCTTTTATACTTCCTTTGGCAAGAAAGCATTTTATAACAGAAAGGTTAGCTTGCGTGATACCACAGAAATGAATTCTTTCACAAAATGTATGCATGAATTTTTGAAGGCAACATTTTGAATTTCACAATATTGAGAGGAGTCATGCAGGCTGCCCATCATGTTGTACAAAGGTAAATCAAGAGTGAAGTTCTACTCTGAATGTAGCTACAGTTTGACTTTTGCTCAGGAAAAAAAAAACATACTGGCTCTGAGAGTGTTAAATAGGGGGAGGGAGAAACAGAAAGAATTGATATCTAGTGGTAGAAATAAAAGTCTTTTTGTGTTATTTTAGTTTTGTAGAATATCTGCTCACTTTCTCCCCCTCCCCCCAACCTGTATATTAACTATTAAAGAAGAGGCAGTGGAAGGCAGAAAGCAGGAGATGCTTATCTCCCAGAAGCCCTCTGGCCTGCATCTTTCTGCTCTCTAATCTGTGCCAAACAAGAACCAGCTCTGATGCACAAAGTAAACCTCTTCTTCAGCAGTTACAAAAAGCAGGTTTCCCCGTCCCCCACCTCAAAGTCACGAAAGGGGATTGTGTTTTTATGCAAAGACTATTAGAAAAGAAAGGCTACTTTCCTCCTACCACCTTCACTTCCCTCCCTCCCAAAACGGCACTAATAGAACTCAGCCATTATGAATCAGCAGCTTTCTCCTTTTTTGCATTCTTCCTGCATTCTTTCCCACTAGTCTCCTCTTCATCATTTGTTCTGGGAGCTGGCTGGCTGCATGCCCCTAAACCACACCAGAGCTATGCATCACACAGAGGCAGCTAGCATTTTTATCTTCGTGTAAAATATGTGAAAATACTTAATGTTTCCGTTTTATTTTTGTCCTCAAAACATACAAATTAAGCATAATTAATCTTGATTCCGTTCACAGCATTCAATAAACAATTCAATCAGTAAACATTTAGTAAGTACCTATTGATGCAATGTATATCCTATGCTGGACTTAGATTCAGGAAGCATTGAGATCAAATCCTGCCTAAAATGCTATATGACCCTGGGAAAGTCATTTAACTTCTACATTTCAGGAAATTCTCTAAGACCCTGGAGATCACCAAGTTCTGATCCCTATACTGAAATATGTATAGAGATATTTCTGAGGGTCTGACACCTAATCTTTCCAGGTTTATGATTCTCCTTCCCCCATAAACCCTCTGGCAAAGAGAATCATTTCACAATGACAGTTTCAAAGCAATCCAACTAATAAGTTTTGAATTCCCCAGCCTTTAGGAAAACAGACTTTTTCACTCAATCTGCTGTTATGGCCACACTCAAGTCTAACCCATGATTTAACACAGTTCCTCAGCATCTCAAGCCCTCCTTCTTGATGAAGCCTTTCCTGGTTGCCTCAGTTGTTAATGCTCTCTTCCCTTCAACTTACCTTGTAGTTACTTATCTCTGGGTGTAATATGCCACTATAGAATGTAAAGTCTTTATGGTCAAGAACTTTTATTTCTTTGTATCTCCAGCACCTAGTACATAACCTTACGCGTAGTAATTGCTTGCCAAATATTTCTTGAATTGAATGTACTTGAAAGGTAATGTGATATCACAGAAGGATTGGGGACAGGGACATAAACAGGATAGTGCTGTCCATTAAGAAGGCTACTTTGGCAACTGTGAGGAGAGTAGACTGGGGAAGAAAGATAATGGAGGCAGTTAGATATATCTGTTTGACGACAGATTTATTCCTTTTGCACCCAGAGGGCAGACTTAGGAGCCATAGATGGAATCTTCAGAGAAACAGATTTCAACTCTATTTAAGGAAACACTACCTTACAACTAAAGCTATTCACTAAGGTAAAGGGCTGCTTCCCTGCAGGGCAGCTTAGTTAAATGGAGTGCTGAACTGGAGTCAGGAAGACTTGAATTCAAAGTCTACCTCTGTCACTTACCCTAGCTATATGACTGGGCAAGTCACTTGACCTCTCTGGGTCCACAGGGTCTTGTCAGTGCCATTATAGAATTGTACTAGATGTCACTAAAGCCCCTCCCAAGTCTAAGTCTATAATCCTGTGACACTATTTGCTTTGCTGAACATCAACCAATAAGCATTTATTAAACACCTCCTATATACCAGGCACTGTGCTAAGCACTGTGGATACAAAAAAAGAGGCAAAAACCAGTCCTTGCCCTCAAGAGGCTTACAATTTAATGGAGTATGTCCTAAGATTGCTGTTCAGGTGTGTCTTAGACTAGATGGCTACTGAAGTCTCTTCTGACTCTGCCATTATGTAATATATGAAAGTTCTCACAATAGTATCAGTGAGAGGTAATGAAGTAGTAGCGAGTGGAAAGGAAGGGACAGATGGGAGAGAGAGTGTGGAGGCAGGAGTGACAGAACTTGGCAAAAAAGAAGTGAGGTGACTCACTTGCCTCTCAGAGATTTTCCCTGGATCATAAATGTGTCAAGTGAAGAAATGGAGGTAGATTTTAAAACTTTCAAAATCTTCCTTCTTACTAGAAAAAATAGAGAAATGTCTACAGTTGGTTACTTTGAGAAGATTTACAATGAACTCTCTCATTAGCCTTGTATCTCCAGACCTCATATTCTGTATTGTGTTCAGTTCTGGGGCTATATTTTCTAAGCAATATTGGTAAGCTAAGCTAGAATGCACCCAAAGAACAATGGACTCTCTATGCAACTGCATAGTGGCAGTCAGAAGGTAGTTTAGAAGCCATCTAGTCTAATCTACACCTGAACAGCAATCTCTTTGGCAACATGTTCCCTTAGATTGTAAGCCTCTTGAGAGTAAAGACTATCTTTTGTCTCATTTTGTATTGCCAGTGCTTAAGCACATAGCAGTTGCTTACTAAGTGTTTGATTGATGGATGGATGATGAAGGATCTGGAATCTGTGCCATCTGAATAATAATTCACATCTGTCTCTAATTGACTCTTTCTCCATGATTATGATCCCAAACTTTTTCTTCTCAGTTTCTACTTTCACCAACATCACTCTCAGTAGATCTCCCCCATATCCTACTTTCCTGGAAAGATCAAGAGTCATGAGCTCTTTATTCTTCCTTCTCCATACATTATGTCTTTTAAATATTAAGAAATTAAAAGGGGGTGGCTAGGTGGCACAGTGAATAGAGTACCGGCCCTGGAGTCAGGAGTACCCGAGTTCAAATCCGGCCTCAGACACTTAACACAAAAAACTAGCCATGTGACCTTGGGCAAGTCACTTAACCCCAACTGCCCTCCAAAAAGCAAAAAAAAAGAAATTAAAAGGATATTTTCTATTTGAGGTTACAATAAAATAGCCATGAGCACAGTCAATATTTTATCTCTGTCTTTGCATCTCTTGTGCCTAGCACATTGCCTAGAACATAGTAGCTGCTTCATCAATATTTGCTGAATGTTGAATGATTGAATGAACTTTTTGAAATAGGAAACTATTTCTGGACAATATTTCCTGAGGGAAAAAATATCTAGGAGTTTTAGTAGATTCCAAGTATGATATGAGTCAATGGTGCAATATGATCACACTACCCAAGAAGCTAATATTATACTAAGGATAATTTAGAAAGATATGGTGTACAGAAAGAGGGAGATGATATTTCTGTTGTTCTTTGCCCCTGATTAGACAACATCTAGAGTATCAGTGTTTAGTATTGCTACCAATTTTTAGGGAGACAAAGGTAATATCAAGTTCATGGACCAGCAAGTGGGTTAGTTTGGCCAGAACATAGAGTACGTTAAGAGAAAGACAAGGGGTGGAATGAATCAGGCTAGTCAAATACTGCCCTCACTTCTCATCAGATTCTGATGGAAACCGCTCAGAACCTTCATGCCAAGAGCCCCAAGAATAGCAGTGGCTATTAGCCCTGCTTCCAGTGAATTCCCCATTGCCATTCTACAAGAAATCAACCCTCATGGAGATGGTACCTGACAACTGCTTCTGCAAGTGCTTCAACCCCTTCTTTCTCAGTCTGAATATGAAGAAAATAAAATTCTTATCATCAAAGTCCATGGCATTGTCAAATAATTTAACATTAGAAATGATACTGGTTTTGTCAGTGGAAATTCTATTGGAGAAGACACATTACATATACTTTGCAACTATCTGATTTATAAATGATATACCATATGTATGATATCTCCCTCATTAGAATATGTGCTTCTAGAATAGAGCAGGGATGGTCATGATTTTCTATTGGCATTTCCAAAATTTACAGTGCTTTGCTATATAGAAAGCATTTAACAAACGCTTTTCATTCTTTCATCCATCCATCCATCCATTCATCTATCCATCCATCCATCCATCCATCCATCCATCCATCCATCCATCCATCCAAGAAGCCTGCAAAGGTGAACTGGAGACAAATTGGGAAGGATATAAAATTTCAAATAGAGGGAGTGGTCCATTATTCTAAAGACAGTAAGAAGTTTGGCCAAAGGAATCAATGAAAGCAGGGAGACCAGTTACAACATTGGAATGATAAAGGAGAGAGGTGATGAGAACTTGATATGAGGTGGTTAAAAAAAGGGGGAATATGTAAGACTGTAGTAGATATAAGATTGAAAAGATGGCAACTTGCTAAATATAGGGAGTGAGGGAAAATGAAGAATTGCAAAAGAATGTCTACAATTTTGTGTCCATGAATAAAAAGATGGCAAGGGGAAGAGATGTGGTTCCATCAAGGGGTAAATGCATAATTGCCCAAAATAGTAAAGTTTGGAGGAGGATTAGGATTAGGAGTAGGGCACATAATGAGCTCTTTTCTATACAAGTTGAGTATAAGATACCAATGGGACATTGGCACTGCTGAGAAATCAGTTGGTAATATAGGTTTGAAATTCTGAAGATGGATTAAAACTAGATATATAAATTTGGGAGTTACTATCACACAGCAGAAATGACCATTGAACACATAGAAGTTGATAACACCATGAAAGGAGAAAATGTAGAGAGGAAAAGTGGACTCCACAGAGAGTCCTAGAACTGGACAGTGGAAATAAGATTGGATTAGGAATCAAGTCCCGAGTTCTAATCCTAGCTTTGCTTCTGCATCTTTCTGAGATTCAAATTCCTTATCTGTATAATGAGAATAGTGACATTAGACCTCTGAGATCTTTCAATGCAATCCTCTCACTTTACCAATGAGAAAAATGAAAATCAAAGCGATTTCCCCAAGATCACACAGTAAATGAGAAGAACAGAATCAGAAGTGAACCAAAGTCTATTGACTCCCATTCTAGTGATTCACTTTGTTCAGACAACCTTCCTGTCTTAAAGTGTAGATGAGTAAGATAAAGGAAGTGAAAGTGCTTTGTATAATTAATGGTACAAATATACTATCATCTAATTACTAAAAGACTCCCAAATTTTGCAATGGTTTTCATTGTTCTAAAGCACTCAAATAAGAAGTCATTTTTTTTCTAATTTAAATTTCCTTCCTTGGAATTTAAACCCATTACTCCTTTCCTCTCCTTAGGGGAGGTAAGAACAGATGGTCACAAACCTCCAAATATCTATCCTTCAGATACTTGAGACAATTGTTAAATCATCCATAATCCATCTTTCCCCAAGGCTGAGGAGTAATAGCTCCCTATCAATTTTAATCTCAGATCTTTCCCAATTTTCTAATTGTTTTTCTTCCCTGCTGGTTTCAGCTTTTCTTTCTCTTATCACATGCTGAGCTCCCAATAGGGACTCAGTCCTCTAATAAAGACCTAACCTACCTACTGTATAAAGGCAAGAGGAATTCTTGGTCCTCACTCCTGACAACATATCCTCAACACTATATTACTTATGTAAGAATAGTAGCAGTACATTCCTACACAGTCATCTTTCCTCATTTGTAAAACAAAGAGGATAATAGCACCTACCTCATAGAGTTGTGAGGCTCATATGAGAAAATATGCATTACACACAAAGTTTTGCATATTTTAAAGTACTATAGAGATCCTATCATGATTATGATTATATTTTTAAAAGATCATATCTTTTTATCTGTACTTGTGTCTAGCCAATATTCCTCTTCCTTTTATTAGAAAACGTATTTGTTTCTGCTACTTTGGGGTGATTTTTTTTGCATTTACCCCTTTTGGAGTCTATCCTGTTCCTTTCTGGTCATTTCCCCTTTGTCTTGAAATGTTGTTTGGCAATAATTATTTCTTTGTCTTGAGTTACATCCAGGAATAGTTCAGTTTGTTTCTGTATGTGAAATTTCAAAGATCATACAACTGCTTGCCCTTTGGAAGGAGTCATGAACTTCACTTCTTATTAGAGCTCACCAGTTGACAGAAAACATCAGGGACTGGATGTTTGGGAAAGCACACTTGGGCTATACTCAATATCTTCTGTCTTTTGATTTTCACCCAATAAAGAAGTTAGATTTTGTGATTTTTCACTAGTCATCTGTGGGATTGTGTGTGTGTGTGTGTGTGAGCTTTCTTTTTTAGCAAGTCAGAAACCCTCTCTGCCTGTCATTTATGAGAAGTCATAGAGAGAAAATCTTAGTGACCTGAAAAAGTTAATGCCACTTGCAAATATTTTCTTTCCTCTAGAAACAGGAAAGATATGTAATCATGTACCTCTCCACCCTTCTTTGCTTCCATTTTTGGATATGGCTAGAAGTTATATATATGGAAAGAGCTGTAATTAGCATGTTAGGAATACCTTAGAAGACAGGTGACACAGTGGATAGAGTGCTTATGTCTGTAGTCAAGAAGACCTGAATTTAAATCCAGCCTCAAATGCTTAGCTGTGTGAGCTTGGGGAAGTCATTTAACCTCTTTGCCTCAGTTTTCTCAACAGTAAAATGAGAATAATAAAAGCATCCATCTCCTAGGGCTGCTATGAGAATTAGTATTTGCAGTATTTGTAAAGCACTTAGCTCAGTGCCTGGCACCCAGTAGGTGCTTTATAAATATTAGCTATTCATCATCATCATCATCATTGGCATTATTTTTTCAATGTCCATATTGCAGTCATATTTGCCCATATCTGACTACAATAATCCAGGAATGGTCCAATCAGGGCAAATTACAATGGAACTGTCACATTTCTATACCTGGAAGTTGTATGTCTTTCTTAATACAGCCCAAGATCACATTAGCTTTCTTGGCTGCCATCTCACACTATTGATTGAGATTAATCTTACAGGTCACTAAAATCCCCAGATCTTTTTTTTTTTGAGCAAACAACTGTCTACCTGTACCTCACCTGTCCTGTACTTATAAAGTTTATTTACAAGACTGAAAAATGTCTTTAAATCCTAGACATTTAAGATCATTGACTTGGGTTATGAGCAGCAGAGAGCACTCTATCTGGCCATATTTTACAAAGGATTAAATCACACAATCTGAGTTGGAAGGAATCTTAGCTGACCTTTAGTTGTACCCATATCTGAGCAGGGATCCTCTCTACGTCTTTACAAAGTGACAATTAAACCTCCACTTAAAAACCTACAATGATGTTGAACTCACTAACATAGAAGCAGCTCACTACAATCTCTGAACAACTCTAATTTCCAGGAACTTTTCCCTTATGTCTACCTCTATCTACTTTTCTACAATCTCTACTGACTATTACTCTCCTCTTTGCACTCTCAACCTTATCAAGGTCCTTCCTCTACTGTGTTGCCAAGACCTTGGATCAATACTTTCTATGGTGACCAGGACAGACTATGGAGAAATAATAACTTCATTCAGAATACTATACTTTTATGAATACACTCTAAAATTATAGAAATTACCAGATCTTGGATCAAGCATAATTTCGTTTGTTTGTGATGTAACATTTTTATCTTTTTAAAATTGTATTTTGCTTTTTTCACCAATTACATGTCCAGACAATTTTTAGCATTCATTTTTACAAGATTTTGAGTTCCAAATTTTTCTCCGCCTCTCCCTCCCCTTCCCTCTTCCTAAAACGGTTGGCGATTTGATGTAGGATATACATGTGGCATCATGTGAAACATTTCCATATTAGTCACAGTTGTGAAAGAAGTAACAGATCAAAAGAAAAAAAACATGAAAAAGAGTAAAGTAAGGAAAAAATATGTTTCAATCTGCATTCATAGTCCACCAGTTCTTTATCTGGGTGTGTATAGCATTTTCCTTTGTGAGTCCTTTGTACTTGTCTTGGATCATTGTGTTGCTGAGAAAAATTGAGTTATTCATAATTGATCATTAGACAGTGTTGTTTATACTGTGTACAGCATTTTCCTGCTTCTGCTCAATTTACTTATATCAGTTTGGACAAGTCTTTCTGTGTTTTTCTGAAATCTGCCTGTTTATTACTTCTTATTGCACAATACTATTCCATTACATTCATATACCACAGCTTGTTTAGCCATTCCCCAGTTGATGGACATCCCAACAATTTTCAATATTTTGCCATGATAAAAAAGGTTGCTATAAATATTTTTGCACATGTAGGTCCTTTTCCCTTTTTAATTATCTCTTTGGGATATAGACCCAGTACTGGTACTGCTGGAACAAATGGTTTGCACAGTTTTGTTGCCCTTTGAGC
The DNA here is from genome assembly GCA_028646575.1 of Pseudocheirus occidentalis. Taxonomy (NCBI): domain Eukaryota; kingdom Metazoa; phylum Chordata; class Mammalia; order Diprotodontia; family Pseudocheiridae; genus Pseudocheirus; species Pseudocheirus occidentalis. Next base: position 114,281,994 of record CM053596.1, read on the forward strand.
AAAGTTCCAAATTGCTCTTTAGAATGGTTGGATCAGTTCACAACTCCACCAATAGGGCATTAGTGTCCCAATTTCCCCATATCCTCTCCAACATTTATCATTTTCCTTTTTTGTCATATTAGCTAGTGTGATGGGTAAGGTGGTATCTCGATGTTTTAATTTGCATTTCTCTAATCAAAAGTAATTTAGAACATTGCTTCATATGCCTATAGATAGCTTTGGTTGCTTCATTTGAAAACTGACTGTCCATATCCTTTAAGCATTTATCAGTTGGGAAATGGATTGTATTCTTATAAATTTGACTCAGTTCTCTATATATTTGAGAAATAAGCCTTTTTATCAGAGATATTGCTGTAAAGACTGTTTCCCAACTTTCTGCTTTCCTTCTAATCTTTGTTGTAGCCCTAACTCCTTTGCCTTCTGGAACTTCATATTACATGAACTAAAATTTTTTAGTGTTGCAGCTATTAAGTCCTGTGTAATCCTGATTGTGTCTCCTTGATATTTGAATTGTTTCTTTCTGACAACTTGTAGTATTTTTTTCTTGACCTGATAGTTCTGAAATTTGGCTATAATGTTCCTCAGCGATTTTTTCTTGGGATCTCTTTCCTGAGATGATTAATGAATTCTTTCAATGCCTATTTTGCCCTCTTATTCAAGAATATTGGATCAGTTATCCTGAATAATTTCTTGAAAGATGCTGTCCAGGTCCTCCTTTTGACTAAGGCTTTCAAGCAGTACAATGATTCTGACATTATCTCTCCTGGATCTATTTTCCAGGTCAGTTGTTTTATCAATGAGGTATTTTATATTTAGTTTCATTTTTTCATTCTTTTGATTTGTTTGATAGTTTCTTGGTGTCTTATAGAGTCATGATCTTCTAGTTGCTCAATTACAACTCTTTCAGGGAATTGTTTTCCTCAGTTAGCTTTTGTTTATCCTTTTCCATTTGACTAATTCTACTTTGTAAGCAGTTTTTTTCCAAGCTGTTGACTTTTTTCATAATTCTCTTGCATCACTGTCATTTCTTTTCCCAATTTTTTCTACAACTCATATATGACTTTAAAGCTCCTTTTTGAGTTCTTCCATGAGTTCTTTCTAGGCTTAAGACTATCTCCCATTTTGGAGGGGGGGGCAATGTCCATAGATGTTTTTACATTGTTGTCCTCTTCTGAGTTTGTCTCTTGACCTTTTCTCTCACCACAATAACTTTTTAATGTCAGATTCTTTTCTGTTTGTTTGTTTTGCTCATCTTTTTTGGCCTTTTTCTTTTCTTTTAAATTTGAGCTTTGCTTCTGTAGTGAAAGGGGTACCATCTCAGGCTTCTTTGCCAGGGGCTGTAGACCCTTGCTGTTTACGTAGTGCTGCACTGATGTTGCTCTGAGGTCCATAGAGTACCCTTGCACTGCGGTGAGGGGGTGGGATGGGTGGCTGTTACTGCTGGAGGCCATAGGGTTCTGGCAGCTTACAAGATGCTGAGCTGGGGTTCTAGTAATGCTGTCTAAAATGTGCTGAGGCCAGTGGGGTGTTTCTGCATTTGTCCAGGCCTACACTGAAGCCCTGTTTGCCCAGGGCTATGCTAAAGCACGGGGAATTCTGACTGTTGGCCAGGGTCATGCTGAAGCACTGTCAATTCTCAGGGCTGGAGTCCACCTATTCCCACAACTATACTGAGAAACGTGGGGAGTCCTTGTGTTGGCATTTGCCTGCTTCATTGCACTGGGGCTCAGGATTTCTGCTTCTGGCTTGCCAGGATCCTTCCTGCCCTGGACTGCCATCCTCTTTTGCCAGAGTGAGACAGACCTTTCTTGTCAATCTTCAGAGTTTCTTGGGCTAAAATATTGTTTCACCCCATCTTTTTGCTCATTCTGTTGTTTGAGGACTTATTTTAAGGTGCTATTTTTATGGTTGGTTGGAAGTGAATATGGGGGAGTTATGACATTGCTTTCTCTTCCATCTTGGCTCCTGGAAGTCTCACAAGCATTATTTTTTAAAAGATATAGTTCTGCTTTTCTTAGAGGTGCCAAAATCTCATGGAGGGACAGGGGAAGGAATGGGAAGCACATTCATTAGTATCCAAAAAACTTAAGTGAATCACCATAATAACTAAGTTAAAAGTCTCATTTCTAAAATTTTCTAAACTCCAGAATGTTTATGTTGGGAATGGACCTTCAAGATAATTTCATCCATCCTCATTTTTATACATTGGAAAAAAAAAGGATGCCAAGAGATTAAATGACTAGTAAGTTATAGAGTTGGGATTCAAATATAAGCCAATACTGTTTCTCTTAAACCAGCTTTTCTAAAATTTTCTTAAATATTTTCTTTTCATTTCTGCAAATATCTGATAACTTATCTTTAGTTTTCTAAGATCAAATACTTTAGCATTTAAGTGACTATTAACTGTATACTGAAAAAAGAACCGCTGCCCACTTTCTCATCTTCTTCAACATTTCTATAGAGAGGTGCCATAGATTTCTTTCAACACTGTCAATGATTGGTAAGATCAAATCTATTGGAAAACAGTGTTTTCTTTAAAGTAGGTTGATTTAAATACTTTTTGCTGAGGCAATGAATGTGTATAATATGGACAAAAGACAGTCTAGATATGGTCTGACTGATGCGTCCTGACACCTGACAAAGTCCTTTGGAGACAGCTTTGTGATGGTTCCACATGAGGATCAGTTGAAGGAACTCAGGATTTTTAGCCTGGAGAAGAGAAGATTGGTAGGGAAAAGGAAAGTCGTCTCCAGGCATTTCACACGTAAGAGGAGTAAGACTTCTTTTGCTTGTCCCCCAAAAAAGCAGAACCCAGAAAACTGGATAGAAGTTACAAAGAGATACATTTAAAGATGACTTAAGGAAAAGTTTCCTAACAATGAAAGTTATTAAAAAGTTGAATGGGCTTCCTCTAAAGGCAGTGGATACCCTCTCCCTAAAGGTCATAAAGCAAAAGGTTGAATGAAGAGTATTTGCAACAATTGGCAAGATTGAAAAAGCATTCAGTCTCCTCTGGTGATAATTCATCTTTAGAACATATGGATATATACATATATATATGTGTATACATATATGTATATGAACACATACATGCATACATATATGCATTATATACACACACACAAATATCTCTGTATATCTTGCATATTTATTTTAAACAAGTTTTATTAATGCATTTTTTAAAAATCACAATAGTTTATGCAATAGTCATCCTTCTCCCTCTCTCTTTTCCACCTGTACTGCCAGTGCAATTTTCACAGCACCAACAGTGACTATGAATATACAGGCACAATTCTGAATCACAAAATATAACAGACTCTCCATATAGAAGAGAAAACTAAAACATTTATTCAGAAACCAGAAAACTGAATCCCCAAACCAGAAAGCCAAATCCATTATAGCAACAAAGAATTTAATACACCATATCACAGCAGGGAGTCATACCATCCTTTAGCCTTCCCACAAACAAACACTCACAAGCTTAGCTGTCTCCTTGGGTGTGTCCTCTCCTCTCTCCCATATTCTCTCTGGCTCTGACCCCCAGCTTCCTGTGGGCTCTGCTCCACCCTTCAGCAAACTCCTCCCACCACAGGCTCCATGTGATTACATTTGGCCTATTAGGAGGCAGGGAAGATCTTCAAATTACCATTACTGTTACACCACCTCATACAACAAATAGTATTTTTAAAGACAAAAATAGAAAAAGGAAAATAATCGGCATAATTATTTAACATAGAGAAATACTTTTAGTATATGTGCGAAGTACTCTTGTGGATCTCCCAGCTTTACCTTTATAAAAGTGAGAGCTAAGAACGTCTTTTTATCTCTCTCTCTCTCTCTTTTAGACATTCTATATTTATTTCTGGAAGTCATTCTCATCACACTTCGCATGTGTTTTGTATACCAAGATCATTCACTGAGTCAACAGACTTTCACTGAGTATCCACTATCTGGGAGAAGCTCTATTAAACCCTAAGGAACAATGCAAAGATATGTACATCAGAGTTCCTACCCTCAAGAACTTCACTCTAGTGAGAATTTTCTACTACCTGAGAGTCCAACACTTTAAGGGGAGACTTGTTCAGGTTTGGCTTAGACTAAATGACTTCTGAGGTCTTTTCCAACTCTAAAAATCTGGGTTTCCATGATTTTCTGTGAATGTTGAATAGTTTTCTCACCCAGCTACTGCTCCTGGGAGAGTTCCATATTTCCACAGAGAGAGTTTTGTCCTATGCTGAAAATTATTTTTGGTGCTGGGCTTTTGTTCCAGGCAGTGTTCAGCCTTGGGCTATGTTTGCTTATTTATTTCCTTTCCCGCATCCTTGTTTATTTTCCCAGCTAAATTTCCTCTCCTTGCTTGTTTGTGTGAGCAGAGCTGCCTGTGTCATTTCCTTTGTCTCTGTCACGTCCCTTGGTTATTTTACAGGATGGGAGCTGTGTTAACAACATGTAATGCTGTGATGAGTAGGTTTTTAATCACGTTGGTATTTTGTATGCTGTTGATCAGTGTGCTGACAATAGAGGTAGCATAGCTAGGAAAGTCAACTCAACACTTAGTTCCTGGACCAAAATAGTTCTCAGTCCCAGCTAAGATTGGTCAGTGTTCTCTCCTCATCATAATGAAAGGAAATCAACTTCAATGTATTTCCCCCAAGCTTTGATTGTGTCTGCTGGGTGTTGTCACTAATACAAATGCCTCCTCCCTTAGGCTCACTTTCTATTGTGCCAGGCTGGGTTTTGTTTTTAGTCAAAGTTAAGTCTAGGGTCATGATACACTAACAAGACATAGGCATTTGGCACTGTAAGGCTTTCTGGAGAGCTCAACATCTTTCAGAGAGGCTACATTGAGTAATTGCACTCCTTTGCTCTCCTACAACTTTGCAAAGAATGTGGTTCATCAAGTGTTTTTAGAATGAAGGCACCAGCCTCCTCTTTACCAAAACTTATTTGTTTTATAACACACTCTCCATCCTGGTGCCAAGACAGATAGATCCTCCCTCCAAGCAAAATGATTTTAACTTTCTAAAATTTGCTCTCTGTCCTTTGACAATGGAATCTTTTTTTGTTTGCTTGTTTAAGGGACATGTGATTTCATTGGCATAGGGAGTTCCTATTGAAAAATTCTCTCCATCAAAGCAGATGTGCAACTGCCTTCTAACTTCAAGTCCTAAGCAATTGCCTGGGGGCACTGAGAAGTTAAACAACTTAGCCAAAGTCACAGAGAAAGGACTTGAACTCTGGGTTCTCTCCTTCCAAGTCCAGCCTTCTATCTACTATGAAAGCCTGTCTACCTAAACTAATTAGTATCCTGAGTCTGAAGCTCTCTGTCATTTATCTTATCATCCAACCTTCAAAGACTTTAATGAAACATTTTGATTTGAATGACAGCTTCTTAATGTCAAAGGAAAAGATCTATACTGAACACCCACCTGATGTGAGGCATCGCAGGACAAGTAAAGAAACCAGCTCTTACAGGGGCCCCTAACCTACTTGTGGAGACCAGCTAAACACATGGCAAGTTAAGAATCAAGATAATAATAAAAGAACAGAAATTTCTTTTTAAACTGCAAGAGATCTCTCAAAAGTAGGGCATGATCAATTGACAGCTGAGTATTAAAAGCAGTGCTCCGGTTCAGAAGGGGAAGACATTATTATGGGTTAAAGTTTTCACAGAGGCCTAATGGAGGAAGAATGTAATTGGATCCTTGAGGTGTGGGTAAGATTTGGCTCTAGGAGGACATGGGGTTGGAAGAGAAGAGTTTGTCTGGTGGAGTAAAGTGCACACCAGTTTTGGAGATAGGGGATATTGGCTTAAATCCCTGTTCTATTATTTACCTATGTGATCCTGTAGAAATCACTTACATTTCCTGGGCCTCCATTTTCTCCTCTATTAATTGATGAGCCTGGAGAAGATACTTTGGTGGTCTTTTCTAGTCCTAAATCTATGGTCCTTTCATTATTCCCCTCAAAACCTACAGTACAGTAAAGCTGGTTTTTAAAAATCTTCTTTATATTAAATTCCCCTAACTCCTATCTCTTTCATGCCTTTTTTCTGACCCTCTTCATTCTTGGAATACGATCCTTTCTCCCTCTGCCCCTTGGAATCCTGGGTTTCCTACCAAATTCATGCATGTGCATATGATTCCTCTCTGTGTGAGGATTTACCTCCACTCCCAGTTGCTTGTCTATATATTTGTATATATTTTGTATATATATTTATATATATTTTCTGCTTTCTCTCTCTCTCACTCTCTCTCTGTCTCTCTCCTCTCCTCTCTCTCTGTCTCTGTCTCTCTCCTCTCCTCTGTCTCTGTCTTTCTCTGTGTCTGTCTGTCTGTCTGTCTGTCTGTCTGTCTGTCTGTCTCTCTCTCTCTCTCTCTCTCTCTCTCTATGTGCATATTGTCTCTTCCCATTAGAACAGGGAAGGGTACATTTCATTTTTGTCTTTGTATCCCTTGCATCTAGTATAGATGCATCGAGTAGATGCCTAGTATTCATTAACTGATTGATAGAGACTGGGTCTCAGTCAATTTTAATATGCTATATAAGTTTGGATAGGGCAACATGGTATAGTGACTTGAGAGCTAGCCTCAGAGTTAGAAAAATCACAGTAAGTTCCTCAACTGATATATACTAACTGTGTAATCCTGGGCAAATCACTCAACCTCTCTCTCTGTACCAGGCAAAACAATAAGTTACAGAGAAGGTGTCTGCAATGGTATAGAGAGGACCTCACTAGGAGCTCCCTCCCCCAGTGAAATCATAGGCTTAACAAAATGAAATACAAAGGATCTATGTAGCACAGTGGGCAAGAGCACTTTGCCAAGATCCAGGAGACTCAGGTCCTCATCTCTGGTCTGTTACTGTGCTTCCTGAGCTTTAGTAAATTGCTTCCCCTTCTGGGGACTTATATTCCTCAACTGCAAAGTGAGGGCATTGGACTGAGTTGTCTAAGGCCCTATCCAGGCCTCACAGCCCAAGAATCCAGTGGTTAAATACCCTCAACCTTTGCAGTGGTTCTAAGCCTTCCTAATGCCCCGACCCTTTAATAACTCGTATGTGGACATATCTGCATGTGGGCAGACCTGCCTGGAGATGGATAGAGGAGCAGTGTCTTGGTTCCTAAGACCATCAGAAATAGGTGTTTTCCGATGGTCTTAGGTGACCCCCAAAGGGGTCGTGACCCACAGGTTGAGAATCATTGCTTTAGGGCATCTTGGGGGCTTGCACTTCCAATTCTGCCCAGTCCTCTTAGAACTGACTGTATGAGTTCTGCATTTTTGGGAAATACCAACAATTTCCAAACTGCCAAGGGGACTGTGAAACAAGGGGCTGTTTTTCACAAAGTATTTGGTGCTTTGCAAAAATGAACTGACTTTATGATGCCATCTGGAAAGTACTTGTGAATTCCTGCTACGGCGCACTGAGCATAACTTAAAGTTGACTAAAGCAGGTCTCAAATGTGCTCCTCTGCTTCATCACATATGGATGTAGCCTCCAGAAACAAACTGTTATTAGTCCTTGGACAGGACATCTGGTGTGACATCTCAGCAATAAGAAGGGCAATTCTTTTGCCAGATTCAGCTGAGCATGACTGACTATGGAATGCCCTTTCAAAGCATGATCTACTTGGTGCTCCCTCTGCCCATAAAAGAAAAAAAAGTTTTGGAACTGTCCTCTAAATTTTTCATTAAAAAGCATTTCCTGAGCCTCTACTCTTTGCCAGGCATTGTGCTAGGTTCTGAAATGATTGGGAAGAAATAAAAATCTTCTACTAGACTAAATTCTCCTTGAGGTCAGGAGTTACGGGGTTGTTGTTTTGTTTTTTTTTGTTTTGGAGGGGTGAAGGTAGGGTAATTGGGGTTAAGTGACTTGCCCAAGGTCACACGGCTAGATTTTTGTATTAAGTGTCTGAGGCCTAGGAGTCATGTTTTATATAAGCTTTCTTTCTTCCTCAGTTCCAAAAACAGTGCTTGAACACAACAAATATTTACTAAGTGTATGTTAAGTGAACTTAAATTGTCCTATGCAAAGGTTCTCAGGGTTCACAGGGGTTACTCATAGCTTCTTTGAATGGAACTTCTGTCTATTCAGCAAAAGTCATTATTTATTATATACAATGACTAGAGTGGGGAAGGGCAAGAGAGGAAAGAAAGAAGGAAGGGAGGAGAGAAAAAGGGGAAAAAAGGAGAGAAGGAAGGAAGGATGGAAGCAAGAAAGGAAGGAAGGAAGGAACAAAGGAAGCTGAACGGATTGGTACTGAGAAATTAGAAGAAGGGAGTATAGATTATTACTTGGATACATTTAGTTGTTAAAAAGAGAGAAAAAGCCAATAAGAAAAGAATGAAGACGAGTTGAGGTTATATAATATATTATATTATAACTTTTAATGACATGAGAGGTTTCAACATTTTAATGTTATACAATGGATAGGGAACTAATGGAAGGGATGATACAATATAAAAAAAGAAGATTATTTAATGGACATAGGTTTTGGAGGCCTTGGGAAGGGATGGGATCAAGAACACAGTTGCAGAGAGGATGGTATCTATCCTGTAATATGAAAAGGAATGAAGGAAATATTTTTGAAAATAGAGAAATTTTTATGAATAGGAGAGAAACTGAGGGAGCACATAGTGGAACACATCAATCTTCAGTAAAGAGGAACATTTCATTTAACCCTAGTAGACTTCAAAATCCTTAAGCACAAGTGCTGCATCATTTCTATCTTTGAATCTCTCTGATCTTTTGCAAATTACTGCTCCCTGGTGAATCTGTGATCTTAATAATTAAATATTCCTTCCAATATGTAGGTTGCAACCTAACAGTACGTGCTCGTCTTCCATTACTTTTGCTGACATCCCCTCATATTTTCACTATGAGGAGTCTACCAAATGTGTCATAGACTTCCCTCTTGAAATTGCAAGGATGACAATGAAGCACATAAAAAAATCCAACATTTATTCTTTGCTCTCACTATATGAACGTCTCCTCTTCTTTTGAGATCAGGCTTAAAAAACAAACAAATTTTGACGTCCTTTACACTACTTTAATACTTGTCAATAATGTATTACTGCTTACTTATTCCCATTCAGTACCTTTCCATTATCCTCTGGACAATTCTCAATTTCATTTCTAGACTGTAGGTTTCCATGATTTGCAGCAATACAATAACACCAGAAAAATAATGACATCCCCAGAAAAGATGGGTCCTTGGTTCATTGAGAATTTTGGGGTCATTAAAGACCTTAAAATTTCCCAAAGGCAATCCAGGTTGTTCTCTTCCTCCAGTTCAATTCTGGGCCCAGTTAATCATCCACATGAATGTGTGGATAGATAGAAAAATGAGAGAGAGAGAGATAGAGAGAGAGAGATAGATAGATAGATAGAGAGAGAGAGAGAGAGAGAGAGAGAGAGAGAGAGAGAATTGATATATGTGCGTGCACTAAATCCTCTCCATGACTATGGTGAACATCTTTGGTAAGCATACATCTCACATTTATGTGCTTTCTTTGATATAAATGATCAGAGAGTCTTCAAACAGTATTATCTCTCTTTAATGAATCTTGTGTAATTTTGGTATATACATGAGGGGACATCTTGTTGGAGAAGAGTCTTTAAGGTGACATTTTACTATATTGAATTAAATGCATTTTATAGTCAACAAAAAATAAGCATAGTAGGATTTAATATTCTGTCCATGTATGTGTAGATCATTTTCACAAAACTTGTAAAATGATTGGAAAAGAAGCATATGGGTTGGTAATTATTTACATTATCTCCGGTACTATTTCAGGGTAATAATAAAATGAGATGTTTTTCCATGCATTTACATGACAGAGTATAAAGTATGTGTTCATTGACTTTGGAGGATCTTATCAAGTTTTCCACAAAATTTCTTTACCCCTTTAACCTCTGCCAGTAGATGTTGGTGCATCAGCTGCAATTATTTTCTTGTGTTTTGTTTTGGTAGAAGGATGTGAGAATTATTTGGGATAAGCAATAATTTTATATGGTTTTGTGACAATGACAATCATGAGTGGATTCTTCTTCTGAATATTAAATTAATATTACATTTTATTCTGAATGTCTGAACTTAACTAGTTGATGCTGTAGTGAGCTGACTTCCCTATTTTTAGTTAAATCTGTCGGTTGAGTGCTGGATCTTGTACCATTACTCATTTTGTCATTTTTAATTGAGTGGTTTTTAATTAGGGATATTATTCTGAGAAAATGTTTGAGAATTGTAGCTCTTAAAGAGCATACTTCAAGAATGTGAGAGAAACTGTAGTAGCCACTGATGAAGGGAAATATATTTCAGATGCCGTTCCGGTTCACAATGAAACAGATTCAGTTGCATTAAAATGTAAAGAAACATATGGCTGAAGATGAAAAAGTATCAAGAACTGACAAACTATTGTTGCAAAACAGTCTAACTAACCCTCAGAAAACCTTCAGGGGGACCTGGAATCTAATTCTTATAGAGTACAGCGTAAGCTTCTTGAATTTATAAGAACAATGAAAAGATGATTTTTTTAAACCCTGCTTTTCACCATTGCAATGAAGAAAACAGTATTTGTCATGAGCATGACAATATAAAGACTGGAATACTGAAGATCAGAAAAAGATCATCATAACTTATGAAATTTAACTTTTCATCCAAAGATATACCAAAAACCATTGTGAGAACAAGCTCAAGGAAGCCCGAAAGATTTGGGTATCTTCATCAGATTGTAAAAAAGGTTTTGGGGATTTTTTTAAAACTTTGGTGAATATCTAATAGAAACCTGACTTTCTATGAAAACACCACCTTTATGAATAATCTCTCCAATGCTAGTCCTCTCTCAGTACATAATAGCTAACTTTTATGTAGTGCCTTAAAGTTTAAAAAGCACTTTACATATACTATTTCCTTTAATTGTCACAGCAGTCCTATAAGGTAGGTAATATTATTAGCCCCATTTTATGGATGAGGAAACTGAATTTTTGACTACAAGTTCAACACTCTATCCATTTTGTTAACTGCAATTCTTCTACCCCCTCTTTGGTCCCCGTTTTGACTTCCAAACTCTGAATTTGTTGTCATTATTTAGCAACTTTCCCTCCCTCCTTTTTTCCTTCTCACTAATCAATTATTTCCCTCTGTCCTTAGTAATCTTTGTCCCCTTTGCCTTCTAACTGGCAGGAAAATGTTTCTTCTTCCTCAATTATTTCAGTACCAGGTTCTACTTTCAACCCCAATCCATTTCTTCATGTTCAGTATTCACAGGATTGATCTTGAAATCATGGGCTCTAGGATTATCAGTCTCAGTTTTTTAAAAAGATATTCATCTCCTCTCAGGGAAGGGAATAATCGTTTAATAAGTGCCAAAGAGAACTTCACAATAGCATCTCATCTGATACTCACAACAGTCCTGGGAAGTAGGTACTATTATTATCCCCATTTGATAGTTGAAGAAACTGAGGCGAAGAGAGGTTAAGTGACTTGCCAAGGGTCATATAGCTAGGAAGTGTCTGAGGCTGAATTTGAACTCAGATCTTTCTGATTCTAGGCCCAATGATCTATCTACTGTACCACCTAGATGCCCTTAGACTCCTCAAGGGAGTAGTTTTATATTAGACCATTCTATTACCCGAAATACCACCTCCATTCTCAAGATCTAGCTCTCTGAAATTTTTCAGAGGTTTAATAAAAATTTCATTTGTTTCTCTCTTCCTCTGAATGACATTCCTGAATCTATTCTTTGCCTTCTTCAAATACAGTTTTTCCAGTCCTTCACCCTCTCTCTGTCTTCATTTTTCTCTCTTCAGAGTCT